>BSBM01000476.1:26217500-26720000 GCA_027924585.1 Larix kaempferi
GCACATTTTATGGTGGTAAGGAAAACAAACTCAACAAAACAGATTACCTAGGTATTTTGCAAGAACATTTATAAATTGCATGGTTTTCCAAAGATCATTGTATGGATGCAAAATTTAAAGAAAATTTTTGGAGAGATTTTTGCAAACAAATTGGGATAACACTTAATATGAGCTCAACCTCCCATCTGCAAACAAATGGTTAGACACAAATTATAAATAAATGCTTAGAAATGTACATATGTTGTTTTGCAATGGATAAGCAAAATAAGTGGTCCCATTGGTTACATTTAGCTGAATGGTGGTATAACTCTACTTATTAAACATAAGCTAAAATGACTCCTTTCCAAGCCTTACATGGTTATGAACCACTCAAATGGAAAGAGATTGACTAACACTTTCAAAGCACTAAGGAATCAACTAGATGAGGATAAGAAAATCATTAAAATATTAAAAAAAAACTTAGCAACAATTCATAATTAAATGAAACAACAAGCATAACAACATAGACGAGAAAGAGAGTTCAAAACATGCAATTGTGTGTTTGTAAGGCTTCAACCCGGCAAATAATTGTCCCTCAAGTAACACGGAAATAACAAATTGGATTTGAAGTTCTATGAGCCTTTTCAAATTACCATAAAATTTAGTGAAGTAACTTATGGATTGAAATTACCAGACAATAGTTGCATCCATAATGTATTCTATGTATCATGTCTCAAGAAGGTGATGGTGACAATCCCTACCAGTGCAAACAAAAATCTTTGAATTCGATAATGAAGGAAGAATTATTTTAGAGACATAAGGTATTCTCGCCACTAAGAAAAAGGTGTTGCATTCCAAAACCATTAAAGAATACATTATCAAGTAGGAAAACCTTTCAGAAAAAGATTCAACATGGAAACCATAAGATTTTGTTGACGATATTCCTTATTATCTTTGCTTTGAGGACAAAACGATTTTTTAGGAGATGACAATGTTACAAACATATTGATACACATAATAAAGAGTTATAATTAATAATTAATTAATACCTAATAAATAGTCATAAGTCACACATATTCAGTCTCATAACCAGTCAATGCCTATAACGGTATATCATCACGAGAGCATTGTAATTATTCATTATCTATCATTCAATATATTCTATTTCATATACTTATTCTATCAATCAAGTGTGAACAATAAATCTACTTACTACATTTACATTTAGAGTGAAATTGTTCTAATTATTTAGTAAAAAATTAATATGTTGTTATAGGTGGTTGTTAGTAGGATGCTATTCCTATACAATAGAGCCATGCAATGTACATATCATGTTGAGGAATACAATCAATGTTTGCCTTATGTTTATGATATAAAATGCACATATCCATCATAATTATAGTTCATAAAGATGCAAGCCGACATTTATTGTTCGACGTACTCAATAGAACCGGGAAAAAAAAGGCATTGTTAGAATCAACATAGATCCATCTTAAACCCGGATTTATTAAGCACCGAGAGGAATCCAATTTTTTATGTGAAGAAAAAATTTACACCTCAAGAAATTGGATCCCTATCAATGCTTAATAGATTCGGGTTTAAGATGGACCTATGCTCATTTTAATTTTTCTTATTTTATGAGCTGACATGAATTTTTTTAATTACTTTTATTTTTAAATTATGAACTGACATGAGAATGTAACATAAAAAACGTGACAACAACTACCCCATACCCACCCCATACTTGGTTGTAAGCACCTCCTTACTCTTAGTGCAATAATTTTAGTTGGCTAACATTCATTTCCAACTTGTCTGTTGCTTTGCCAACCACAATCTAGATGGGATTGCCACCATTTAGCTATATTAGTCCACTGTTATCCCACCCGTCGAATCCATATCATTCATTTTTCTGAGCCACCAATCTAGCTACCAAATGCATTAAACCAAGCCACCATAAGGTATCACATTTGGAAGAAAATAATTTCCGTCCAACTGAGGTAGCCGTCATTAAACAAGCAAATCGCCACCAGGATAATGCATGGAGCACTGCAAATTGTCATCCTTGATACATTTTCACAAGTCATGACGGTCTAAAAATAATTTCATATTGGATTGGAAGTGGGACCTTTGAGGAATCTGAACAAAGAAATAGATTGTTTTGTTTAACTGAAGATTATTTTAAGATCTATTATAGAGCTAATAGATAATATATCATGGCCATCTATTATGTTTCCTTGAAGTGACTTTTATGATTAAAGGTGATTATATATATGCTTTACTTCAACGTGAAGGGAAATGATTTATAAATCTCGGAAAAGTCCAAATATAAAATCAAAGTTATATTAAATCTTAAGTGCCAAGTTTCAATTGAAAGAGATAAGGTATATCAAGGAAGATATACCACTTGGCTAAGTGAAAGGATACCATTTTAAGTGAAAGGATACCATTTTAAGTGGTAAGTTGTAGGTTCCATCAAGTTGAAATGGAAATGAAAGTTCAATTCACTTCGGAATATCTTTTGGAAAACCAAATAATATTTTCATATATATGTTAGGGAGGATCCATTATAATAAGCATTGTTGTTTGATTTCAACATGAAAGGAGATTATATTGATACAAAGTTTCTAAAATAATTACAAATTGCAAAAGAGGAAGTTAAAATATATCTCACGTAACACTATGATGATGAGATCAATAATTTAGAATTCAATCTCAATGAATACTCCAAAAAATGCAATCTCTATGTCATACAAACCAAGAAAATTGATGTACTCTTGGGGAACGCTTGATTGAAATCTCTTGTTACTTTTACCATGAATGTTGATAAAAAAAGTACATAGCAATGTTACCAAAATCAGAATCGGAAATAAATCAGCAAGGGAAAAGAGTTAAAGTTTTGAATTGGATTGAGAAAAAATCAACAAATACAAAAAATCAAATATATGCACAAATTTTGAATTAAAAAAAGCATTGATATTCAAATTAGCCATGTCCATATAATGAAAGATATAAATAGATGTCCAAAATATATCAATTCTCATCCATAAGATGAGTCTAGATAGATAAATCATTGCCTATTTTGGGATCCTATTCAGCAATAGCATCCTCTGCCCCCCTCCTCTAGGCTCTAGCCCTTGCCTCTACCTTGAATCTCGAAGTTGATCCTCCAAGGACATTAGTCGACACCCTATAATTGTGATGAAACTTCATTATCTAAGTGTTAAAATAAGGTAGAATTAGAAAAAGTTTCCAAGGCTTAATAAGTGATTTTGCTTGATTGAAGGATACATTTTTATTAGGTCATGACAAAGGAGTTCAACAATCAACACCACCAACATCAAGGTACATAGAGAGGTTGGCGTGCTTGATTAAATGCCAAACCCTTACCCTCATATATGATAGAATCTAGTGGAAATGCTGCAATCCTGAAATCTTGAAAACTGTTAAGTTTGTTGAACTCTAAATGAGATCTAAAATTCTACTTTTTGCATATGAACTCCGATGAGGTTGGAACCACTCTCAAACATCCTAAAACAATTAATGGTAATGTTAAAAAAAATCTTTTTACATTTTCAACACAAAATTATTCATTTTCGGGATGATGTGGGGCAATCCGTGGTTTTTCATGGGAGGAATAAGTGATCCAGGGGGATCTGGTGAAGTTTTCCCATTCACAAGGGGACAAGGATCCAAGTGCATTTTGGCACAAATTATCTATGTAGAAGCCTGCATTATGTGCATAGAGAAAGAGGGAGTGTTTTGTGGCTGGTCTTGAGGTGAAGGTGGCAGTTTTTGTAGTCATTTTTTCACAAATTTTTCGAGGCGGAGTCATTGGTGCAATGAGAATTTGGACCCGAGCAACAGATTCCTTCCATTGCCAGCATTAAGGTATTGCCATATATTTTTGTTGAGATAATATAAATGCCTCTCCACTTATAAGTGGACCCGGAGATGTAGTACATCATTGGGACGAGCTCCATTATCACGTCCCGTGTCCTTCTTTCATGGTGCTTTATCTTCATGTGTATGCTTCTTCATTTATGTTGCATATAAGCTTTGTTCATACTCTTTAATGCAATTCATGTGATAGTCATTCATGTTGGTATCATAGCGATATTCTTTGACTTGAATTTTGAGCGTGGATGCTTACTAGGGCCAAGCTCAAAGCAGGTGAAGGAAAACTTGAGCCTTTAAACCTAGAGATAGGATGTGCAACTTGAAGAAAGAAAATGGAGGATGAAGACACTCGTACAAAGAACGAGAAGGATTTCCACGAGGCTTTTTACTAGATGTCAGACATGGTAGAAAAATTGTTTGCAGATTATCAAGAGAGATTGGAAAAGAAGGAAAAGAAGAAGATGAAAGAAAATGGTGATGCTTCAGTGAACCAAAGAAATGGAGGAGACCCTCCTAAACCTCCATCTCCATCTTTAAGTTTAATCTCTTCTTCTTCCTCTCATTCTCATCATTCTAGTTTCCATAAAAAAAATGCTTTTAAAAAGCCATTATTGAAACTAGATGTAAAATTTGATTTGCCTATGTTTAATGGAGAAGCTAATGCAGCTAAGTTGAAAAATTGGATTAGATAGATCGAAGTTTACTGTCGTGTACAGTGGATCAATGAGGAAGAGGTGGAGATTCAGTTGGATTCTCTTCAGCTGGAAGGCACAACCCTTGTATGGTGGGAGAGTAAACTTCAGAAAGGTAGCAAGCAAAATGGTAAACTCCTTTCTTCATGGTCTGAATTTAATTATGCGTTAAGAAAACAATTTTACCCTTTGATTCATGTGCAACAAGCTATGATGGAATGGAAAAATTTGAGACAAGATAAAAGTCAAAGTGTTCAAAGTTTCAAAAAAGACTTTAGGAAAAAGGAACTTGCATTGAATATTCCTTTAGATACTCTAGAGACTTTGATGAAATATATTGGTGCACTTCACAGTTACATTTGTCATACATTGTTGTTTTTAAATTCCACTAATTTGGATGAAGTGAGTGTGCAAGCAACTCATCTTGAAAGCAGGGGTAAAAATGTACTTTAAGAAAAACCATCGAAGCATTCAGAAAACCATTTCAAAGGAAAGGGAAAAGGAAAGGATAAGATGACAACTACAACAAAGAAAGAGGAAGGAAATCCCTTTTGCACTCATTGCAAGACAGATGGGCATGATGACGAGCAATGTTGGAAGCTCATCTAGAGTTAAGACCAAATAAATTTGGTGGCAAAAGGAAGTAGAAAATTGTTGCTACAATGCAACAAGACTTGGGATCTGACTCAGGTGATGAAGAGAAAATCACAACTCTCATGCTAGTTCAAGTTCTACAATTCCATCTCTTGAAAATGATAAAAGAAGAAGTGAATTATTCCACATAAGAGTAGTGGAAAAGCACACAAAAGTGGAAACTCTGTTTGATCTGAGATCACTAGTTAACTTGATATTTGAAGAGATTGTGAAGAAATTGGGACTAACCATAAGACCTCACCAAAAACCTTACCCTCTTGGTTGGGTGTATGAAAATGCAAAACTTTAGGTTACCAGACAATGTAGATTGAGGTTTGTTATTGCTTCTAAGTTGATAAATGAGTTTGTTTGGATGTGGTTCCTTTGGATGTCTATGGTCTTGTACTAGGGAGTCCTTATCTTTATGATAGAAAATCTATATTCTTCTAGAAAGAGAACAAATACCATCTCACAAAAGATGGAGTGGAATATATTGTTAGAACTCATAGCATGGAAGCTAATGCATCACTTATTAGTGCAGGTCAAATGAAGAAGTTATAAATGCTAGCAAAAACTTGTGCTTACGGTTTTAAAAGAAAAAGACCCTGATAAGTCTAATACTTTTGATGCTTGTGATCTTTTTCATAAGAATGAAAGGCTTGAGATGAGACAGGTCTTTGATCAGAGAGAAGGAAAAAAACAAAAGGCTTTTGACACTTTGAGAGAAAAGATTAGCATCGCACAAGTTCCAGCTCTACCTAACATGCATCAACCATTCAATACTGAGACCAGTACCAGTGCAGATGCCATGAGAGTAGATATGCTTTTTGGATCCCCTATTTTTGCATATATTGTCTTGAAAAATTCTTCTTTATCTCAACATAGCTATGTTGAACAATACACTACTGATGAGGATTTTAAATATGTTTATAAGAATCTAACCCATAGTGCACAGGTGGAGAACTATTATTTGCAGGGAAAGTTACTTTACCATATTGGCATGCTATGTATTCCTACAAGTGAAAGAGTCCATGTAATTAGAGAAGCTCATACTTCTCTTGTGTCTGGGAATTTTGGGGTAGGAAAAACTATGGCTCATTTGCAAAGGATTTGTTATTGGTCTCAGATGAAAGAAATTGTAACCAAGTATGTAAAGGGGTGTGTGATGCGCACTACTTGTAATCCCACTAATAGAAAATTGGGGTTGTACACACCACTCCATGTTCTTGCTCATCCTTGGGAGAGTATCTCCATGGATTTTGTAGGGGGGTTTCCTATGTCAAAAAGGGGTCATGACTACTTATATGTAGTAGTGGATAGATTCAACAAGATGTGTATCTTGATGCCATGTAAAAATCATATCAATGTTGAGAAAACTGCTCATCTATTCTTTCAGCATGTATGGGTCCACTTTGGAATGACCACATCCATTATCTAGGATTGGGATTCTTGTTTCCGTGGAGACTTTTGGACAAAATTGTAGAGAATGATGGACGCTAAGCTGAAGAGGAGTACTGCTTTCCATCCATGGATCGACGGAAAAACATAGATGGTCAATAGAACAGTGGTTCATTTACTCTGAGGATACCGCAACAAACATCCTAAGTTGTGGGATGATTAGATACAATATGTTCATCATGCATACAATCGAGCCTTGCACTCTTCCACTCAGAGTTCACCATTTGAAACATGTTTTGGGTATCTACCTAAGACTCCCTTGGACTTGAAATATGGAAAAGATGTTGACTCAAGTGAATCAAGAGATGAAGACAAAGCCCACAAGTTCATTCAGAGGATTCAATAGACATTCCAAGAGCAGTTGAAAAAGAGTTAGGTACAGTACAAATCCCGCTATGATAAGCACATAGTTGATCACCTGTTCCACGTTGGAGATCAAGTGTGGCTTCACATCAATAAATATCGGTTTAAGGGTGAAGGAAAGAAGTTCAAGCCCATCCGATATGGACCGACCCTTCACCATCTTGGAAAAGATTGGCACAAATGATTTCCACCTAGATCTACCACCATATATGCAGATATACTCAGTTGCGAATGTAGAGAACCTGAAACTTTATGAGCCTCCATTGATCATGGACCAAAGGGAGAGAGAGTGTTTCAGTACCATAAATGGATGATTTTTCTCCTGAGTACTTGGATGAGTTGGAATAAGATGTCATTCTAGATAGAAGAACAAGGACTTCACACAGGGTTGATGTCACGAATATCTTCAAGTGGGTCTTAAAGGAAAACATCCAAGGAAAGCATGGTGGATCAAGAAGGGGAAAGTGAGGGAGCAATTCCTCACCTATCTGTTGATTGATAAGGATTTTGGAGTCCCAAAAGCTTCTCAATGGGGAGGAATGATCCAGGGGGATCTATAAAGGCCTAAAATATAAAGTCCTCAAATCTCAGTAAAAATGGCACCATGTTAAAGGGCCCATTGAGACAATTCCAACATCGCTTGAATCACATCAAACATACTCCAGATTAAGAAGATATTCACTTCTGAAGTTTCAACAAAATAATGTTTTATTGTGCAGAAATGACAAAAAAGGGTGCCACGTGGAACCATTGAAAGGGTGACATGTGGCATCAGCACATGTACGATGCTATAGTGGCACCACCACGTGATGTCCCAGTTGGCAGACATGGCATAAGAGGTGCAATTCCAGTCAAAGGTTGTACCGCCCATTTGGCATATGAATTGGAATCTATGTGTTCCAATCCGGGGCCACCACGTAGCAACACTCAATTGGCTAGTTGTTTTCACCATGTAAAAATAATTTGGTTGGAGCGAGGGTTGAACCCCCAACCTCATCAGAACTAACACAACGTATTACCACTAGACCACCACATGATTATTATAAGAATATTTAGAGATATACTATTTAAGATTAATAGTGGAAGAGTTAACAAAGAAAAAGGGGGAGCCCTCGGGTCTCCCACCCAACAACCACCAGGTATATATATTATATTGTAACTGCCGCCCAATACAACAACCATACTATACATATTTGTATTATGTTGAACCATACGACACACAACCATATTATATATGGTTTAAATTTTATAACAACAAATATTGCCATGCAACAAGCGCCCAAAAAGGGGGAGCCCGTGGGGTTTGACTTTGGGTCTCCCTCCAACAAATGTAACAAATTTACCAAAGCGCCAAAGGGGAGGAATTGGTAAGTCCTCCCACCAAAATGCATTTAAAGTTAAATTTACCCATTCACAAGGGGGGGAGGATCCAAGTGCCTTTTGGCACAAATTCTCTATGTAAAATCTTGCATTATTTGTAGAGAAAGAGGGAGACTGTTGTGGTTGGTCTTGAGGTGAAGATGGCAGTGTTTGTAGTCATTTTCATGGATTTTCCAAGGTGGACTCACTGGTGCAATCATAATTTGGATCCAAGCAGTGGATTTCCTCCATCGCCAGCATTAAGGTATTGCCATGTATTTTTGTTGAGATAATATAAAGGCCTCTCCACAAAGAAGTGGGCCCGAAGATGTAGTCCATCATTGGGATGAACTCTGTTATCACGTCTTATGTCCTTCTTTTATGGTGCTTCATCTTCATGTGTATTCTTCTTCATTTATGTTGCACATAAGATTCGTTCATATTGTTTAATGCAATTCATGTGATAGTCATCAAATAAAAGATCCCAAATCAATAGGCATATTTCCTTTAGATTGATTTAAGCCTTACAGTTGAATTGAAGTCTCAGAAATGGTTGTTAGATGTATGTTGTGATGGTGTTGAACAAAGTATATCTTTCATCCATTAAAATATCCAGTTCTATCTGAATTTCTTGATTTTTTTCCAAGTGAGTTTCCAAGACTTCCACCAAAATGGGAGATTTCCGTTTTTATATTGAGCTTAAACCTTGCACAAAACCTATGTCTAAGACACCTAATCATATGACTACAAAGGATGGAAAATGAAAGATAAAGAGAATGCCACTTTTACATTAAGAATTTAATATTACCATTACTACTAAACACCTCCAGTAGGCATACACACCTCTAACAATCAAAATAATGACTAAAAACAATCAAAATCAATCTTAAAAACTTTTCCTGGGTGCACAATTAAAAAATCAAAGCTTTAAATAGCGATTCCGAGAAAAACGCGAGTTTGACTCGTGTTAACTGAGTCAAACTCGATCAACTCGATTTTGAATCAACCCAAACTGAATCAACTTTTTTTTAGGGCTATCCGAGTCAAACTCACAATTTTCCAAGTTTGACTCGCGATTCCTTTTACATTGGTACATATCATTCGAGCACCGTGTTACTTTTACCATGAATGTTGATAAAAAGTACATAATATTCAAGCACCTAACCAAGAAAATAATGTCACAAGACATTAATTGGAATTAGCTTGCTCTCATTGAATTTAGATCAAAATTAACAACAAAATCATAGAGAATTAGAGGAGAATTTTAAAAACTCAACTAAAGTTTTATTAGATAAAGAGATGGAAATTTTTCCCTAACAAAGCTTCATCAAAGTTGCTTGAACAAATCAAAAGGTTAAAATATGAAAGTAAAAAAGTTTAGATACTAAAAATAATCTCAACAAACCAAAAAATTAAGAACTTTCACACTTAAGTGATCATAACCCAAGCTTGCTTACACAAACTAAGAAGCTAAGAATTATAAGAAGTCGCTACATAAAAAAGTAAAGTGGTTTAATAAGGAAGAAGCATTGATCAATAAAGAAACAACCATTGATTAAGTTGAAATAGAAGAATTGTAGATGTAACAATCCAAGATGGAGAAGGGAATCAATATAGATTCAATCGACATGACAACTCAAAAAATATGCAAATCTAGTGGAAGTAGGGATATCTTCAAACATTGAAGTACAAACGATGGAAAATCCAAGTGTACATTTAGTGATCAACAAAGTGACACAAATTTATGAAGAAGACGTAATACCAAAACTGAACCAAGAAAACACTACAAGTATGATAAGTGAAGTTTATGTTACAAGGATGCATTATCAACAACCTAATCACAAAAGTCAAGACTTCAACAATCAATATATTAATATTGTTTTGAACAAAACAATTGACCTATATTCCAAACAATAATAATGTTAGTGCAGCTGGGTCTCGAAGTAGAATTCATCTTGGGAATCACAATACAATAATTTCTTTCCAAGAACCATATAAATGCATAGTACCATAGAATATCAAATTAGGGTGGGCTAAAACTTTCACAATTCACCAACTTTACTCAACAATTAAAAGATCATATCCTCTTGTATTTTCAACCATCACAGCTTCGTAAACAAGGAATCATGATAATCCATTATGAGCCATACAAAATAGACATTTTCCATAAATATGTCTAATGACAAAGCATCCTTGAAAGGATGGGCAATGTAATAAACATAAATTACATAAATAAATATTCCACTAAGGGTCATAACACTTCAGCATATCCTTTACCTTGTAACCAATCAATATGTATATATATCGTCATGAAGGTCATTGTAAATCAACTAACTTTCCATATTACATATTCAATACTATATTTTAATTTGTATGGACTCTTTTATGTTATCCTTTTTATTTTGGATATTCAATTTATGAACTAGATTGATTAATTTCATAGGAAATCATTTAGGATTTTGTTCCTTGGCCTCCTTTCAAAATCTTCAACGCCAAGATCTAATTGATAAGAATCAAATTGTGGGGATGGAAATCAAGGCCATCTATCACCACCACCCACAAGTCAATGGGATAGGTGATACTAGGAGGGTCTCTAACCACCAAAGAGCTTGAAGGCTCTTTTGTGGATGGCTAAGGCCAACATAGAGGTTGGTTAGAACTATTGAAGCTGGGTGGCATGCCATTTTTTACCATCTTTCATTGTTTGTTTAGGGTGAGGATATGAGACCCTGAATTAGGGCTTCCACAAATTTGGAGGCAAGAGCATCATTTTTCATCGACAACGACAATCCATAATCCTATGGTGTGGAATTTGACACCTACAATGAGTGTTGGGAAAGTTGATGCATTGCACTAGCTAATGGATGGCTAGATCTCCCCTCGCATGTACACATTCTTTTAAATGTTTGAAAATATCTACTTTGAGACACCCTCATTTGTGCCACAATAAATAATCGTGCCAAGTTATGAAAAATTGGCAATTGGTGCAAAGATACATTCCAGAAATTCTTAGTATTGTAAGGAAACCCAAGGAATTCCAC
This sequence comes from Larix kaempferi, assembly GCA_027924585.1. Taxonomy (NCBI): domain Eukaryota; kingdom Viridiplantae; phylum Streptophyta; class Pinopsida; order Pinales; family Pinaceae; genus Larix; species Larix kaempferi. The sequence continues at coordinate 26,228,923 of BSBM01000476.1, forward strand.
TCTAGGTAGTGGTGTCCAGAAGCTTCTTAACTTGAGAGTTTTTCATGACACTTAGAAAGTATGACTCAAATGTTCTAACATATGTAGCCTGTAGGAAATCATTTCGTAACAAGGGTTCTCTTCAACAAAAGAAAAATGAAAATATACATAGTCATCCTACAAATAGTCGTGCAAATCCACCCATTGGGTCTCATTTTGTAGTCATGACCTCTAACGGTATACCCCCCACAAAATACTTAAGCAATATGTGTTTTTTCATATTTTCATAGATCATAGCATATTCATAATATTGAATATCAACAAGAAATTCATCAAGAGGAATTTCATTACCTCATGGACCACCTTTGAGCTGAGCTTCTACTGAGACTTTGAAAGGTAGAATGTTGGTGAAATTGTTGATCGCTAACTCTTATGTCATTAACAAACTAACAATATCAAGTGGAAAGGTGATCATTTAAAAGGTCCTTTGCTTCCTTATGGCAAGCTTCAAAAGCCGCATCCTCTAGACTATGTAAGCACTACAGTAGCAAAAATAGTGAATGCAACATAGTGGGCAATACGGTAATGTCCCCATCCAAATAAATTTTCGTGGAGGAAAAATTCCACTAACCTACTAGTTCCCTAGGTTGGGGTGGAAGCATTAAAACTTAGAATAAGGGAGCTACAAGACCCAAATTGACCTTAGACTTTCAAATTCACATTAATTGGGTCAAATAAATAATAATAAAAATAAAAATAAGGTGGCATTGGGTCATGAGGGCACATAGGAGGGTGTGGGACCCACATGTGGCAAGATTCCCCACTACACTTGGCATCATTCTCACATCAATTCGAGTCCAAGGTGGATGGTAACGTACTTGGTGAAGGTGAAGAGGAAATATTCATGGCAAGAATTAAGGAAGCTCGAATTGGAGTGGAAGAGTAACTCCTAAGGAAGAGGAAGAGGGGCCATAGAGAAATTGTGACACTTGTAGCTAGATTCCATGGCATCTATGACAAAAATCATGAAGGAATCTATGAAAAATATGACAAATTTAGACCTGATTGCAAACCTATGAAAAAAATGACATATAAGATATAAAAATAGCCACCAAGAGGGTGCATAGACGGAGTTATGGTCAGCCAAGATTCCCAATTCGAATTGGGGAAAGAGGAGTGCAAGGAAGAAGTGGACAAGTGTCTCATTAAGGAATATATCACCAATTAAATTTGAGTGAGTCCCTTGGAGGGAATTCGAACTCATGAGTCCACTTCAATGTAATAAAAGAGGACGATCAGGAAGGAGAGCATCTTTTGGATCATTTTTGTTTTGCACTCTTAGAGAATTTAGCTTGTCCTTGCACGGTAGGTGTTTACCTCCACTTCTATTGAACCAATTTCAAAGGTGAAAGATCCATGTCCAAGTTGATTGTAGGAAAGGCATTTCATAACTCTTAATAGAGCTTAATGAAGGTGTTTTGTTGTGGGTTCAATTCCCTCTACAATTCAAGTTCATCTCTTGTGTCTTTCTCCACTATCTCTTCTCATAATCTTCTCTCAATGTCAATGTTCTAGTGTTGATGGCGCACTCATAGTTGTATAAAATTAGTGGAGGATTATTTTGTGACTCCATTGTTATGAAATATGATGTATGTCACTGTATTGAGATACACATTTGAGCCATAGCTCGAAATCATATGTCTTTCATGTAAGCATTCCAAGCAAACCACTAATTCGAGCTAGTTTCCTCTCTACTTTCATATGGACTTTTTGGAGTAGTTTCATATATGTTTTGTATCAGAACTTATCTGATTTTTTGATGATGTTTCAAGCAACCTATGATTTAATTTTGATGACCAAAATACTATATGTAGGTCCCTTGGGCCTTTGATTAAAGTTTGTGAAACAAATTCCATGTCCATTGTTAACTTTTTTCCAAGCAATTTCTATGTCTCACAACACTATGTTTTATGGGAGTGATAGCATATTATATAACCTTATAAATGATTCATTCTGGTTTCCCTTGATATCCTTTATCAAATCCAAGTCTCTGTTCAGAAATTAGGGAAGGTCGTACAATGTTTGGGAAGCCAAAAAGGTCATAGACTAGTGGGGTTTTAACATCAAATTCACTAGTGTTTCTCCCCTTCATTCCTTCTTGAGAAATGAAAGGCATGAATGTATTCAATGAGTATAAGTGTGTATAATAGCTTCATTAGGATGTTCTAAGTACCCTCAATCCCTTCCAAATAGAATTCGAGAGCCTTTGGGAGCATTGGATATAGCTAGGGTTTCATTAGTCCAAGGTTTGAGTTTGGAAACAATTGAGCAAATTTACATGGTAGGGATGTTACAGTGGTATCAGAGCATGGTACTTGCACCTACTCATGGTGAACATTGATGAGGTCCTGGAGAGAAATCCCAACCCTAAAAACATATACATAAGATACCCTCAGTTAAGAAGAAGAAGTAGGAGAAGAAGTAAATTTTGCCGAAGCAATGATCTAGGGTGACAAAGGAACCTCATACATGGAGGAGAAAGAGGAGTTCAAGAAGTTCATGAAACCATTTTTTGAGGACATGAAAAGGAATATAATGCAAGGGTTTGAATTGATGGCCAGCCAAATTGGGAGAAAATTGGAATCAAGAGGCAGTAGTATCTCCCAACTTGAGGAGAAGAAGATAGGTGGAGAAACAATCTTCTCAAGGATCGGGCCTCACAATCGCCCTAATGAATTCAAGAGTCTAGTAAGAGCCACTAAAACCAAGTTTATTGAGTATAAAGAGGATCTTGGAACTCAGTATGGGATGCAGGAAGCCCTTGATGAGTGGCAATAGCTGAGTGAAGAGTGTAGGAGGATCCTACAATTTGAACAATTCTTCAATGTATCAAACAAGCTCAAATCCAGAGGAGGTAGTAGAATACCTTTCCAAAATAAAGAATTGAAGTATACCTTAGGTAAGGTATCCCCTCTCACTTTTGATGGCTCACCACAAATTTTTGCTAGTACTTGGGTACAAAAATTAGATGTGTATTTTCAGCTGCATCCGATGGTTGAAGATGATGCATTGAAAATGGCTATTCTGCTTCTTGAAGGAGAAGCTAATGATTGGTGGTTCCATGGTTTTAGAACTTTAGGACATGATCAAATAACATCAAACTTTATGAATATTTTGTTAATAGGATGGTGGAAAGGTTTGATCGAAAGGACCCTGAAATTCCTTTCAAGGAATTGGCACACCTAAAGCAAATTGGAACCCCTGAGGCCTACATGTTGGAGTTCCAAAAATTGTCAGTTATGGTTACTGATATCTCTATGGATCGCTTAGTATTTCTCTTTACCGAAGGGTTGGCTGAAACTTTGAAAGGATTGGTTAAATCCCACAAGCCATCTACCTTGAAAGATTCCATGAACTTGACCAAAGATATGAAAAATGTGCTACCCAAGAAAAAGTATCCTCCCAAACCTACTTTTTCTTCCAAGTTCAAAGATGATAAGAAACCATGGCAAAAAGACTCATTTTGGAAGGATAATAAATATGGCCAAGTAAGGAAGAGATCATGAGGAAGAAGCTTTGTTTCACATGCCATCAACCATGGGTACCCAGGCATAAATGTTCTAAGGGGAAAGCACATTTCATTGAATTTTTTTTTCTGATAATGAGGAGGAAATGGAGGAATATGCACAACAAGAAGCCCTAGAAGAAGGATATGAAACACCAAAAGAAAATCAGATGCCACATGAAGCATGGAATATGGCAGTACTATCAAGGGTTCCACAGTTTCATACCCTCAGATGTAAAGGATTTTTTCAAGGGTAGAAGGTTACAGTACTTATGGATGGAGGAGAAACCCATAACTTCATTGATGTGGCTTTGGTGGAGAGGAGAAAGTTTCCTATTGATACTTTTGATGGGTTTACAGTCATCATTCCAGGTAACAATTCTATGGACTGTAACACATGGATTCCAAAGCTCCAACTTACCATAGGAAACTACATTTTTACTAAAAGCTTCTATGTGGTGAATGTTACTGATACAAATGTGGTTTTGGAAGTCCAATCGTTGTACTCTATAGGATATCATACAGTGAACTACCAAGTACTTGAAATGAGGTTTAAAGATTCAGAGGGAAATCCAATATTAGTGAGGGGAATCCACACCTATCCTAACCAAGTGGTGTCCTCCCACAGTATGAGGTCTATTTTGTGACATGGGGACATTGAACGGGCTGCATAATGTTTAATCACTTCCCCCAAACCAAGCATGAAGGTTTCAGAACATCTGAATGAGATAAGGAAGCTATTGCACAAGTATGAAAATGTTCTTGGAGACCTTCCCCCTGGAAAGCCACCTAACAAGAGAGTTGAACATGCCATTGTGTTCTAGGAAGGCACTCAACCTATCCAAATGAAACCATACAGACACCAAAAAAGGTTCAGGGATGAGATTGAGAAGGCTATCAAAGAAATTTTGGATTTGGGACTCATAAGGCCAAGTTCAAGTCCCTATGCTTCATCGATTGTCTTGGTGAAGAAAAAAGATGGAACCTTGAGAATTTTCATTGGTTTCAGAGCTCTAAACAAGAAGATAGTGAAGAATACATATCCCATTCCTTGGATAGATGAGGTCATGGATGAAATATTTGGAGCAAAGTTTTTTTCAAAGATTGATCTTAGATCTGGTTACCATTAGATTCAAATGAAGGAGTGTAATGTCCCTTGTTAGGAATTTTATTAAAATTGCAATTTTCCACTTTTTTCCTTGGTTCGACCTTGGACTAGTTTCGATCTCTAGGTCCCAAATTTGCCCCAAATGCCTTCAAATATTCAAGGAAGGTTTATGAATGATATTAGGAATTGAATATGATGTTCAGGGATAACATATGGCCACCAAAATACCTCTGCAAACTCTCTTAAGATTCTGGACCAAGTATGCAATTTTACTAGTAATTTGGGGTTCAAATCCCCCTGAGGTAAGTACTGAAAATGGCTTCCCAAATGCCTCCAAACCCACTCAAATTTATGAACAGAGGTATGTAATGTGTTAAGTATGTTATTAAGGTCTCATATGCACCATTAATGGTTTATTACAACTGTTCTCACCCTCTCCCATTCAACTGCAAAAATCTCCAATTCGACCCTTGGGGAAATGGCACTATTTCACCTCCCAATACAACTAAACTGAGTAAAAATGCTTCAAATGCTCAAGTACAGTACATGAAACTTGTAGAAGACATCCATGGAAGTATATTGATCACAAATATATCATAGAATCATCCATTCATTCGAAATCATCATCAATACATTGGTTCACAACAAGGTAGTGGGGAAATGGCATTGTTCTTCCATTAAAAATGAGATTTATACATTTCTACTTGGAATTTCGACCTGAAACTTTCTGGAGATGAAGAACAGAGTATTTAATTCATATTACAAAATAAATGGGGCATTAGAAGCTCCCCCAAAGAGTACAATAGCTCACCAAAAACGCCCTCCCTCAAGGATCAAGAATATGCCATCAAAACTGGAAATGGTTGAAGGAGCGAGCTGCAATAGAAGAAACCATGAGCTTCCCTATAGCTTACACCTGCAAATAAAGACTCCATTAAAGCTCCAAATGAAAGGTCTGAATGGCCTTTCCAATTGCCAACTTGGATGGGAATCTTTCACCCTCGAAATTGGCTAAGGCAAGAAACTAGTCATCCACTAGCTCTCCCTCTTCACAAATGCAATTGCAAATTCTACAAATGATCAAAAGCTGGTTTCCTTATTTGTTATTGACATTTATAAACTTCTAATTTCCTCCATGGGTCGAATTCCTTCCAAGAGACTCATGCCAACTCAAGTTGGGAAGAGATTCCAAAGAACGCCACTTGTACAACAATTCCTAGTCTCCCACTTCCACCAAATCACATGTGGAAGCATCTTAGCTGCCCTAACACCGTTGAGCACCCTCTTGGAGTCTATTTTTATCCCTGACATGTCATATATGTCATATGTCAGCCTTCAGGTCTGATTTGTGTCATAGGTGTCATAGCATCTTCATCATTGTTGTCATAGAGCTAGGGAATCTAGCCCAAGTGTCTCACTAGCTCCAAATTGCCTCTTCCTCTTCCATGGGAGTTACTCTTCCTCTATATTTCGACCTTGGATGAGTCATGCAATGAATAATACCTTTTGGACTCCCCCAAGTATGTTACCATTCACCTTGAATTTGAATTGGTGAGAGAATGATGCCAAATGTAGTGGGGAAATCTAGCCATATGTGGGTCCCACTTCCTCCATGTGTCTTCATCATGAAATGCCACTTTGATTTTCACTTGTATATATTTATTTATATCCTTTATTAAATATTTATTCCATTCTAATGTTCAAACATCATTTATTATCCCCATTATTCCAAATCCCAAAGCTTCCACCCCAAACCTAGGAAACTAGTAATTTTCCTCCTTGGCAATTATTTGACCTTTAGCATCAATTTGACAAACTCTAATGAATAGGGCTAATGTGATTAGGCCATTGTGACCCAATGCCAAATTTGGGACATGACAAATCCTCCCTTCCCAATATTGCTTGTCCTCAAGCAATTTTAAACATGGGTGTTGAAGAACCTGCTTTCTGTATAATTCTTTGAAGTTCCCATTGAATTGCCCAACTTTGAGTCTTTGAGTTTCCATGAAGATTTTAGAGAGGAACCACCATGCTTGCTGCTGCACTACTCTGATAAAAATAACTTTATTAAGTGGGGAAATCCATCTCCCATACTGCTTGTTTCCCAAAAAACAATTTGAAAGCAATGAGATAAAAATTATTCCAGGGTCCCATTGCTTGTATTGCACCCCAATAATTAAGAGTGCTCTCCAACCCACACCATTAGTTAAGAGGATTCCTGGATCCCATTTTCTTGTATGCATCCTTCCAAACATCATGAGTACCAAATATATATCATCAAAGTACATAACAACATAATGAAAATGTACATCAAGGATATGCTTCATCAAAGAGTCATGAAAGTGCTTATACCTCCAAGCAAGTAGACCACCATTTTCCAAGTGCATACAAGCTTCAAGTGACCAATCAAATCTGCTCCAATGACATAGGTGAGGATCCCATGTCCTATAATGCTGCTCCAAAAGGATGTGATATGCATCAAAATATTCAACCATGTATTCTTTCATCCAAGAAGTGAATGAAGAATCTCCACTAAAATCTGAACCAAATAGTGAGCAGAAAAAACAAGGAGACTTCAAATGACTCAAAGAAGTCTCACCCATACATCCCTGAATGTGAGAGTCATAAAGATATAACAAAGTATGTGTCTTGCAACAAAAATGTTCTCCAATCATAAATCTATTCTTCCAAGTGTTGGATGAAGTTCGTCCAACATCAAATGAATCAAGTGTTGAGTAAGAAAAACCATGAGTCTTCAAGTGACTCAAATGCATATCATAGGTGCATCCATGTAGATTTGCATCATCATAAAGTGACAAATAATGTTGCTTCAAATGTGAAGAAGAATGTGCTCCAACCATGTCATCATAAAAAGTAAATCTAGGAGTTCCATACTCCTCATGTGGCACCATCAAAAAGAACCCTTTCACCCATACTTCATTGAGACTAATGTTGCAAAACATGGAATTGTAGGATGTAGGAGAATGAACCAAATCACCCAAATGATCAAAAAGTACAGAAGTTTCATCATGGGAAGGATCCATATGGGTAGTATCATGCAGCTCCTTCAAAAGTATGAACTCTTTGTCATAGTTTGGTTCCAATGTAGAGGAATCATGCTTTTCTTTAAAAATTGCATAACCTTCATCAAGAGACAATTCAAGTTCCTCTTCCACCACATCAAGTGTTTGGATCTCTTCAAGTTCATCTTCAAACACATTAAGCACATTCAAATTCCCACATTTCTCATGATCCACCATGTCATGAGAATCCTCCAAACAATCTACCATTTGACAATCTGAAACATAGGAGGAAAAACAAGTATCTTGCAACTTTTCAAGAAGTTTCTCATTTTGAATTGTGAGCTTATGAATATCCTCATTATTCTTCAAATATGCATCATGTAACAATTCATTAAGCTCAAACAAATGGTTTCTATCAAAAAGCAAAGACATGAAATTACCTTTGATATGGCACATTGCTCTTTGAATCTTCTCCATGTCTTCAAGGAAAGATGTTTCCTCCAATGACGTAGCTCTCCAACAAGAATTTGACACCAATGCTTGAGTGTCATGGAGAATGCTGAGGGACTCTTGGATGTTATTTTCATTCATCTTTAAGGACCCTTCAAGAAAATGAGGCTCTTGCAAATGAACCTCCTCATCTTCTTCAATTTTTCTTGGACCAACTTCATGAAGCTCAAGTGGTGATGGGGAAGTTGATCTTGGTTCTTCTTCAACCGCTACAAGGTCTTCATTATCATGCTTAATGAAACTTGTACTTGTAGAAACACTTTCAAAAATGATCTCTATGTCACCAACATAGAGGTGTGAGCACCCATCAGTAGGTACTCCTTCATAGTTTAAGCATCCATCAGTAGATGCTCTTTGGTTCATGTCTAAGCTAGAAGGTGTCTCGAAATGATCTTCCATATTTTCAATAGAATCTTCTTCATGCTCTTGTGATGTCTCTTCCTTTTGCTCATTAAAGCAAGCTGATGCATTTTGCCCCTTGTTTTCCTTAGGATCAATATATTTGGAATCTCTTCTTGAATAAATCTCAAAAGCTCTCCTCAAGGAGGACATCATTTCATGCACACATATATGATACTCGCTCCAAGGGTTTTTACAAGAAGGGCATAAACCTTTCTTCACTAACTCCACATATTCATTTTTTGGCCTATTTTCAAAAACATGTTCAGCATAGTACTCAAAAGACATGGCATTTTGTGTATTTTTGCTAAAAGCAAGATATTCTTGATATTTTTGATATTGTTGGGGCAAGGTTTTATATTTTGCTCTCCATCTTTGGAACTCACTCATAGAATTATCCTTGGTTGGTGTGACACATTCATATTCATCAGATTTAAAGTCATAAGAATAATCTTCATTTCTCTTGAAATTGTAAGAAGTGTTGCATGATGGCACCTCTTCCTCGTACCATTCACATTCTGCTTCATATTGCTCATAAGCATCTGCATATTCCTCATAAGAATTGTACTCATAGGATTCATCATAATAGTAAGACATGGCTGCCAATTATTCTTGAATGTATGTACCTAATACACAGGTGCAAGGACCATGCTCTGATACCACTGTAATGTCCCTTGTTAGGAATTTTATTAAAATTGCAATTTTCCACTTTTTTCCTTGGTTCGACCTTGGACTAGTTTCGATCTCTAGGTCCCAAATTTGCCCCAAATGATCCCAAATCTTCTGAGAAGGTATATGAATGATATTAGAACATAAATATGTGTTTCAGGGATGCCTTTGTACCTTTAAAACACTTCTACAAATACTCTTTCAATTCTGGTCAATGTAGGTAACTTTACTAGTGATTTCCCTTTGACTAGTATTGGTCTCTAGGTCTCAAATTGACTCCAAATGCCTTCAAATATTCAAGGAAGGTTTATGAATGATATTAGGAATTGAATATGATATTCAGGGATAACATATGGCCACCAAAATACCTCTGCAAACTCTCTTAAGATTCTGGACCAAGTATGCAATTTTACTAGTAATTTGGGGTTCAAATCCCCCTGAGGTAAGTACTGAAAATGGCTTCCCAAATGCCTCCAAACCCACTCAAATTTATGGACAGAGGTATGTAATGTGTTAATTATGTTATTAAGGTCTCATATGCACCATTAATGGTTTATTACAACTGTTCTCACCCTCTCCCATTCAACTGCAAAAATCTCCAATTCGACCCTTGGGGAAATGGCACTATTTCACCTCCCAATACAACTAAACTGAGTAAAAATGCTTCAAATGCTCAAGTACAGTACATGAAACTTGTAGAAGAAATCCATGGAAGTATATTGATCACAAATATATCATATAATCATCCATTCATTCGAAATCATCATCAATACATTGGTTCACAACAAGGTAGTGGGGAAATGGCATTGTTCTTCCATTAAAAATGAGATTTATACATTTCTACTTGGAATTTCGACCTGAAACTTTCTGAAGATGAAGAAAAGAGTATTTAATTCATATTACAAAAGAAATGGGGCATTAGAATCTTCCCCAAAGAGTACAATAGCTCACCAAAAACGCCCTCCCTCAAGGATCAAGAATATGCCATCAAAACTGGAAATGGTTGAAGGAGCGAGCTGCAATAGAAGAAACCATGAGCTTCCCTGTAGCTTACACCTGAAAATAAAGACTCCATTAAAGCTCCAAATGAAAGGTCTGAATGGCCTTTCCAATTTCCAACTTGGATGGGAATCTTTCACCCTCGAAATTGGCTAAAGCAAGAAACTAGTCATCCACTAGCTCTCCCTCTTCACAAATGCAATTGCAAATTCTACAAATGATCAAAAGCTGGTTTCCTTATTTGTTATTGACATTTATAAACTTCTAATGTCCTCCATGGGTCGAATTCCTTCCAAGAGACTCATGCCAACTCAATTTGGGAAGAGATTCCAAAGAACGCCACTTGTACAACAATTCCTAGTCTCCCACTTCCACCAAATCACATGTGGAAGCATCTTAGCTGCCCTAACACCCTTGAGCGCCCTATTGGAGTCTATTTTTAGCCCTGACATGTCATATATGTCATATGTCAGCCTTCAGGTCTGATTTGTGTCATAGGTGTCATAGCATCTTCATCATTGTTGTCATAGAGCTAGGGAATCTAGCCCAAGTGTCTCACTAGCTCCAAATTGCCTCTTCCTCTTCCATGGGAGTTACTCTTCCTCTATATTTCGACCTTGGATGAGTCATGCAATGAATAATACCTTTTGGACTCCCCCAAGTATGTTACCATTCACCTTGAATTCGAATTGGTGAGAGAATGATGCCAAATGTAGTGGGGAAATCTAGCCATATGTGGGTCCCACTTCCTCCATGTGTCTTCATCATGAAATGCCACTTTGATTTTCACTTGTATATATTTATTTAGCTCCTTTATTAAATATTTATTCCATTCTAATGTTCAAACATCATTTATTATCCCCATTATTCCAAATCCCAAAGCTTCCACCCCAAACCTAGGAAACTAGTAATTTTCCTCCTTGGCAATTATTTGACCTTTAGCATCAATTTGACAAACTCTAATGAATAGGGCTAATGTGATTAGGCCATTGTGACCCAATGCCAAATTTGGGACATGACAAGGAGGAAGTGTGAAAATCCTCACAGCAGATCTAAGAGATGATGTATACCTCACAAGAAAGTAATTGATTAAGCAAGACAATAGAAGAAGAGTGGTCAATGCAGTATAATGAGCAACGGAATAATAATACAGTAGAACTCGGATAGAAGCAAAAATACTTCACACACACTAGTTAATTAATCACAATACGGAAAAATAAATAGTACAATGCATGAGGAATTCGAATGCCTAAGGTGGAAATTCGAATTAGTCTTCATGGAGTGATCAAAGGATCACTGGAGTGTCATCGGAGCAAAACTAGTATCATCGGAGCACAACTGGAAGTCTTCATCATCATCAGTGGAGTCATCAATGCTCAAGTAATTGTCAACCATCAGTCAAACTGAGTCTGGTAGGTGTAACTAAGTGTAACTGAGTGTAACTAAGTGTAGCTGAGTGTAACTGAGTGTAACTGAATGTAATTGAGTATAAACTTAATACAACTGGAATGGTAGGTGAAGAAGAGCGAGTTGCTTCCTAAAATCAAGGAAGAAGGGCACATTAAGCAACCAGAGGGATAAAACTGATCAGTGAGAAGCTCTTGGGGGCTGGCTAACTAAGGGCTAGGTGCTGGACTGATGACTGGAATGCATGCAAATGCATGCAAACCCTAATGATGCATGCAAACCCTAAAAGTGCATACATGACTGAAAATGTAAATGATCAAAATACTGGTGGGAATAGGATGGAGTATAGGAATATCCTAACACCCCCCCTTAATCCATCTCGGGCCCTGGTAACTAAGACCAAAGGTCACCCAATACAATGAATAATAACAGTCAATAAACCAAGGAAGTGGGGAAAATTTCATGGGAAAAATACCCCCCCCTCAAAACAGATTGTAAGGCACACATAAAAAATAAATGCTCCAAACTCAAGCAGGTGTGATGCTTGGTCATATGTTTGGAGGTATCTTCTTCTTGGGAAGAAGTGGATCATGCTCAAAAAGCATGTGCTTGTACTTTCTCTTCAGATCGAATGTGATGAGAACAAATCCAAAAGTATGAGGATGATCCTTGAACCTGTGATTCGAATCAGCTGAGGTAGGATCAAAAACATGAATATGCAGATAGTCTTTTGTCTTCTCCTTCGAACCATCATGGGTGAGATTATGCCAAAAAGAACCATCAAATAATAATGATTGCTTGAAATCCAAATCAGATTTAAGACTTGATAAATAGTTTCTTGAGATCTCCATTGAACCAGCAGGGGTGAGATCAAAACCATCATATGCATGAGAAATTATCTCAAATAGTGTTTGCTTAGGATCCAAATTAGATCCAAGACTTGAATCATGGTTTCTTGAGATCTCCTTTGAACCATAAGAGGTGAGATCAAAACCAGTAAATGCATGAGAGATTATCTCAAGCGAATGGCAATGGTTTCTTGAGATCTCCTTTAAACCAACAGGGGTGATATCAAAACCATAATGTGCATGAGAAATTATCCCAAGCGGGTGGCAATGGCCATATTCTTCAATAACCTTTTGAACGCATGGAATAATGATCATCTAGTAGTAAATAAGAGGTGATTGCTTGAGGAGAGCGAATGCATTGCCTTCAATAGCTGATTTGACCTCCAAAATAATCATGTGATCATGATGCAAACTAACAGACTCTGGTGCAAGAGAGGATTTAGGACCTTCTGCAATATCTAGAGTGTGAGTTGGCATAGAAAGAGAAGAAAGTTGGAGCATGAGTGTAGAATCTGCAAGTTCTTTGTGGACAAATTCAATATGAGATGATACTGGTTCATGATCTAAGAGACCATCAAGGGGAGCGAATGCATCACTTTGCTTGCTCTCAAATGGGTTTGTACCAATCCCTTCATTCTTTCTACCAAAACTTTCATCCGGGTGAGCCCATAGCTCTTTTGGAGTTTCAATATCAACGAATTGTCGTGTCATGTAAAAAGGCATAGCATACATCATGGCTGCACAAGCTCTGTCACCATTATTTAACCAGCCAATCTCTTCTTCAGAGGATTCGAACTCTCTTTCAAAACAATAATCAAAGAGACCATTTCTCTTCAAATGTGCTATTATATTCGGTTTCCATTCATCATAGTTGAATAGATAAAGAAGATCATAGTTGAATGGAGAAAGAGGATGGATTTCTTTTGAATACATTGAAGCTGTAGAAGACCTGCAAAAACAATAGAGAATATCTGCAACTACTACTACTGCAAAGATGCATAAACTGTTGCAATTGTTGCACTCGAAATATTGGTAATAACCTGCAAAAAAATCTCAAGAATGGAGATAAACAATACTCTCAGCATGCTCTGATACCATGTGAAAATCCTCACAGCAGATCTAAGAGATGATGTATACCTCACAAGAAAGTAATTGATTAAGCAAGAAAATAGAAGAAGAGTGGTCAATGCAGTATAATGAGCAACAAAATAATAATACAGTAGAACTCGGATATAAGCAAAAATACTTCACACACACTAGTTAATTAATCACAATATGGACAAATATATAGTACAATGCATGAGGAATTCGAATGCTTAAGGTGGCAATTCGAATTAGCCTTCATGGAGTGATCAAAGGATCACTAGAGTGTCATCGGAGCACAAATAGTATCATCGGAGCACAAATGGAAGTCTTCATCATCATCAGTGGAGTCATCAATGCTCAAGTAATTGTCAACCATCAATCAAACTGAGTCTGGTAGGTGTAACTGAGTGTAACTGAGTGTAACTAAGTGTAACTGAGTGTAACTAAGTGTAACTGAGTGTAACTGAGTGTAACTAAGTGTAACTGAATGTAATTGAGTATAAATTGAAGACAACTGGACTGGTAGGTGAAGAAGGGCGAGTTGCTTCCTAAAATCAAGGAAGAAGGGCGCATTAAGCAACTGGAGGGCTAAAACTAATCAGTGAGAAGCTCTCAGGGGCTGGATAACTGAGGGCTAGGTGCTGGACTAATGATTGGAATGCATGCAAACCCTAATGATGCATGCAAACCCTAAAAGTGCATGCATGACTGAAAATGTAAATGATCAAAATACTGGTGGGACTAGGATGGAGTATAGGAATATCCTAACAGGAAGATGTGCATAAAACTACTTTCAGGTGCCATTATGGTCATTTCGAATTCCTTGTCATGCCTTTTGGTTTGACCAATGCTCTGTTAAAATATTTACACCATCATTTTTATATTTTGCATGCCACTGCATGCATCCAATCATCATCATGGTTGTCTCCCCAGCACCTAGAACTTGTTTCTAGCTCTCCAGAGCCTGTCTACAACCCCCATTTGGTATCATACCTACCTAATGCGTCCTCCTTGACTGTTGTGCATGGAAAGTGTGCCTTTCTCACCTACCACTGTCAGTTAGAGCTCCTTTACTCACCTACCTTCAGTTATCACTCAGTTAGGGCGTCTTATCTCACCTACCGAGCGTTATCATTCAGTTAGTGCATTGATTGAGTAGTTCTTCCACTGATTTCTCATGTTGACTACTTGTAGCTTCTAGTTAGCTAGTTCTGGAGTTCCACTTGACTATTTGAAAGCCTCATGCACCCCCCTTGGAGTCTCCATTCCCTAATTTATGCCTAGATGGTTCTGTTAGACTCAGTTAGACACACTTAACTAACTATTACCATTTATGACTGATATTATTGACTGGATGATGTCTCCAATTTTATCCAAGCTAGACTTTGATTTAGACAGCCTCATGCACCCCACTTGGAGTCTCCATTCCATGATTTATGGCTAGATGGTTCTGTTAGATTTAGTTGGACACACTTGACTGAATCTTACCATTTATGACTGATACTACCGACTGGATGATGTCTCCATAGTTATTCATGCTAGACTTTGAGCTCAGATTCAAATGCCCTACTTGGATAATTCGAATCCTATATGATGCCTCATCATTGATTATTATACTACATTCTTTACATTCATTATTCATTGTATGATATTGACATTGTCCATTATTCTGTGTTTATGAGTGATTATTGAGTGCATGCTTCTCTTCTTCTTTGCAAAAATTCTTGAGAGTTTTATTGTGATATTGTTATAGTTTCTAGATCCATGTATATTATCACATGGTATTAGAGCAGTTAGCAGCTATTCGAATTGCATCCATTGCAGCAGTTGCAACATTTCTTTGAGCAACTATCTTTCACTTGAGCACCAGAAGCCTCGAAGTTTCCATAGCAAATCCTGGTGCTAGTACTTGAATTCATTGGAGAAATCTAGTGAGGTCTAGCCAAGTGTGAAGGACTTAGTCTATGTGCGCAGTGTTCAGTCGAAGTGTAGCATTCTCCATCAGCAAAAACTCTTCTTGTTTTGTAGGTTTCGAAGTTTTCTGCAGCTGCAGCAGTTTTTGCAGTTACAGCAGTAGATTCGGAATTGAACAACATCTTCTATGTATCTGGAAGGAGTTCCTTCTCTCACTCCATTCAACTATGATGAGTGGAAACCAAAGATGACATCATATCTGGAGAGACTTGGTCTTTTTGATGTGTGTACTGGTATTAAGAGAGATTGTTCTTCCTATCAAGAGAAAGAAGATTGGCTTGATGATTGTGAAAGAGCCTCAGGAAATATATGTGTTACATTGTTTTCCAATTTGGAATACCTCATTGATTTTGATGAACATCCAAGTGATCTATGGACTATATTGCACAAATTATTTGGAATTCAGGAGAAAGAGGTTGATGCTAGCCATGTGGAAAGCAAGCCCAGTGATACTTCCTACATTGCTCTCTATTCATGACTCGGCCTCCATCATCTCCCATGATGAAGTTGTTCAAGATGAAGTCAAAGTACAACACATGGTTTCACTTGTTCCATCTTCTGATCTGATTTCTGAGCAAAAGATGTCAGTTACTACTCTAGAAGTTGAAGAGATCTCTGAAATATCTACTTCCCATGAGCTTACTGATGTGCGAAATAATGACCTATTGATCATCTTGGAATATTTGGGAGGCAGTGCATTTTCCCTCCTTGATCAAAATCTTCCTATGGACTCCTATTTGGTCATTGGCACATGTTTTCAGAACTTCACCAAAGATAGAAGACTCTACCATTCGCTTGGATCCAAGTCTCATGCATATCCTTGTGATTTTGGTTTTGATCTCACCACTTTTGGTTCAAAGAAGACCATAAGAAACCATCGTCAAAATCTTGGATCTGATTTGAATTTCAATCCATCACCATTATATGGTTCATTTGGTTCTGATCTCACCACTGCCAGTTCAAAGGAGACATCAAAGAAATACATACACTTTCATAGAGTTGATGCACCTTTTGATGTGCAAGATGATGACCTGCTGATTATTTTGAAGGAAAAATCAGATTTGGAAGGTGATGCATTCGCTCTCCCTCATCATATGCTTTCTTTGGATTCATATTTGGTCATTGGCACATGCTTTCAGAGTTTCACTAACGATGGAAGACTCTATCATTCGCTTGGGTTCATGACTCATGCACCTTTCTGTGATTTTGGTTTTGATTTCACCCCTATTGGTTCAAAGGATATCATGAGAAACCATCTTCCAAGTCTTGAATCTGATTTGCTTGCATCCATTGTTGGAGAACTCAAGCACATGTTTTTGGAACATGATTCATTTCTTCCCAAGAGGAAGATAACTCTTTTTGAGAGAATGTTTGTTAATTTTTCAGAATTTACTTCAATCTGATCTAGGATCTTAACTGAGATAACAACATGTATAGCATATCTACAACATATCAATCATGGACACAATAATGCAAGCACACAAGAGACACAGAGTTTACTTGGGGAAAACCATAAAGGTGAAAAACCCCAATAACTTCCTCAGAGATAGATAGAGCAATGATACAACCCAAGCATAAGAGATAGACATCTCCTAGCAGCAGCGTCTCCTCCTCCACAAGTGTTCCACTCTCCCGAGAGTGTGAGAGAGAATAGAATGATGAAATAGAGTGCCTCCCGCACTCTATTTATACTTGACTTGACTTTCCTAATAACCTTTACTAGGTCGGCCTTAACTTAACCACATAACATAATGTTGACTGGGCCGACCCCCAGTAGGGTGGTTTAATAACCCTTTGACCCACATGGACGACCCCCAATAGGGTGGTCTAATAACCCTTTGACCCACATGACTTATACAGGGCCGACCCCAACAAGGTGTTCTAATAACCCATCAAGTATAAGTTATGACACTTCCGTATAGAGGAATAATGCCATCTCTATAGGAGTACAATATACATATATGGAATACATTCTGAAGTTACATATACATCAACACTCCCTCTTAACTAGGAAGGTATTTCTCGACACAGGTCTTCTAGCACAAGTCTTCTTCTCTAGATCATTGTCACTGGATAATCGTCATCGAGTGTCATCGTCACTACTACTGCTATCTCAATCAATCTCTGAATCTACTCGTCATAGGAAGTTATACAGAGCCAGTCCATACTGGATGTAGGCCCACCACCTGCAGGTCTTCATCATCACTGGCCATACTATGGAATCCTTAGGACTTATTATGTGTGTCACAAAACCTTGAAAGAGTCTCTTGACTAGCAAGAACCCTAAAGAGCATCTGAGGCCTTTTTCATCCTGTCCAGATCTCCAAGACTTATTACATGTGACTGTCACAAAACCTTAAAAGAGTGTCCTAGGAACGTTTATGTGCATAACACGACCGAAAAGAACTCTAAAGAGCATCCCAGGAACATTTATGTGCCTAAGCACGACCGACAAGATCTCCAGGACTGATTACGAGCATCCCCTCTGCTACAAACCCTCGAAAGAGCATCCCAGGACTTATTATGAGCACATAGCCCAACCTATTGGATCTCCCAGGTCTTACATGTAGCAACCCACCACAAACCCTCGAAAGAGCATCCCAGGACTTATTACGGGCACACAACCCAACCTATCGGATCTCCCAAGTCTTACATGTGGCCCACTATCACAAACCCTCGAAAGAGCATCCCAGGACTTATTACAGGCACACAACCCAACCTATCTGATCTCCCAGGTCTTACATGTGATACACAGTGCCAGTCCTTTTTCATACTGGATGTGACCTAGAACAAATCTAGGATTTCCTTTGCACAACCTGTCCACGGCCACAGAGTATCATCCTGATACTCATGATCATCGTTCACGAAGCACAACCTATATGCACATCACACAGCACTTACATCTACGCCATGGGACAACACATCTACAACCATGTGAGAATGGCACAGCACTTATATTGTAGCCATGGGAGAACACATCTACAACCATGCTCAAATGGCCCAACACTTATATCGCAGCCATGGGAGAACACATCTACAACCATGCTCGAATGGCCCCAACACTTATATCGCAGCCATGGGAGAATACATCTACAACCATGCTCGAATGGCCCTGGCAATTACATCACGGCCATGGGAGAACACATCTTCCACCATGTTGGAAAATCCTAGCAATTACATCATAACCATGGGAGAACACATCTACAACCATGTCCGAAAAGCTCATGTGCATCTGTGTCTTCGGAACTCATCACACATAATCCAACTGATTATGTAATGTATCCACCTGATACATGTCATCACATATGATCATCCTAATCATCATCACTGCATCGTCCCGATGCATGTCATCTGGAGCAACATCCTGAAGCTCGTCATCCATGATCATCCTGATCATATAATGCATCCACTTGATGAATACCAAGTATCTACCTGATACATATCATCATACATGATCCACCTGATCATACAATGTATCCACCTGATACATACACAGATACATGATCCACCTGATCATACAATGTATCCACCTGATATATATCAACATACATGATCATCCTAATCATACAATGTATCCACCCGATACATATATAGATACATGGTCCAAGCATCCAACATGATGCATATACATATACATGATCCAACTGATCATAACAAGCATCCAACATGATGCATACATACATACATATAAATGATCCAACTGATCATATCCAACATCCAACATGATGCATACATACATACATATAAATGATCCAACTGATCATATCCAACATCCAACATGATGCATATACAGAGCAGTAACTGGAGCATCGTCCTGATGTTCATCATCCAGCGCTTACATCCATAGACATGTGAAGGATCCTCCTTCCACCATGCTTGGAATGGCTTCATAAAATGTCTCCATCATTTCTTCCTCGAAGTGTCATCAATCTGAAGAACACCAAGCCTCTCTCTGAAGTATTCGAACTTCACTCTGGCTAGTGGCTTCGTCAACACATCTGCAACCTACTCATCTATCGCAACATACAGGAGCTTCACTGCTCCTCTCTACACCATATCCCTGATATAGTGATATTTGATCTCTATGTGCTTCGACCTGTCGTGGAACACCAGGTTCTCAGACAGCTTCACACAACTCTGGTTGTCACAAAAGATACCAGTAGCCTCCAGCTGGAGATCAAATAACTCAAACAGTAGCTAGCCGAACAAGCTGCAACATACTTTGCTTCGGCTGTACTCAGTGCTACGCAGGCTTGCTTCCTGCTAAACCAGGATATCACACATGATCCCATACTGAAGCAACACCCAGATGTGCTCTTCCTATCTGCGACATTGCCTGCCCAATCTGAATCAACATAACCCTGCAAGTTAAACTTTTTATTCGCATCATACTTGAGCCCATAATCAATCCCTTCTTTCTGGGAGAAGCCATGAGCTACAAATCTTGCTTTATATTTCTCCATGCTACCATCTACAACATGCTTGATCTTATAGATCCATTTGGAAGTCACAACAGACTTCCCTTCAGGTCTTGGGACTGCATCCCAAACATCATTCTTCATGATCGACTGGTACTCCTCGATCATGGCATTCTTCCCAAATCCTGGAGAATTTGTTCACGAAATTTGGGAAGAATGAGATGTTTCTAATCATGCAATTTAGAAGAATTCGTATACGATCTTTCCTACAAAACAAGTTAAATTGCATGATTAGAAACATCTCATAGTTTTCAGAACAAATTCTTACACATAAAGAAATATGTCATACAACCATGCAATTATCTTAGCCAATGCTTCAATACAACATTTATTCATATCCCGTAACTTTCTAAATGCCTTCCAATCTCTACCAGAACATTGTTAAGAGTGTGCACAACTCCCAACATGTCAGCAAAGAGGTTTCATTCTAGATAAGTAGCAATGGAATGTTATACAGTGCCATAGGCCACTTACCCATGTATATTAGTATTATACTGTTCATTAATGCAATTATTCTAATATGCATAATACACAACCTAAGTCTAGGAACATAAGCATATACATCATTGAACAACATTATTTAAACAAACAAATATGTAAGAAATGACAATTCAAATAGTTATCTTTGTTTGTTTGTTGGGTTGACTCCCTCTCAGTCTTTGCTTCTTTTCCGCAACTCCATTCTGATGTGGATTGTGAGAAGTGGTCAACTCCCTCTGAATATCTGCATCCTTGCAGAAAATACTGAAGTGTGCTCCTTCTTGATCTTTGCTTCCTTGTAGGAACAACTGGAGTGTGCTCCCTCTTGATCTTTGCTTCCTTGCAGGAACAACTGGAGTGTGCTCCCTCTTGATCTTTGCTTCCTGGATTACCTATCCTTGAACTTATATCCATCACTATGCATGCTTATTAGTATCATCATTGTGTTATCCTCGAGGTCTCATAGTATTCAAGGTTTCAGGGAAGTCTTCTTTTACTCATGCATATTCTTATTTGATCATAGGACTCTTCTGGTTAGTTAAATCATCAATCAAGATAAGAGACATAAAATGCATAAACCCTTGATTACTTACATTTCTAACTTTATGAATAAACATAACCAATCATACCAAGTATACTTATATAAGGGATCCTAACACAAGGTAGGATTCTAACTTGATATAGGAAAAACATACCTGGATTGGTATGTTAGCTAGTTATGTCTAACATACCCACATGATGTCTTATTGTTCTCTTCAATGACTTGTGCTAGTAACCTGCATATCTCATAGGTTAACCATTATAGAACCAAGTTATACATACCTCGCAAATAGATCTTCTAAGTGATTCATGACAATGGATGAATCTTTATCCTCATGTCATCATGATCATATGTTCTTGAACTAGAACATGATTTGTCTTTCTTGGTGTACCTTTCATGTTAGTGAACAACATAAACCTCATACAACACCATAATGCATTAGTACAATCATAAGTGTCAACACCCTAATCAATGAATATCTTCTATCATGCATCCATAATTTTATTAAGGTGATACGATAAGTCTAAATTTAATCAAGATTGTACTAACGTAATAAAATGAAGACAAACATACCATAAACTTAATCATGAACAAATCTCGAAACATACCTGGATGAGTCATACCTGTCGAGATTGCTTGTAATCTTCTTATGTAAGGCCTTAGCCTCATCTCCCTTTGAAACAAGAATTTCTTCACTTATGCATGTGACCAATCCATTCTCTTCTAGGATTAACCCAATCCACTTGATTTGCAAGAACTAGATCTGGAGCTGGATTAGGGTTTGTCAAAGAAACCCTAAAAATTCAAACTTTGAATTTCAAACTTCCGAAAGGATAGAAATATGCGCCTTGATGAGCTGATCAAGCTGGTATACTTATAATTTGAAAAATTGCAAAGTTTCACCCCTCAAATTTGCCTTTGAAACTTTCGGATTCACTGGACATGATCCCGAACTAGGGTTTGATAAATCCCACCCTTCTGCCCAATCAAAAGGTTCAATCCAAATCTCTAAGCTTCTATTTTTCTGAGGAGCTTCCAGCAGTGGTCACAAATTTCAAAAATTTCCATTTTTGCAGAAGCCCTAATTTTCCACTTTTCCGATAAAAGTCCCAAACTAGGGTCTGATCAAGCCTGGCCTTATGCCCAACCAAAAATTCTAATCTTGGTCTCTAAATTTTGATTTTGATGAGTAGCATTTAGCCGTATTCTCCGATTACAAAAATTCCAACTTTCTCCGAAACCCTAAATTCCGGAAGCCATGAATGAAGGTGCTAAAAAATAATTATGTTTTGACATAAATATGTACCTGATTGTTTCTGGTGTAACTCTGAGTTTTTTGATCCACAGGGTCTGAACAATTTTCCTGTGATAGCTCGACCTATCATCTTTCCAACCCCACAGGTATGACCTCAAATGGATTCTCTGAGAGAGAGTTATGCCAAGTGTCGCAATGTGACTTGTTTATGGGATAAAACAGGAGAGCGAACTTGTACGGCATGCCACGTGTCACTGATTCGGTTTCGGCCTCTGAAAAATGTTACTTGAGAAAGTACATTCTGTGGAATACCTGTCACATTTTATGAAATTTCATTTGGAGCTTCCTAGCCCAAGTTATGACCTTTTTTCCAAGGTCACCTGTTTATTTATGAGATCTGGAAGAGGCAGAAATCCTATATTGTATAGGTCATAAATCACAAAGTACAACGAATTAGAGGTTTTCCTTTGGACACAAGGCACATGGGGATCTTAGCTTCGCCTTGTACGATTTTCAGACCCTGAAACCTTGCCAAACTTTATTTATATACAAAGTTATACAATGGCTGGTTTTTTCTATATCAAGCCCTAGCTTCGCGATTGCAACAAGTGTCATACATGCCATACCATGCCTTCTTTCAGGTTAGCTCTGATACCATGTTAATTTTTCAGAATTTACTTCAATATGATCTAGGATCTTAACTAAGAGAACAACATGTACAACATATCTACAACATATCAATCATGGACACAATAATGCAAGCTCACAAGAGACACAGAGTTTACTTGGGGAAAACCATAAAGGTGAACATCCCCAATAACTTCCTTAGAGATAGATAGAGCAATGATACAACCCAAGCATAAGAGATAGACATCTCCTAGCAGCAGCTTCTCCTCCTCCACAAGTGCTCCACTCTCCCGAGAGTGTGAGAGAGAATAGAATGATGAAATAGAGTGCCTCCCACACTCTATTTATACTTGACTTGACTTGCATAATAACCTTTACTAGGTCGGCCTTAACTTAACCACATAACATAATGTTGACTGGGTCGACCCCCAGTAGGGTGGTCTAATAACCCTTTGACCCACATGGCCGACCCCCAATAGGGTGGTCTAATAACCCTTTGACCCACATGACTTATACAAGGCCGACCCCAACAAGGTGGTCTAATAACCCATCAAGTATAAGTTATGACACTTACAATATAAATGACGACACTTCCGTATAGAGGAATAATTACATCTCTATAGGAGTACAATATACATATATGAAATACATTCCGAAGTTACATATACATCAACAATGTTAGATCCAGATCCACAAGAACTTGAAGATCTAGCACCTATTGGTTCATGGGCCACCATCATTGTTGCATCCACCAGTGATCTTGTTGAAGATTCACCATCATCATGTCATAGTTTCTTTGGTCATGATCTCACCTATGTTGGTTCAAAGGATATATCAAGGAACTACCTACACATTCATGGTTTTGATTCTACTTTAGTTGGTTTGAATCACATGCTTCATGATGATCTTCATATTATGTTTTTGTAGCATGATCCACTTCTTCCCAAAAGGAAGATACCTCCTCCTTTGATTGATGATCAAGAGAGAAAAACATCATCACATGAGATTTCAGATTCAGAGTTTGGATATGATGATGAGCCAGTTGTAGATGCATCTTCACATGATATTTCAAATTCAAAATCTAAAGATGGAGATGATGATGATAGAATGCTAGATCCAAATCCACAAGAACCTGAAGGTCTAGCAATTGATGATGAAGATGAGCGAATGGGAGATATAGATCCACAAGAACTTGAAGATCTCTCACCTGATATTCCTCCTCTTCCTCGATGGGCAACCATTACACTCCTATGTGCCGGTGATTTGGATGGCGATCCAAATGATCATAGAAGAACCAGATCAGATTTTCAAAATGGAAGGTTTCATCCTTCTAACACTGCTTATCCATTTCAGATTGATCGAGCCTTCTTTGGAAAATGACACTTACCTCCTTCAGGGGTGAGAGATGATATGCTTCATTAGCATCCTTCAGTCTATTTTGAGGGAGGGATTTCTTCCCACTAGGGTTTCCCTCTTTCCTCACTTAGTTTATTTAGATTGATTGTATGGGGTGACCTTTGGTCTTAGTCACCAGGGCCCTATTTTTGTTTTTCGGTTATTATCTCATAGTATAGATTGCGGGGGGGGTGTTAGAATATTCACACCATCATTTTTATATTTTGCATGCCACTGCATGCATCCAGTCATCATCATGGTTATCTCCCCAGCACCTAGATCTTGTTTCTAGCTCTCCAGAGCCTATCTACAGCCCCCATTTGGCCTCCTACCTACCTGATGTGCCCTTCTTGACTGTTGTGCATGGAAAGTGTGCCTTTATCACCTACCACTATCAGTTAGAGAGCCTTTACTCACCTACCTTCAGTTATCACTCAGTTAGGGCGCCTTATCTCACCTACCGGGAGTTATCATTCAATTAGTGCATTGATTGAGTAGTTCTTCCATTGATTGCTCATGTTGACTGCTTGTAGCTTCTAGTTAGCTAGTTCTGTAGTTCCACTTAACTATTTGACAGCCTCATGCGCCCCCCTTGGAGTCTCCATTCCCTGATTTATGCCTAGATGGTTTTGTTAGACTCAGTTAGACACACTTGAATGACTATTACCATTTATGACTGATACTATTGACTGGATGATGTCTCCATTGTTATCCAAGATAGACTTTGAGTATGCAGCCTCATGCACCCCGCTTGGAGTCTCCATTCCATGATTTATGGCTAGATGGTTCTGTTAGACTCAATTGGACACACTTGACTTACTCTTACCATTTATGACTGATACTACCGATTGGATGATGTCTCCATAGTTATTCGAGCTAGACTTTGAGCTCAGATTCGAATTTCCTACTTGGATAATTTGAATCCTATATTATGCCTCATCATTGATTATTGTACTACATTCTTTACATTCATTATTCATTGTATGATATTGACATTGTCCTTTATTCTGTGTTTATGAGTGATTATTGAGTGCATGCTTCTCTTCTTCTTTGCAAATATTCTTGAGAGTTTGATTTTGAGATTGTTAGAGTTGCTAGATCCCTGCAGATTATCACATGCTCCTGTAACCTTCTATTCATGCATGAACAAAATATTTTGCAAGAAGCTCCATAAGTTCTTTTTGGTTTTCTTTGATGATATTTTTATTTATAGTAAGACATGGGAGGATCATTTGCACCATTTAGAACTTGTATTGAAAATATTGCATGAACAATATTTGTTTCCTAATTTGTCCAAGTGTGAGTTTGGGTTGACAGAAATTTTGTATCTTGGGCACATCATTGGGAAAGATGGTGTAAAGGTGCACTTGGAGAAAATAAGGGCCATTCTTGATTGGACATCACCCAAGAACATCACTAAATTTAGGGTTTTTATTTGGATTTGCACTTACTATAGAAATTTTTTGAAGGTGTTTTCCCAATTGACAGCTCCCCTCACTGACTTGACAAAGAAGGATGATTTACAATGGAATGAAGATGCAGAAAAATACTTCCAAAGAATGAAAGAGGTAATGAGTAGTTGTCTTGTACTTGCATTACCATATTTTACTAAACCATTTGTCTTGGAATGTGATGCACCAGGGGAAGGCATTGGAGGAATTTTAAAGAAAAATAAACACCCCATATCTTTTGAAAGCAAGAAGCTACAATCACATGAAAGACTCTACTCCATATATGACAAGGAAATGTTGGCCATCATGCATGCTTTGGTCAAGTTTAGACAATATCTGGTGGAAAAAAAATTTGTGGTCAAAACTGATCACAATAGCTTGAAGCATTTTCTTACATAGAAAGATCTCAATTAAAGACAACAAAAATGGGTGAGTAAGATTCAAGCCTTTGATTTTGACATTGAATATGTTAAAGGGAAGAATAATGTTGTAGTAGATGCATTTTCTAGGACACCCTCACTCTCTCTTATGGACATTTCAGAGGATTGGAAAGCCATACTAATAGTAGAGTATGCCAAAGATAATTTTGCTTGTGAAATTTTAGATGGGGCCAATGGAGATGATAGGTATAAAGTATTGAATGGCTTAATCTACTATAAAGAACGAATCTACTTAGTTTCTAGTTCAAATTTGAAGCACAATATTTTGAATGCATCTCGTTATTCTTCCCTAACAGGCCATCCTGGTTTCTTTAAAACATATAGGAAGCTAAGAGAAAGGTTCTTTTGGAAAGGCTTGAAGGGATATGTTCTAAAGTATGTGAATGAATGAAAGATATGTTAGCAAAACAATTTTGAGCACAACCATCATGTTGGTCTCCTACAACCCTTTCCTATTCCAGAAAAAAATGGGAAAGCATCTCCATGGAATTCATCACAGGTTTTCCCAAGGAACTTGGTAAGCACTGTATTTTTGTTGTGGTGGATAGACTCGCCAAATTTGCTCATTTATTTTCTATTACCTCATCTTTTACTAATGCACAAGTAGTTTAGATATTCTTTAGAGATGTTTTTAGATTACATGGACTTCCAAAAAACATTGTTAATGGCAGGGATAACAAGTTTATGAGTGTATTTTTGCAAGAAATCTTCAAGTTGGTGGGAAAAAAATTGACTCCTAGCACAAGCTATCATCCACAAATTGATGGTAAAACCAAAAGGGTGAACCAATGGTTGGAGGGATACTTGAGAAACTATGTTAGTGGGAAACAAAAAGCATGGGTTAAATGGCTACATTTGGGTGAGTTTTGATAAAATACTACCTTTCATATGTCCATTGGCATATCTCCTTTCAAAGCACTATATGGTTATGAAACACCTACCTTTGTTGATCACATTTTTTGTAATAGTAGAGCTCCAAAAGCTAAAGATTGGATTGAGGAAAGTCAATAAATTTTGAAGGTTTTAAAAGACAATTTGTAGGTTGCCCAAAATCAACAAAAAAATATGCAGATCAACATAGGAAAGAGAGAAATTTTCAAGTGAATAATTTAATCTATTTGAGGCTACAACCTTACAAACAAACCACCTTGAAAGGAAAGGGGGCAGAAAAGCTAAATCCCAGGTTCTATGTCCCATACAAGATAATTCAAAAATTTGGGGAGCTAGCTTATAAAGTGGAGCTTCCGAAAGGGAGTAAAATCCATAATGTGTTCCATGTATCATGTCTTAAAAAGGTGGCAGGGAAACAAATTTCAATTTAAGAAAAACTTCCTCCAATGGATGATGAAGGGAAACTCATACTCATTCCAGAAAAAATCTTGAAGGTAAGGGAAAGGAAATTAAGGAACATAACCATAGAGAATATTTGGTGCAGTGGAAGGATTTACCAAGTGAGGATGCCACATAGGAAGATGAACAAATTTTGCAACATCCAAGTTTGAAATTGCTTGGGGACAAGCAATCTTGGATGGGGAGGATTGTAATGTCCCCATCCAAATAAATTTTCATGGAGGAAAAATTCCACTAACCGACTAGTTCCCTAGGTTGAGGTGGAAGCATTAAAAATTGGAATAAGGGATCTACAAGACCCAAATTGACCTTAGAATTCCAACTTCACATTAATTGGGTCAAATAAATAATAATAAAACGAAAAATAAGGTGGCATTGGGTCATGAGGGTGCATAAGAGGGTGGCATCATTCTCACACCAATTCGAGTCCAAGGTGTAGGGTAACATACTTGGGGAAGGGGAAGAGGAAATATTCATGGCATGGATCAAGGAATATCGACTTGGAGTGGAATAGTAACTCCCAAGGAAGAGGAAGAGGCATTAGAGAGGAATTGTCGCACTTGTAGCTATATTCCATGGCATCTATGACAATAATCATGAAGGAATCTATGAAAAATATGACAAATTCAAGCCTGATTGCAGAATTATGACAAATATGACATATCAAGGATAAAAATAGCCACCAAGAGGGTGCATAGAGGAAGTTATGGTCAACCAAGATTCCCAATTTGAACTGGGGAAAGAGGAGTGCAAGGAAGAAGTGGACACGTGTCTCATCAATGAATCTATCACCAATTCAGTTGAGTGAGTTCCTTGGAGAGAATTCGAGCTCATGAGTCCACTTGAGGTTAATAAAATATGAGGATGAGGAAGGAGAGCATCTTTTGGATCATTTTTGTTTTGCACTCTTGGAGAGCTTAGCTTGTCCTTGCACGGTGAGTGTTTACCTTCCCTTCTATTGAACCAATTTCGAAGGTGAAAGATCCCTATCCAATTTGGTTGGAAGAGATTCCATTCAGACCTCTTATCATATCTTAATGAAGGTATTTTTTTGTAGGTTCGAGTCCCTCTACAATTTGAGTTCATCTCTTATGGTTCTATCCAATATCTCTCCTTACAATCTTCTCTCAATGTCATATTCTAGTGTTGATGGTGCACTCATAGTTGTATAAAATTTGTGGAGGATAATTTTGTGACTCCATTGTTACAAGATATGATGCATGTCACTGTATTGAGATACACATTTGATCCATAGCTCAAAATCCTATGTCTTTCATGTAAACATTCCAAGCAAACCACTAATTCGAGCTAGTTTCCTCTCTACTTTCATATGGACGTTTTGGAGTAGTTTCAAATCTATTTTGTATCATACTTTCTTTGAGTTTTTGTTGATGTTTCTAGCATCCTATGATGTAATTTTGATGACCAAAATACTATATGCAGGGCCCTTGTGCCTTTTATTAAAGTTTGTGAAACAAATTACATGTCCATTGTTAACTTTTTCCAAGCAATTTCTATGTCTCGCGACATTCTATTTTATGGGAGTTATAACAGATTATAGAACCTGATATATGCTTCATTCTGGTATCCCTTGAGGTCCTTATCAAATCCAAGTCTCTCTTCAAAAATTAGGGAAGTTCGTACAGTGTTTGAGAAGCCAAAAAGGTCATAGACTAGTGGGGTTTTAACATCGAATTCACTAGTGTTCCTCCCCTTCATTCCTTCTTGAAAAATGCAAGCCATGAATGTCTCTAATGAGTATCTGAGTGTATAATATCTGCATTAGGATTTCCTAAGACCCATCAAGCCCTTCTAGACATAATTTGAGATCCTTTGGGAGCATTTGGGATAGCTAGGGTTTCACTAGTCCAAGGTTCGAATTTGGAAAAGAATGAGTAAATTTACATTGTAAGGATGTTACAAATACCTTCGACCTTAATTCCTCATAATGTCATGCAATATGTTATCAAGTTAAAAACCCCTAACCTTAGAGCCTCACTTTTCCAAGAGAACTTATCAAGAATGTGAGACGTCAAAAATATTCCTCATACAAAAAGGAGCTCATGTTGCCACGACTACAAGGACAAGTTCAAGGATTTTAGAATTGATGTCTAAGATATAAGGGAAGTGTTGGGTGAACACACTTATTCTATTTAAAGGCACTATGGGAGAACAAGGTTAGAGGTGCGCACTAGTAAAAGTTAAGCAAAGGATGCAATAGTGGTTCAATGAATGTGAACAATGAACAATGCAACTATGGTTCAAGCAACATTAAGAAGGCTAGATTTCCATGTCCCAATTTTGGCATTGGGTCAAAATGGCCTAAGAAAATTGGCCCTATTCATTAGAGTTTGTCAAATTGATGCTAAAGGTCAAATAATTGCCAAGGAAGAAAATTACTAGTTTCCTAGGTTTGGGGTGGAAGCTTTGGGATTTGGAATAATGGGGATAATAAATGATGTTGGAACATTAGGATGGCATAAATATTTAATCAATGAGATAAATAAATAGATACAAGTGAAAATAAAAGTGGCATTTTATCATGAAGACACATGGAGGAACACATGGAGGAAGTGGGACCCACACAAGCTAGAATTTATGTACCACGTGGCATCCTCTTCTTGCAATTTAGAATCCATGGGAAGCCTAATGTTCTTGGGATGAGTTATAAGGTCAATAATACTTGGAAAGAGTCAATGAGGTCAAAATATAGAGGAAGAGTAACTCCCATGGAAGAGGAAGAGACAATTTGGAGCTAGTGAGACACTTGGGCTAGATTCCCTAGCTCTATGACAACAATGATGAAGATGATATGACACCTATGACACAAATAAGACCTGAAGGCTGACATATGACATATATGACATGTCAAGGATAAAAATAGACTCCAATAGGGCACTCAAGGGTGTTAGGACAACTAAGATGCTTCCATATGTGATTTGGTGGAAGTGGGAGACTAGGAATTGTTGTACAAGTGGCGTTCTTTGGAATCTCTTCCCAACTTGAGTTGGCATGAGTCTCTTGGAAGGAATTTGACCCATGGAGGACATTAGAAATTTATAAATGTCAAGAAAAAAGAATGAAACCATCTTTTGATCATTTGTAGAATTTGCAATTGCATTTGTGAAGAGGGAGAGCTAGTGGATGACTAGTTTCTTGCCTTAGCCAATTTCGAGGGTGAAAGATTCCCATCCAAGTTGGCAATTGGAAAGGCCATTCAGACCTTTCATTTGTAGATTTAATGGAGTATTTATTTGCAAGTGTAATCTACAGGTAAGCTCATGGTTTCTTCTGTAGAATCTCACTCCTTCAACCATTTCCAGTTTTGGTGGCATATTCTTGATCCTTGAGGGAGGGCGTTTTTGGTGAGCTATTGTACTCTTTTGGGGAGATTCTAATGCCCCATTTATTTTTTAATATGAATTAAATAATATTTTCTTCATCTCCAGAAATTTTCAGGTCGAAATTCAAATTAGAAATGTATAAATCTCATTTTTAATGAAAGAACGGTGTCATTTCCCCACTACCTTGTTGTGAACCAATGTAATGTTGATGGATTCGAATGGATAAGTAAAATAATGATGGTTTATTGATGAATGAAATTTTATTGATGTATTATACAAGTTTCATATTCAGTTCTCAAGCATTTGAAGTCATTTTACTCAGTTTATTTACATTTGGAGAAGATTTGGTGCCATTTCCCTAAGGGTCGAACTAGTGATTTTTGTTGTTGTTTGGGAGAGGTTTGGAACAGACTTAATAACTAATTAATGGTGCATTTGGGACATTAATAACATACTTGAGACATCCCCTACCTGTTTTCAGAAATTTGATTGGGTTTGGAGGCATTTGGGAAGCCATTTTCAGTACTTACCCCAGGGGATTTGAACCCCAAATTACTAGTAAAATTGCATACTTGGTCCAGAATCGTAAGAGAGTTTGCAGAGGTATTTTGGTGGTCATATATCATCCCTGAACATCCTATTCAAGTCCTAATATCATTCATAAACCTTCCTTGAATATTTGAAGGCATTTAGAGTCAATTTGAGACCTAGAGACCAATACTAGTCAAAAGGAAATTACTAGTAATTTCCCTACATTGGCCAGAATTGAAAGAGGATTTGAAGAATTATTATAAAAGTCCAAAATCATCCCTGAAACACATATTTATGTTCTAACATCATCCATATACCTTATCATAATATTTGGGAGGAATTGGAGCAATTTGGGGACCTATAGCTCAAAACTAGTCAAAGGTCTAACTAGGGAAAAAAGTGAAAAATTGCTATTTTAATAAAATTCCTAACAAGGGACATTACAATGGTATCAGAGCATGGTCCTTACACATGTGGATTAGTTACATACATTCAAGAATAATTGGCAACCATGTCTTACTATTATCATGAATCCTATGAGTACAGTTCTTATGAGGAATATGCAGAGGCTTATGAGCAATATGAAGCAGAATGTGAATGGTACGAGGAAGAGGTGCCATCATGCAAAACTTCTTACAATTTCAGGAGAAATGAATATTATTCTTATGAATTTAAATCTGATGAATATGAGTGTGTCACACCAACCAAGGATAATTCTATGAATGAGTTCCAAAGATGGAAAACAACATATAACACCTTGCCCCAACAATATCAAAAATATCAAGAATATCTTGCTTTGAGCAAAAATACTCAAAATGTCATGTCTTTTGAGTACTTTGTTGAACATATTTTTGAAAATAGGCCCAAAAATGAAGACATGGAGTTAGTAAAGAACCTTGGAGAGAATATCATATATGTGTGCAGGAAATGATGTCCTACTTGAGGAGAGCTTTTGGGAATTCTTCTAAAAGAGATTCCAAAGATATTGATCCTAAGGAAAACAAGGGGCAAAATGCATCAACTTGCTTGAAGGAGCAAAAAGAAGAGACATCACAAGAGCATAAAGAAGATTCTATTGAGAATATGGAAGATCATTTCGAGACACCTTCTAGCTTAGACATGAACCAAAGAGCATATATTGATGGATGCTTAAACTATGAAGGAGTACCTACTGATGGGTGCTCACACCTCTATGTTGGTGACATAGAGATCACTTTTGAAAGTGTTGCTGCAAGCCCAAGTTCCATTAAGCATGATAATGAAGACCTTGTAGCATTTGAAGAAGAACCAAGATCAACTTCCCCATCACCACTTCAACTTCATGAAGTTGGTCCAAGCAAAAATGAAGAAGATGAGGAGGTTCATTTGCAAGAGCCTCATTTTCTTGAAGAATCCTTAAAGATGAATGAAAAGAAGATCCAAGAGACCCTTAGCATTCTCCATGACACTCAAGCATTGGTGTCAAATTCTTGTTGGAGAGCTACTTCATTGGAGGAAACATCCTTCCTTGAAGACATGGAGAAGACTCAAAGAGCAATGTGCCACATCAAAGGTAATTTCATGTCTTTGATTTTTGATAGAAACCATTTGTTTGAGCTTAATGAATTGTTACATGATGCATACTTGAAGAATAGTGAGGATAATCTGTTCGGGTACACAGCGTACTACCAAAGGACCGAACACCAAGAGCAACCACTTCACACAAACAGATCACAGATCAACACACCGATGTTTTGACGTGGTTTAAACCCTCTTGAGGGAAACACTCCACGGCCCCGGCCAAATAGCTTCTACGGGACAATTTATTATGCAAAGAAAGAAAGTTACAAATGAGCTTCTCATAATCGATCAACTAAACAATGACCCTCCATGCTCTTTAAATAGAGATCATGGACCAATCGGGTGTTAAGCCACGGATCAAGGTTAGGTTTGATCTAAGAGAAGTTGAGCCGTCGGATCACTCTATGTCGGAAACATATCGTGACCGTCGGATTAAGTATTTACAAATGCATACTAATGCATACTAAAGAAACACACTATCCCTAACGGATATATTACACAAGTTGATCTTAACTAACTCCTAAGTGTCTAAATATCCTAACATCCCCCCTTAAGAACAACTTGGGATAGGATTGAAGGATTTACAAAAGTGACACTATTAGGAGAAGGAAGGAGGCATTAGAGCCTATCCCCCCTTAATGAAAAGTTCCTGAACTCCTAACATAGATCGAAGTTTAGAAAACTTCGCTTCTGTAAGAGACTTGGTGAAGATGTCTGCAACTTGATCATCTATAGGGAAAAAGAGCACTTCAAGAACATGATCATGAACAAGATTTCTGATGAAGTGCATATGTAGCTCAATGTGTTTGCTGCGTTGATGTAGAACTAGATCTTTGGCAAGCTTTATGGCACTTTGATTGTCGCACCAAAGTGGAGTAGGCTGCTGCTGCTCGAATCCAAACTCTGAAAGGATCTGTCGAAGCCATAAAGCTTCCTGACTGGCATTAATTGCTGCTCGATATTCTGCCTCTGCTGAAGAAAGAGCAAGAGCTTGTTGTTTCTTACAAGCCCAAGTAATAGGTCCAGATCCCAGACTGAAAACATAACTTGCAGTAGACTTTCGATCATCAGGATCACCGGCCCAATCTGAATCAGTGAAACCAACCAACAAAGGTTTCCCCCCTGTACTGTAATGAATCCCAAACTGAACTGTACCTCAAATATATCAAAGTATTCTTTTAGCTGCTTTTCAATGACTTTCATGAGGTGTCTGCATATAATGGGAAACACGACCAACAGCAAAGGAAAGGTCAGGACGAGAATGAGTCAAGTATAAGAGACTACCAACAAGCTGACGATACAAGGTGGCATCGACTTCAAGTGAAGTACAAGTGGCAGAAATTTTGACTCCAGACTGGAAGGGAGAAGGGGCTGGTGTACAATCTTCCATGTGAAAGCGACGAAGAAGGTCACAAGCATACTTAGACTGAGAAAGAAAGATTCCTTCTTTGGTTTGCAGGACTTGGAGACCAAGAAAATAATGCAAATGTCCTAAGTCTGACATTTCAAAATTTTGTTTAAGACTGGATTTCACATGGGTTATAAGCTTAGGGTCACTACCAGTAAGAATAAGGTCATCAACATATAGAACAAGTATGATGAGATGGTTTCCTACTTTCTTGGTATAGACATTGGGGTCAGAATGGCATCTAGAAAAACCAGTGTCAAGGAGAAAGTTATCCATTTTGGCATACCAAGCTCTAGGAGCTTGCTTAAGGCCATATAAGGATTTCTTAAGGCGGCAGACAAGGCTAGAGTTATCTTGAACATATCCAGGAGGTTGTTCCATGTAAATTTCCTCCTGTAAATCACCATGTAAGAAGGCAGACTTTCCATCCATTTGATGGACTTCCCAGTTATGTAAGGCTGCAAGGGAAAGAACAAGGCAGATGGAGTTCATTTTTGCGACGGGAGCAAAGGTTTCATTGTAGTCAATCCCTTCAACTTGGGAAAAACCTTTGGCAACTAACCTTGCCTTAAGTCTTTCAACACTTCCATCTGATGCATACTTAGTTCTGTAGACCCATTTACATCTGACAAGTTTTCTTCCTTTTGGAAGAGGTACAAGATCCCAAGTATCGTTCGCCATTAAGGAACGATATTCTTCATCCATAGTTGCATCCCAATATGGATTCCCTAAAGCTTCTGCAAAAGTTTCTGGATCATGATTCTCGGAAACTTGAGCCAAAAGAGAAGAGGCTCACTGAAACTGAGAACGTGTTCGACGTTGATCTCTAGGATCACCGGCAAGATCACCAGCTGCTTCACATGTTGAACGGACCCATCGAGGAAGCACTTGTGCTGGTGCAACTGGAGGAACATGAGCAGGCGGAGGTGGATTTTCATCCTCACTGTCATCATCAGAAACTGGAGTTGGAAACCTGTCAAGGAAGTTGGAAGAAGAAGAAGAAGAAGGCACAAACGCCGAATCAGGCTCGCAGGCCACAGATGGCACAATCGCCGAGTTAGGCTCGCAGGCCAAGAGATTTTCATCAAATTTAACATCTCTTCTAATGATTATATCATGAGAATGTGGTTGAACAAGTCTATAACCTTTTACATCTTCAGAATATCCAACAAATATGCACTTTTCACTTTTAGGCTGCAATGCTTTCCATTTTTCATCCGGAATGTGAGCCCATGCTTCACTACCAAACACACGGAAGTGACTTACATCAGGTTTAGTTTTACTCCATGCTTCTTCCGGTGTTATACCTTGTAATGCTTTAGTGGGGGTGCGATTTACTATGTAATTTGCACAATTAATGGCTTCAGCCCAAAATTGAAGACTTAGTCCCTTAGATTGGATCATACAATTAGCCATTTCTTTTAAAGTGCGGTTCTTCTGCTTAGCTACACCATTTTGTTGTGGTGTATATGGAACAGTGTGTTGTTGTTGGATGTCTTGTTCAGTGCAGAAAGTAGTAAACTTTTTGTTAACATATTCTCCTCCATTGTCAGATCTTAACTTAAGAATTTGATGACCAGATTGTTTTTCAACAAGGTCCTTGTAGGCCAAGAACATGTTAAATACTTCGCTCTTAAGTTTTAGGAAATAAACCCAAGTGCGTCTGGTGTAATCATCAATGAAAGTTAAGAAATATTTGAAACCAGAAAATGAAGCAGATGGAAGAGGACCACACAAGTCACTATGCACAAGCTCCAAGGGAACCGAGGCGTGCCAAGAGGCACGTTTGTCAAAACTGTCCCGATGATGTTTTCCGAGTACACAACCGGAACAAACACCATCTCTGCAAGATACCATCGGAAGACCTGTCACCATATTTTCTTTACATAGTTGTTGCAATGAGCGATAATTTAAGTGACCAAATCGCTCATGCCAAAGTTTGCTCAAGTTATCACTATGAGCAACAAAAACTGAAGGGAAAGGTGATGACCCAAAGTTGTTAAACTTGTACAACCTGGTAATATCATCAACAATTCTGGTAGCTAGGACCTGTTGAGGATCTTTAAAATCCTTGATTATAACTTGGTGAGGTGTAAAGGTCACAGTTTTACCTTCACCAGAATGAGTGATCTGATAAACTGATAACAAATTGCAGGAAATTCTTGGAACACATAGTACATCACTAAAATGACCATTATCTACTAGAACTGTTCGAGCTCCTACAACACTTAGAGATCTATCATCACCAACAAATATTTGTTTGGTGTTACATTCATGCATAGTAGAAAAAATGGCTTGATCCTTAGCCATATGATAA
Organism: Larix kaempferi; assembly: GCA_027924585.1. NCBI lineage: Eukaryota > Viridiplantae > Streptophyta > Pinopsida > Pinales > Pinaceae > Larix > Larix kaempferi. The sequence goes on from BSBM01000476.1 coordinate 26,265,667, forward strand.
GACGCTCCATAATCAATGAGCCATTCATTTGAAGTAGAAGAAGAAGATGCATTATAAGAATAACTAGAAGCACAAAGTGCATGTCCATGAGAGGTAGATTCTGAAGACGAATCTAGGCTGATGTGGTGCTTCTTCATTGCTGCTTCCAAGGCTGCCATCTTCTTGAAACACTTAGATTCATCATGATTATCTTTCCCGCAATAGTTGCAATGACGCTCAGTCTTCTTGCCTTTTGGCTTGGATCCTTTGTCATTTTTTAAAGAAGGAGCTGACTGAGAGGGTTTTGGACCCTTGTTTGACTTATTATTGCAAAAATTTTGTTTCTTGAAAGGCTTGGACTTTTCTTTCTGTTGGGACAATAAGGCTTTCCCAGATGTATCTGCATTGTTGATTATTCCAAGATGAATGAGTTTATCTTGTTCCCTAATCAAGGAATCACAAAACGATTCAAGACTAGGCTCTTGATAGCTAGTTGCATTTAAGGATGCTTTCATGGAGTAAAATGTAGATACAAAAATAGAATATGCAGGTCCAAGTTTGGAAAGAATATGATAGATGCATTGTTTGTCTTCCCTCTCAATCTTACATTCTGCACATAAGAGTTTAAGAGTTTTGTACTTAGATAAATAATATTGAATGCATGAAAAGTCACTTGGATTTAAAGAAATCAACTCATTTTCGAGTTGGTGACCTCAAATTTCATTGTGTTTACCAAACACAGATTCCAACTTGTCCCAAGCAGCATTAGGTTCATCAATTCCAGATATGTGGAATCGCAAATCAGTAGAGATTGACATTCCAATCAATCCACGAGCTTCATCACATCTATTTGCCCATTTTATTTTCTTATCATCATCAGTGGGTTCTTTTTCTTTCCCTGTTGTAATTCTGAAAAGTACCCTACTTCGTATAACATCCTCCATACGAGATTTCCATGAGAAATAGTTGGAACTGTTAAGTAGAATATCACAAGGGGCGGCCATATTTGTAAATTAATGGCTGTAAAAGCAGAAACCAATAGTCTGGATGTGAAGAGCTCAAAAAAATAGGCGGTTTCAAAAAAAATGGCACTGAAAACTGACTCTGTATGATGAAGTTATGCTTGAACAAAGAAACTGTTGAAGATGTCCCCAATAGTGACGTGGCAGCTAGAAAATGTCCAGCAAAAAAAGAACCCCCCTCTTCCCAAGATGAACCTTTTAACAATCACTTTACAAGAAAGTTGCTTTAAGTGAACCACTTTTGTAAAATAAGTGATTTTCCACACTTGTGGAGTTAGATCTTGTTAGCTTGCCCAGAAAGTCTACATTTTCTCTCTGTTTCTAATTTGCCGAGATCGCGCAAGGTGCACGGCAAAGAGCATACGCAGCCGAGAAAAACCCTTTCCCTTTCTGTTTTTGATTTGCCGAGATCGCTCAAGGTGCATGGAAAAGAGCATACGCAGATGGGAAAGTAACAATCCGAACCAAAAAAAATCTAACAGTAAAAAAAGATGAAATATGAGATTTTTTCTTTTCAAAAAACGAAATAAAAAAATGCGTCACTGTAACATTATACCTTCAGATCTGATGAAATACGCGTTTCTGGAGCAACCGGGAACCGTTTTCGATCAAACAAAAACTATTTCCCAATGGAAACGACGCTCCGGACGCAATGGAATACCTCCCACAGCCCAGAAATGCACAAAAATACCAGAACTAGAAACTCTTTCAAGTTTTAGCAACAACAGTTCAAGATCTAGATCATAACGGGAAGCGGCACTTCATAAAAGCTCTGATACCATGTTCGGGTACACAGGGTACTACCAAAGGACCGAACACCAAGAGAAACCACTTCACACAAACAGATCACAGATCAACACACCGATGTTTTGACGTGGTTTAAACCCTCTTGAGGGAAACACTCCACGGCCCCGGCCAAATAGCTTCTACGGGACAATTTCTTATGCAAAGAAAGAAAGTTACAAATGAGCTTCTCATAATCGATCAACTAAACAATGACCCTCCATGCTCTTTAAATAGAGATCATGGACCAATCGAGTGTTAAGCCACGGATCAAGGTTAGGTTTGATCTAAGAGAAGTTGAGCCGTCTGATCACTCTATGTCGGAAACATATCGTGACCGTCGGATTAAGTATTTACAAATGCATACTAAAGAAACACACTATCCCTAATGGATATATTACACAAGTTGATCTTAACTAACTCCTAAGTGTCTAAATATCCTAACATAATCATAAGCTCACAATTCAAAATGAGCAACTTCTTGAAAAGTTGCAAGATACATGTTTTTCCTCATATGTTTCAGATTGTCAAATGGTAGATTGTTTGGAGGATTCTCATGACATGGTGGATCATGAGAAATGTGGAAATTTGAATGTTCTTGATGTGTTTGAAGATGAACTTGAAGAGATACAGACACTTGATGTGGTGGAAGAGGAACTTGAATTGTCTCTTGATGAAGGTTATGCAATTTTTAAAGAAGAGCATGATTCCTCCACATTGGAACCAATCTATGACAAAGGTTTCACACTTTTGAAGGAGTTGCATGACACTACCCATATGGATCCTTCCCATGATGAAACTTTTGCACTTTTTGATCATTTGGGTGAGTTAGTTCATTCTCCTACATCCTACAATTCCATGTTTTGCAGCATTAGTCTCAATGAATAATGGGTGAAAGGGTTCTTTTTTATGGTGCCACATGAGGAGTATGGAACTCCTAGATTTACTTTTTATGATGATCTGGTTGGAGCACATTCTTATTCACATTTGCATCAGCATCCTTTGTTACTTTATGATGATGCACATCTACATGGATGCACCTATGATATGCATTTGAGTCACTTGAATACTCATGGTTTTTCTTGCTCAACACTTGATTCATTTGATGTTGGAGGAACTTCATCCAACACTTTTGTGAATAGATTTATGATTGGAGAACATTTTTGTTGGCAGCCACATACTTTTTTATATCTTTATGATTCTCACATTCAAGGATATATGGGTGAGACTTCTTTGAGTCATTTGAAGTCTCCTTGTTTTTTCTGCTCATTGTTTGGTTTAGATTTTAGTGGAGATTCTTCATTCACTTCTTAGATGAAAGAATACATGGCTGAATATTTTGATGCATATCACATCCTTTTGGAGCAGCATTGTAGGACATGGGATCCTCACCTATATCATTGGAGCAGATTTGATTGGTCACTTGAAGCTTGTATGCACTTGGAAAATGGTGGTCTACTTGCTTGGAGGTATAAGCACTTTCATGACTCTTTGATGAAGCATATCCTTGATGTACATTTTCATTATGTTGTTATGTACTTTGATGATATATATTTGGTACTCATGATGTTTGGAAGAATGCATACAAGAAAATGGGATCCAGGAATCCTCTTATCTAATGGTGTGGGTTGGAGAGCACTCTTAATTGTTGGGGTGCAATACAAGCAATGGGACCCTGGAATAAATTTTATCTCATTGGTTTCAAATTTTTTGGGGAAACAAGCAGTATGGGAGATGTATTTCCCACTTAATAAAGTGATTTTTATCAAAGTAGTGCAGCAGCAAGCATGGTGGTTCCTCTCTAGAATCTTCATGGAAACTCAAAGACTCAAGGTTGGGCAATTCAATGGCAACTTCAGAGAAATATACAGAAAATAGGTTCTTCAACACCCATGTTTGAAATTGCTTGAGGACAAGCAATATTGGGAAAGGAGGATTTGTCATGTCCCAAATTTGGCATTGGGTCAAAATTGCCTAAGCAAATTGGCCCTATTCATTAGAGTTTGTCAAATTGATGCTAAAGGTCAAATAATTGCCGAGGAAAATTACTAGTTTCCTATGTTTGGGGTGGAAGCTTTGGGATTTGGAATAATGGGGATAATAAATGATGTTGGAACATTAGGATGGAATAAATATTTAATAAATGATATAAATAAATAGATACAAGTGAAAATCAGAGTGGAATTTGATCATGTAGACACATGGAGGAAGTGGGACCCACACAAGCTAGAATTTATGTGCCACATGGCATCCTCTTCTTGTAATTTTGAATCCATGGGAAGCCTAATGTTCTTGGGATGATTTATAAGGTCAATAACACTTGGCATGATTCAATGAGGTTGAAATATAGAGGAAGAGTAACTCCCATGGAAGAGGAAGAGGCAATTTGGAGCTAGTGAGACACTTGGGCTAGATTCCCTAGCTCTATGACAACAATGATGAAGATGCTATGACACCTATGACACAAATCAGATCTGAAGGCTGGAATATGACATATATGACATGTTCGGGATAAAAATAGACTCCAAGAGGGTGCTCAAGGGTGTTAGGGCAGCTAAGATGCTTCCACATGTGATTTGGTGGAAGTGGGAGACTAGGAATTGTTGTACAAGTGGCGTTCTTTGGAATCTCTTCCCAACTTGAGTTGGCATGAGTCTCTTGGAAGGAATTCGACCCATGGAGGACATTAGAACTTTATAAATGTCAAGAAAAAATAATGAAACCAGATTTTGATCATTTTTATAATTTGCAATTGCATTTGTGAAGAGGGAGAGCTAGTGGATTACTAGTTTCTTGCCTTTGCCAATTTCGAGGGTGAAAGATTCCCATCCAAGTTGGCAATTGGAAAGGCCATTTAGAAATTTGATTTGGAGATTTAATGGAGTATTTATTTGCAGGTGTAAGCTACAGGGAATCTCATGGTTTCTTCTATCGTATCTCACTCCTTCAACCATTTCCAGTTTTGGTGGCATATTCTTGATCCTTGAGGGAGGGCGTTTTTGGTGAGCTATTGTACTCTTTTGGGGAGCTTCTAATGCCCCATTTATTTTTTAATATGAATTAAATAATATGTTCTTCATCTCCAGAAATTTTTAGGTCTAAATTCCAAGTAGAAATGTATAAATCTCATTTTTAATGAAAGAACAGTGTCATTTCCCCACTACCTTGTTGTGAACGAATGTAATGTTGATGGATTCGAATGAATACGTAAAATATTGATGGTTTATTGATGAATGGAATGTTATTTATGTATTATACAAGTTTCATGTTCATTTCTCAAGCATTTGAAGTCATTTTACTCAGTTTATTTACATTTGGAGAAGATTTGGTGCCATTTCCCCAAGGGTTGAACTGGTGATTTTTGTTGTTGTTTGGGAGAGGTTTGGAACAGACTTAATAACTAATTAATGGTGAATTTGGGACCTTAATAACATCATTGATACATACCCTACCTGTGTTCATAAATTTGAGTGGGTTTGGAGGCATTTGGGAAGCCATTTTCGGTACTTACCCCAGGGGGATTTTAACCCCAAATTACTAGTAAAATTGCATACTTGGTCCAGAATCTTAAGAGAGTTTGTAGAGGTATTTTGGTGGAAATATATCATCCCTGGACATCCTATTCAAGTCCTAATATCATTCATACACCTTCCTTGAATATTTGAAGGCATTTGGAGTCAATTTGAGACCTAGAGACCAATACTAGTCAAAGGGAAATTACTAGTAAATTTCCCTACATTGGCCAGAATTGAAAGAGGATTTGTAGAATTATTATAAAAGTCCAAAATCATCCTTGAAACACATATTTATGTTCTAAAATCATCCATATACCTTCTCAAAATATTTGGGAGGAATTGAAGCAATTTTGGGACCTAGAGATCAAAACTAGTCAAAGGTCTAGGGAAAAAAGTTAAAAATTGTCATTTTAATAAAATTCCTAACAAGGGACATTACATAGATACACTAGAGTTGAGCACGCACTGAATGGAAGGTAATCTCTCAAATACATATTTGGATTAGTTGGGGTATAGACCCGATCAAAAGGATTGTATCTTCACCTCATCCACACACTCAAGGGACAATGGCCTTTGATATTTGTCTTTCTATTGTGTATTTCGAATAAATTAGATGGACAAATATTATTACTACACTATATCATTATATGTACTGTCATGTCCCAAATTTGGTATTGGGTCAAAATGGCCTAATCACATTGGCCCTATTCATTAGAGTTTGTCAAATTGATGCTAAAGGTCAAATAATTGCCAAGGAGGAAAATTACTAGTTTCCTAGGTTTGGGGTGGAAGCTTTGGGATTTGGCATAATGGGGATAATAAATGATGTTTGAACATTAGAATGGCATAAATATTTAATAAAGGAGATAAATAAATATATACAAGTGAAAATCAAAGTGGCATTTCATCATGAAGACACATGGAGGAAGTGGGACCCACATATGGCTAGATTTCCCCACTACACTTGGCATCATTCTCTCACCAATTCGAATTCAAGGTGAATGGTAACATACTTGGGGGAGTCCAAAAGGTATTATTCATTGCATTACTCATCCAAGGTCGAAATATAGAGGAAGAGTAACTCCCATGGAAGAGGAAGAGGCAAATTGGAGCTAGTGAGACACTTGGGCTAGATTCCCTAGCTCTATGACAACAATGATGAAGATGCTATGACACCTATGACACAAATCAGACCTGAAGGCTGACATATGACATATATGACATGTCAGGGCTAAAAATAGACTCCAAGAGGGCGCTCAAGGGTGTTAGGGCAGCTAAGATGCTTCCACATGTGATTTGGTGGAAGTGGGAGACTAGGAATTGTTGTACAAGTGGCGTTCTTTGGAATCTCTTCCCAACTTGAGTTGGCATGAGTCTCTTGGAAGGAATTCGACCCATGGAGGACATTAGAAGTTTATAAATGTCAATAACAAAGAATGAAACCAGCTTTTGATCATTTGTAGAATTTGCAATTGCATTTGTGAAGAGGGAGAGCTAGTGGATGACTAGTTTCTTGCCTTAGCCAATTTCGAGGGTGAAAGATTCCCATCCAAGTTGGCAATTGGAAAGGCCATTCAGACCTTTCATTTGGAGCTTTAATGGAGTCTTTATTTGCAGGTGTAAGCTACAGGGAATCTCATGGTTTCTTCTATTGCATCTCTCTCCTTCAACCATTTCCAGTTTTGATGGCATATTCTTGATCCTTGAGGGAGGGCGTTTTTGGTGAGCTATTGTACTCTTTGGGGGAGCTTTTAATGCCCCATTTCTTTTGTAATATGAAGTAAATACTCTGTTCTTCATATCCAGAAAGTTTCAGGTCGAAATTCCAAGTAGAAATGTATAAATCTCATTTTTAATGGAAGAACAATGCCATTTCCCCACTACCTTGTTGTGAACCAATGTATTGATGATGATTTCGAATGAATGGATGATTCTCTGATATTATTGTGATCAATATACTTCCATGGATGTCTTCTACAAGTTTCATGTACTGTACTTGAGCATTTGAAGCATTTTTACTCAGTTTAGTTGTATTGGGAGGTGAAATAGTGCCATTTCCCCAAGGGTCGAATTGGGGATTTTTGCAGTTGAATGGGAGAGGGTGAGAACAGTTGTAATAAACCATTAATGGTTCATATGAGACCTTAATAACATAATTAACACATTACATACCTCTGTTCATAAATTTGAGTGGGTTTGGAGGCATTTGGGAAGCCATTTTCAGTACTTACCTCAAGGGGATTTGAACCCCAAATTACTAGTAAAATTGCATACTTGGTCCAGAATCTTAAGAGAGTTTGCAGAGGTCTTTTGGTGGCCATATGTTATCCCTGAACATCATATTCAATTCCTAATATCATTCATAAACCTTCCTTGAATATTTGAAGGCATTTGGAGTCAATTTGATACCTAGAGACCAATACTAGTCAAAGGGAAATCACTAGTAAAGTTACCTACATTGACCAGAATTGAAAGAGTATTTGCAGAAGTGTTTTAAAGGTACAAAGGCATCCCTGAAACACATATTTATGTTCTAATATCATTCATATACCTTCTCAGAAGATTTGGGATCATTTGGGGCAAATTTGGGACCTAGAGATCGAAACTAGTCCAAGGTCGAACCAAGGAAAAAAGTGGAAAATTGCAATTTTAATAAAATTCCTAACAAGGGACATTACAGTGGTATCAGAGCATGATCTTGGCACCTGATGTGGTATAATATCTATGAGGAAAAGAATTTAGGTACCACCATTATATATTGAAACCAAAAGTGCTTTTGTTGAAGAGGAAAAAAAAAAAAGTAGGAGAAGAAGAGCAAATTTTTTGAGGGAACTATGACTAGGGATGAAAAGGGAGCCTCATATGATGGTGAGGAGCATATAAAAATTATGAAAACAATATTTGAAGATATGACCAAGCAAATTAAGGAAGGATTCGAATTGTTTTCTATCGAACTTGTGGAAAAAATTATTGATTTTAAGGAAACCAAGGGGCAAAATGCAACAGCTTGCTTGAAGGAGCAAAAGGAAGAGACATCACAAGATAGTGAAGAATATTCTATTGAAAATATGGAAGATCATTTCGAGACACCTTCTAGCTTAGACATGAACCAAAGAGCATCTACTGATGGATGCTTAAACTATGAAGGAGTACCTATTGATGGGTGCTCACACCTCTATGTTGGTGACATAGAGATCACTTTTGAAAATGTTGTTGCAAGCCCAAGTTCCATTAAGCATGATAATGAAGACCTTGCAGCAGTTGAAGAAGAACCAAGATCAACTTCCCCATCACCACTTGAGCTTCATGAAGTTGGTCCAAGAAAAAATGAAGAAGATGAGGAGGTTCATTTGCAAGAGCCTCATTTTCTTGAAGGGTCCTTAAAGATGAATGAAAAGAAGATCCAAGAGTCCCTCAGCATTCTCCATGACACTCAAGCATTGGTGTCAAATTCTTGTTGGAGAGCTACTTCATTGGAGGAAACATCCTTCCTTGAAGACATGGAGAAGATTCAAAGAGCAATGTGCCACATCAAAGGTAATTTCATGTCTTTGCTTTTTGATAGAAACCATTTGTTTGAGCTTAATGAATTGTTACATGATGCATACTTGAAGAATAATGAGGATATTCATAAGCTCACAATTCAAAATGAGCAACTTCTTGAAAAGTTGCAAGATACTTGTTTTTCCTCCAATGTTTCAGATTGTCAAATGGTAGATTGTTTGGAGGATTCTCATGACATGGTGGATCATGAGAAATGTGAAAATTTGAATTTTCTTGATGTGTTTGAAGATGAACTTGAAGAGATCCAAACACTTGATGTGGTGGAAGAGGAATTTGAATTGCCTCTTGATGAAGGTTATGCAATTTTTAAAGAAGAGCATGATTCCTCTACATTGGAACCAAACTATGACAAAGAGTTCACACTTTTGAAGGAGCTGCATGATACTACCCATATGGATCCTTCCCATGATGAAACTTCTGCACTTTTTGATCATTTGGGTGAGTTAGTTCATTCTCCTACTTCCTACAATTCCATGTTTTGCAACATTAGTCTCAATGAAGTATGGGTGAAAGGGTTCTTTTTGATGGTGCCACCTGAGGAGCATGGAACTCCTAGATTTAACTTTTATGATGACATGGTTGGAGCACATTCTTATTCACATTTGCAGCAGCATCATTTGTCACTTTATGATAATTCACATCTACATGGATGTACCTATGATATGGATTTGAGTCACTTGAAGACTCATGGTTTTTCTTGCTCAACACTGGGTTCATTTTATGTTAGAGGAACTTCATCCAACACTTGGGTGAATAGATTTATGATGGGAGAACATTTTTGTTGGCAGCCACATACTTTGTTACATCTTTATGATTCTCACATTCATGGATGTATGGATGAGACTTCTTTGAGTCATTTGAAGTCTCCTTGTTTTTTCTGCTCATTATTTGGTTCAGATTTTAGTGGAGATTCTTCATTCACTTCTTGGATGAAAGAATACATGGTTGAATATTTTGATGCATATCACATCCTTTTGGAGCAGCATTATAGGACATGGGATCCTCACCTATGTCATTGGAGCAGATTTGATTGGTCACTTGAAGCTTGTATGCACTTGGAAAATGGTGGTCTACTTGCTTGGAGGTATAAGCACCTTCATGACTCTTTGATTAAGCATATCCTTGATGTACATTTTCATTATGTTGTTATGTACTTTGATGATATATATTTGGTACTCATGATGTTTGGAAGGATGCATACAAGAAAATGGGATCCAGGAATCCTCTTAACTAATGGTGTGGGTTGGAGAGCACTCTTAATTATTGGGGTGCAATACAAGCAATGGGACCCTGGAATAATTTTTATCTCATTGGTTTCAAATTTTTTGGGGAAACAAGCAGTATGGGATATGGATTTCCCCACTTAATAAAGTGATTTTTATCAGAGTAGTGCAGCAGCAAGCATGGTGGTTCCTCTCTAAAATCTTCATGGAAACTCAAAGACTCAAGGTTGGGCAATTCAATGGCAACTTCAAGAATTATACAGAAAGCAGGTTCTTCAACACCCATGTTTAAAATTGCTTGAGGACAAGCAATATTGGGAAGGGAGGATTTGTCATGTCCCAAATTTGGTATTGGGTCAAAATGGCCTAATCACATTGGCCCTATTCATTAGAGTTTGTCAAATTGATGCTAAAGGTCAAATAATTGCCAAGGAGGAAAATTACTAGTTTCCTAGGTTTGGGGTGGAAGCTTTGGGATTTGGCATAATGGGGATAATAAATGATGTTTGAACATTAGAATGGCATAAATATTTAATAAAGGAGATAAATAAATATATACAAGTGAAAATCAAAGTGGCATTTCATCATGAAGACACATGGAGGAAGTGGGACCCACATATGGCTAGATTTCCCCACTACACTTGGCATCATTCTCTCACCAATTCGAATTCAAGGTGAATGGTAACATACTTGGGGGAGTCCAAAAGGTATTATTCATTGCATTACTCATCCAAGGTCGAAATATAGAGGAAGAGTAACTCCCATGGAAGAGGAAGAGGCAAATTGGAGCTAGTGAGACACTTGGGCTAGATTCCCTAGCTCTATGACAACAATGATGAAGATGCTATGACACCTATGACACAAATCAGACCTGAAGGCTGACATATGACATATATGACATGTCAGGGCTAAAAATAGACTCCAAGAGGGCGCTCAAGGGTGTTAGGGCAGCTAAGATGCTTCCACATGTGATTTGGTGGAAGTGGGAGACTAGGAATTGTTGTACAAGTGGCGTTCTTTGGAATCTCTTCCCAACTTGAGTTGGCATGAGTCTCTTGGAAGGAATTCGACCCATGGAGGACATTAGAAGTTTATAAATGTCAATAACAAAGAATGAAACCAGCTTTTGATCATTTGTAGAATTTGCAATTGCATTTGTGAAGAGGGAGAGCTAGTGGATGACTAGTTTCTTGCCTTAGCCAATTTCGAGGGTGAAAGATTCCCATCCAAGTTGGCAATTGGAAAGGCCATTCAGACCTTTCATTTGGAGCTTTAATGGAGTCTTTATTTGCAGGTGTAAGCTACAGGGAATCTCATGGTTTCTTCTATTGCAGCTCTCTCCTTCAACCATTTCCAGTTTTGATGGCATATTCTTGATCCTTGAGGGAGGGCGTTTTTGGTGAGCTATTGTACTCTTTGGGGGAGCTTTTAATGCCCCATTTCTTTTGTAATATGAAGTAAATAATCTGTTCTTCATATCCAGAAAGTTTCAGGTCGAAATTCCAAGTAGAAATGTATAAATCTCATTTTTAATGGAAGAACAATGCCATTTCCCCACTACCTTGTTGTGAACCAATGTATTGATGATGATTTCGAATGAATGGATGATTCTCTGATATTATTGTGATCAATATACTTCCATGGATGTCTTCTACAAGTTTCATGTACTGTACTTGAGCATTTGAAGCATTTTTACTCAGTTTAGTTGTATTGGGAGGTGAAATAGTGCCATTTCCCCAAGGGTCGAATTGGGGATTTTTGCAGTTGAATGGGAGAGGGTGAGAACAGTTGTAATAAACCATTAATGGTTCATATGAGACCTTAATAACATAATTAACACATTACATACCTCTGTTCATAAATTTGAGTGGGTTTGGAGGCATTTGGGAAGCCATTTTCAGTACTTACCTCAAGGGGATTTGAACCCCAAATTACTAGTAAAATTGCATACTTGGTCCAGAATCTTAAGAGAGTTTGCAGAGGTCTTTTGGTGGCCATATGTTATCCCTGAACATCATATTCAATTCCTAATATCATTCATAAACCTTCCTTGAATATTTGAAGGCATTTGGAGTCAATTTGATACCTAGAGACCAATACTAGTCAAAGGGAAATCACTAGTAAAGTTACCTACATTGACCAGAATTGAAAGAGTATTTGCAGAAGTGTTTTAAAGGTACAAAGGCATCCCTGAAACACATATTTATGTTCTAATATCATTCATATACCTTCTCAGAAGATTTGGGATCATTTGGGGCAAATTTGGGACCTAGAGATCGAAACTAGTCCAAGGTCGAACCAAGGAAAAAAGTGGAAAATTGCAATTTTAATAAAATTCCTAACAAGGGACATTACATGTACCTTAGCCAAAATCCAACAAACCAAAATTTTGGTATTTGTATGTAGACTTGATCTTTGGAGCTGAAATGAATTTGAAAGCCACATTTCTCCATGTAGCATACAAGTATAGCTAGCAATCATTTTTTGTGCATAATACAAGACCAATTTCTATTAAAAAAATGTTTTTAAAATAATAAAATATATTTCTCCACATCATGGAGTTAAATTTAAGTTCATTTAACCTTAATATCAACTATCAACCATCACAGGGTTGTTGTATCAAAAGAAACCCAAAATTCTAAAAAGTAGCATACAAGTGGTTTGTTTTATTCCATAAGAATCCCCTTTCCATATATGTAAAATTCTTTCTTCATTAAGGTATAGCCACAAATTTAGAGATGTGCATATTGAAAATTTTGGGGTCCTTCAGACTTCTTTATTTCTAATGACATCAGAAGTAATGCAAGCCATTGTAGCCTCAAATTCGTAGCATTCAACACTAGTGCATGTCACATTTAAACATACTTACATATATCAACGATATCGCCAATATCACGATATATCGCGCTACTAAACCCTTGACAATACATTGCCATGAAAACATTGCAATATTTTCCAATATTTTAATGTGTTGCGATACATTCAATAAAGGGTGACATTTTTAGTATATAGCGTGAGTTGATGGAATATATCATCCTGTGGAGAAAAACATGCTAGATTTTGGGATTAAAGCCATGGATTCAAGGTTTTTAGGTTCATTTTGCATTGTTGAGGAAGGGTGAATAACTCTAATGAAGTTTGTGACAATTTCCATCAAAAGAACAAGGGGAAATTTATTTAGGGTTTTATTTCCCATTAGTGCAGTGTTTGTGGATTGGGGATTCACCAGTCACCAAAATACATAATAATGGATAATATTAAATTCTTAAAGTAAAAGTGACATTCTCCTTATCTTTCATTTTCTATCATTTTACTAAAAAATTTTAACATTACCATTAAATGTTTCAAGATGTTTGAGATTGGTTCCAACCTCATCGGACTTCATATGCAAAAAGTAGAATTTTAGATCTCATTCATAATTCAATAGACTTAATCGTTTTCAAGATTTCAAGATTGCAATGTTTCCACTGGATTCTATCATGTGTGAGGGTATGGGATTGGCATTTAATCATGTTAGAATTTTAATTATAGCAACATAATTTTCATCTCTTTCAACTTATAAACAATATAGGATCATTGAAAAAACAACTATGTAGAGAAACAATAGACACAATAGTTTATCCTGGGAAAAGACAAACTCGAGAAAAACCCAACAACCCTTTCTTACTCAGAGATTCAGTACAATAAAGATAAAATTACAAGAAGAATATATGCACAAAGAAAATAGCTACAAATGTCTTTTGCTACCCAAAAATTTGAATTTCCTTGCTTGAGCGAACTTGATTGAGATGTGTGTCAAATGAGGAGAGCATCTCTCCTATTTATACGTTACTTTTGGGTAATTTCCTAACTGGGCCGACTTGTCATTTTGGAATATAAAAAATACATTTATTGTTTATTTTATTTCGTAGGTCGGATGAGTTAGTGAGGATGCCTCACGCAGTTACATCAATAGCACTCCCTCTTATCTAGATAGGTGTCATCACGCTGGAACACATCAAGCATCATCTGTTTGTCACAAGTGGACTCATACATATGGGCATCATCTGATCATCACAACTGGACTCGTTCATCTGGGCATCATCTGATCATCATAGCTGGAATCGTACCTCTGGGAATCATCTGATTGTCATGGTTGGACTTATACATCTCATGATTGAAAGAAAGGGTCAACATAGTCTATACAGGACAACATCCCACATAGGGTTCCAAGTATACTCTACACAAGATTCCTCTCCACACAGGAGAATGTTCCTCACAGGAACAATAGTTCATGAAAAACTCATCTCGGTCTACACAGGACTATCTGTCCTCACTGGACTAAGCTCATCTCGGTCTACACAGTACCGCTTGTCGTCACTGGACTAAGCTCATGTCAGTCTACACAAGACCGCCTGTCCTCAATGGACTAAGCTCATCTCGGTCTACACAGGACTTCCTGTTCTCACTGGACTGAGCTCATATCGGTCTACACAGGACCACCTGTCCTAACTGGGCTGATCTCTTCTCGGTCTACACTGGACCGCCTGTCCTAACTAGACTGAGCTCTTTTCGGTCTACATAGGACTGTCTATCCTAATTGGACTGAGATCTTCTCGGTCTACATAGGACCGCCTATCCTAACTAGACTGATATCTTCTCGGTCTACAAAGTACCTCCTGTCCTAACTGGACTGATCTCTTCTCGGTCTACACAATATCGCATGTCCTAACTAGACTAAGAGAACTCCCTCTCACCGAGGGAATCATTCTCCAATACTCCAAGTATTTCATGGAAGTATGAAAAATCCACTATGGAAAGAGGCTTGGTGAGAATGTCGACAATCTAATCATCAGTCGGAATATACAGGAGTTGAACTGCTCCTCTCTGTACCATGTTTCTAATATAGTGGTACTTGATCTCCACATGTTGCAACTGCTCCCTCTTGTTCGGGTACACAAGGTACTCCCAAAATACTGAACACCTAGAGCAACCACTTCACAAAAATAGATCACAGATCAACACACCGATGTTTTGACATGGTTTAAACTCTCGAGAGGGAAACACTCCATGGCCCCAGCCAAATAGATTCTACGGAGCAATTTATTATGCAAAGAAAGAAAGTTACAAATGAGCTTCTCATAATCGATCAACTAGACAATGACCCTCCATGCTCTTTAAATAGAGATCATGGACCAATCGGGTGTTAAGCCACGGATCAAGGTTAGGTATGATCTAAGAGAAGTTGAGCCATCAGATCACTCTATGTATAAAACATATCGTGACCGTCGGATTAAATATTTACAAATGCATACTAAAGAAACACACTTTTCCTAACAGATATATTACAGAAGTTTATCTTAACTAACTCCTAAGTGTCTAAATATACTAACACCTCTGTGTTGGAATCTTCTGCTCCTTCTGCACGAGATCATACCACTGCAAGTTGTATTAATGTACACGATTTCTCATCCATTAGTGTCATGTCTCATCTACTTACTATTTTTCATGTCCCCAAATTTTGCTATGGTCCATGGGGAAATTTTGGCCTAAGTCACCTAGGCAATAATTATTTAATTAATGAGCAAGTATGGAAACTACCTTATGGAATATGCCTAAGGTTTTGTTTGGGAATGAAAGGGACAAGGTGGCCCCCCATGTAGTTATTAACCCCATGAATGAGTCTAAGTGATTAATTAAATAAGAATTTAATTAATGGGGAAATTTTGAGGCAATTACTATAGTGGTTAATTAATTCTGAATTAATTAATTAAATTATGAAGTCTGAAATAATTCCGAAAATGGTAATATTTTAATAATAAATGTTGCTAATAAATATTAGCAAGTGGTGATGATGTTCTTAGTAAATTCGAATTGGTGTCAAGAGGATCAATTTTGCCTTAGTGGCAAACCTCAGGAAAGGCAAGGAATCTAATGGAGGAAAGAAGACAAGGCAAACAGAAAAACCGGTAAAAGCAGAAAAGAGGAAAGTAAAGAAAGTGGAAAGATTCAGAAAAGCTTTCAGAAAGAAAATAGCAACAACTAGAAAATCTACTTAAAGCTCACTTGCCCAAATTTAGTGAAGGAGGTGAAGGAAAGAAAGTTTTGAAAGCTCAAAAGTTGATATTCTCCTCAAGAAATGCGCCCTCATGGATTTGGAGTAGAATGGGAAAGTGGGTAGCCTACTCTCACAGGTCACCAAGCCAAGAACTTTCTCAGCAGGTCATCATGAATTTTATAAAATAATCCAACCAACTCCATTTGACAACTTTTGTCATTTGTAATTTTGGTTTGAGAGCTCTGAGCCTCTCTAGTTGAGTGGTGTGCCTCAACTGTTTCTCTTGGGTGATGTGCCCAAGGCCCTATAGTATTCAATGAGTGTTATGCAGTTCAATATCAAGTTTCTATAGCCATTATCAGTCACTACCATCTTTCATTGAAGTTCTCCAGTCTATTGGAAGAGGAGATCTCTCATACAGTGAAATTCTAGCTAGTTTTGGTGAAGCTTCTCCAGTTGAAGATGAATGCTCCAATGAATGCGCCAAAGGATTGAAGGAGAGTTGGTACAGCCATATTTTCAGTCGACAGAGATGTCCAGTATCAAAAAGAATCCTCAGAATGGATCCACCCTCTTCTTCTCACTCTTTCTCACAACCACAGCTAGATTTGGAGGCGTTTTCCCTATAAGGAAGAGAAGAACTATGGATAGCGCCCCATACTTTCTCAGAGACTCAGTGTGTAGCCCATAATCTATTTAAGAACTGTAGAAGACCATAATACACCTTCAGAACATAGATTTGGTCATTACATCTCTTCTTGCAGTTCTTGTATGGCCCTATGAGGGGGTTTTCTAGTCTACAAGACATTATACTGAAGAGGAGTTATTAAAAGAGTACAAACTTGGTTCAGTGAGTAATATTTCAACTCGATTCTGTTCATTACACTATATCAGAGCATATTAATATTTCAAAACAGAGTATTTAATTAAATAAAGTCATTTATTAACTCAAATTGGAAGACTAGCTCATTGAGCACTGTTTATTGATTAGTTTTGCAAGAATGACTGCCAAATTTGTTTTAAATGTCAAATTTACTTTATTTAAGTTGTAGGAGGTCAGTAATACATCATATAAGACATATCAGTCCCTAATTCAATGATTTGGGATGATTTAACCACTATTTGTAAAGATTGAAACTTGGCTAGCTCTGTCATCCCGGTAGGGCCTAAAACTTCCAAACCACTCCTACTCTTCCCAAATATTTATGAATTTTGTCCAGTACACCCATTGAAATTATTTGACTATCATAATTCATCCTTGAACTCTCAAGAACCTACCCAGTCTAGTAAGCATATGCTGGTGTGCCCATGAAGCTTTGAAGTAGACTTCAGCCTAGCTGATGCTCGAAAAATAAATGGCCCCAGTGCTTTGTGCTTAGGACTCTCATTATGATCTGATTTGATGTTGTTGCACATTCTTCATATAAATTCCAGAATTAAATTTTCATCCTACCATCCTCATATCTTGCCTCAGTCCCTGTAACTTACTTCCCGCTCTGTTCAAAGAAATTGTTAAAAATTTAACCAGTGAACTTTATTAAAAAATATGAAGTTAGAGTTAATATCTTGGTCGAATATTCCCAAGGATATTACAGTGGTATCAGAGCACTTTCCTCCACCCCCTGTGGAAAGAAATAAGCTCACTAATGGAAGGAATATTGAGGATCTTCTCATAGATGCAAAATGTGGCTCCTACCAGTCAGTGAAGAAGAAGAATTTATTTTTGAGCCATATGAAGAGGAGCCTTTAACCCCTGTTAGAAATTTTTATTTGCAGAAAGTTGAATATGATTTCTTTGTTGAAAAAATGTTGGAAGAGGACTTAGGAAATGACCTACCTATGACTAATTGGGATTATGAAGGAATACTCAAAAGAGGGAACTCAAAGAAATCATATGAGTACTTCATGGAGTACTCTACTTTGAAGAAGGAGGTTTAGAAGTCCCTAACCTTTAGAGACTATTGTGATTTAGAGATTCAGAGTTTGTTCAAAGACCCCTACAATAGTGATAGCAAAAGAAGGATTGCACATATGGTTGATGGTGTGTGCAAAGAAGTCGAGGCAAGATTTTTACCCCTAGGAGCTAAGATAGAAAGGGGGGATAAAAATGTGTCCTCATAGCTAGGAAAAATCAAGGGAGGAAACCAAGATCCACCTAGTTCTTTGGGTGGAGAACAAATAGGAAAAAATAAATATGAAGTTGCAGCCCTACATATGGATCCATCCCAATCTCAGGAAAAATGAATCAAGAAGGAAGTTTCAAAAAGGCCATTGGCAGGGCCAAGCATTGGGAGACTGTTTGGTTTTCCTTCAAGAAGGAAGTCCAAAGGTTGTGATCTGAGCACCACACAATGTGGAGAGACATCAAGTTTCTTGGAAATAAATGACCAAGAAGACCTTGCTGGTGCCCCATTACTCCAAGAAGTGGATGAAGAAGGTCAATGCACAGTAGAAGATCCAGTAGTCAAACACTTGATTGTTGGTGATGAGGGAGGTAAAATCACTCTCGATCTTTTAATGGTTGATTTCAAAACAAGTCCAGAAGAAATGGAACAGATTGATGAAGGTGAGACATATTTTGGATATGATACAAAGGAGGAACATAATTCAGATTTACAATCACTCCTTGAGCCTTGCAAGGAAGCAGAAATTGAGCACATCTCAGTAGGGTGTGAAGCAGAAAAATGGGTGGATGAACAAGCCATTAAAATTCCACCACATAAGGAGGAGAACATGACACCTGGTAAATTAGTAATTTCTGATTTTTATGTGTCATTATGTCAATCTGATGTGGCAGACACTTCCATTGAAAAGTTTAGAATGGTTGAGCCCCATAGTGACGAGATTCAAAATTTTGGTGTAAAAAATGAAAGAAGTATGAAGGCTGAAACCTTGATAGAAGATCTTTATGGTGCACCAAGGATGAATGAGCACTTATGTTGCAACCCAAATTATGTTTTTGAGGACCTGAAAGATGAATATATTGCAGCAGCAACATATAGATCAGATTTCAAAACCTCAAGTGCACTGCATGAAATTGATCTGGTGATGGAAAATGAAGAGGAGGAACATCTGTAAGAACCTCATCTTCTTGCGGGATCTTTAAAGATGGATGAACAAAAGATCCAAGAGGCCCTGAAAAATCTCCATGAAACTCATGCTCCAGTGTCAAAGTTGTGTTGGGAAGCTGCTTTAATGGAAGACCAATCTTCCTTTGAATCCATGGAGAATATCCAGAAAGCAATGTCCACAATCAAAGGTAATTTCTCACAGTTGCTTTCATATAAAAATTACATGTTTGAGCTTGTTGAGTTATTGCGGGCAGCAACACTGCATGATGAAGAGAGTATTAGCATATATGAAAAAGAGAACTACAAGCTCAAAGGTGAGTTTTTGGCCACCTGAGATTCTTTGAGATACACTCAAAGTGACCTCTTAAAATCACAAATGAAGATAGAACAATTCCAACAAGAGTGGCAAGAATTGACCGAATCCTCAATTTTTCCTGAGAGTCATCCCTTTTGGGTAAATGACATAAAAATGTCTATTGAGGAACCTCATGAGTGGGTGGAACATGAGGAGCAGTCTGTTCAATATGTGTTGGAAGAAAGTGTAGAAAAAGTTGATGAAATGTTCAGAATCATGGCTCACCACCCTTCATTCCCCACTTCACATTCAGCTACAAATTGTGGGAATGAAAATTGGGTAAGAGGATTCTTCCTCTTGGTGTCACATGATGAGCAGGAGGATCCTAAAATATAGGCTGGTGACATGTTCCTTAACCCGTAGCAGCGGAATCATCCCATGCATGTGTGTGCAGCCACTTTTGACAAGGAGGTATCAGATCCACACTTACTTTCAATGTGTGGGTCATTTGATGGAGTTTTGAACCCTTGGATCAATGGCAAAGAGTTGAGCCATTGGATGAAGAGGGGAACACCTGTGGAGTTCCATAGGGATCATGAGTTCTCTTTATGTGAGGATAACATGCATATGGTTGATCACATTCCATATGATTCAGCAAATCAAAGTGCTTGTCCATCCATTGGTTGGATGGGTAGGGGCAACATTGCAGTGAAGACCTTGGAAGGTAAAAGGGTTTCTTGTTTCTGCAATAATTTTTTTATTATAACTGACATTGTCTTGAATTGTGAGAAGAAACAAAGGTATATTTTGCAGCCATTTGATGTCACTCATCCACATATGGATTGGTTGAAATATTACCTGAAAAAACAAGAAATATCCTTGCAAAAATATTTATGCTCATGGTCAAGGGAAGGCAGCTAAGCAGGCAAGTTGCCAAGATAGATTAATGGAACATTGTACTGGCAGAAGTTGGCCTATGTGGAGGGAATCCACATGCTTGGAGGTCGGAAAAATGCAGTTGAAACTTTGGGATCCTGGCATTCATGGGATGACAGATTGCCAAAGGTGACAAAAAATTTTGGTCCTTGCAGGATAAACAATGGGATCCAGGAATTCTACTCAAGTTATCCTAGCTAGGTTGAAAATTTTGTTCATTGCTGGTTAAATTGCAGATATAAATTACAGTGCAGTTTTCCTTCAATTGTTTTTTTTTGGCGAAGGCCCAAGTTTAATTTTCAGACTGTACAGTGGATTGGGACAATTATAATCAGAGTGGTGCAGCAGAAGCTTGGTGGAATCCTGACATTGCTTGAGGACAAGCAATCTTAGGAAGGGAGGACCGTCATGTCCCCAAATTTTGCTATGGTCCATGGGGAAATTTTGGCCTAAGTCACCTATGTTGAATATTGTAACTTCTAAGAATATTATATTTGTACATTATTATTCCGGAGATGTTTCATCCCTCTGAGGTGACTCTATTATGTATCCAGAGATGTTTATTCCTCAAATGGTTTGTGGTAACTAGGGTTATTAGACCCACCATGTGGGGGTCAGCCCTAATTTTATATTTTAGGGGTTATTAGACTTCTCCAGGAGAGGTCGGCCCCATTAGGGATTTTGGTCAGTCGGGAACTAGTATAAATAGAGGAGGAGAGCTCCTCATTTGACACACTTACACAACTCAGAAAAGTAGCGCACTTGTGTCTAGGAGGTCTGCAAAGGAGGTAGAGAAGGAGGTCAATTCTTGGAGCACATCTTGTATTTTGGTTGATCATCTTATTGAGGAAAGCTTTGATGGGTTTTCTACCCCATGAGGGTTTCCCAGGGTAAATTCTGTGTCTATCTTGTGATTATGTTTCTTTTAGTGATCTTGCTAGTCTATTTGATTTTAACTTAACATGGTATCAGAGCTAGCTTGAATAGAACATCTTTCACAAGGTGAAATTATATTTCTCTCTCTCTCCCAAAATTAGGGTTTCTGCAAAAGTCAGTATTTTTGGATTCTGGTTGCATGGCTAATTATCTCTTCTAAAGATCTATCTTTTGCGCCTTGGATCGAAGTTTTTGGTTGGGTAGAACTCCGAGAAAGTCAAACCGTAGTTTTACCAAACGTGCGATAAACCAGAAATTCTGTTGCAGTTTCGAAAAAGTGAAAAGTCAAAATTTCCGGGTAAGTACTAGTCTATCTCTTATCTCTTGGACTCCCCCAAGAGAAGATGGATCCAAGCACTAAGCTTGAAGACAAGCTCGAAGGTATAGAAAATTCTCGGGCATGGAAATACAGAATTGGTCTCATTCTTGAAGAGAATGATCTTGCTCATTATGTCAAGGATAAAGTTGCAGAACCTGAAGGAGATGAAGCCAAAGAGAAGCATAAGAAGGATTTGATTAGGGAAAAGAGAATCATAGCTGATTCTATTAAAGACCACTTGATTCCCCAAGTGGCTTCCAAGAAGACTCCAAAGGAAATGTATGATGCCCTAGGAAGAATGTATGAAGGAAAGAACATCAATAGGAAGATGAACCTAAGGACTCAGTTGAAGAGTACCAAGATGCACAAAGGATGCTATGAATATTAAATATTGTATTAAATTAATCAATAAATTATTAATTAGTTTAATTGAAGGGACGTAACCCTTCTTAAGAATGCTCAAACCTTATAAAAGGAGAACTCTTGTAAAGCGTTAAGCATCTTATCAATTCAATAATATATATTTTATTCAATATGGATCTCGTGTCCTAGTTTTTCTATTGCATTTGGTATCAGAGCTTCGTCGTTGTATCCTCGGCATTCATCTTCTTCCACTCCAATCCACTGCCACCCTTTCACACCTCCACACCATCATCCGCTGCTCACTGCTCTGCGACCTCCATTCACGTGCTTTCTCCACTGCCATCTTTCCCCTTTGTCCTGCACTCCGCTCATCCTCCCATCTCTGTCCTCTCCATTTTCATGCTTCATCTCCCTCTTCCCCACACGCCTCCATTCTCTTCCCTAATGCAAAACCTCACGCCCATACACCATTCCATCGAGCTCCATCCACGCTCGTGTTCCACCACCGCCTGCGCAAACTGCGTCCCCACCTGCTGCTCCAGCTCTCGCGCACTCCGCCCTCCCACTCCTGCGTCCACCATCACCGCCCCCCTGTGTTGTGCCCTCCTTCCTCATGTCCTCTCCGTCGTCCCATCTCCACTCGACCTCCCAATCCGCCTGCCCCACACTTCTCGCTAAAACCCGGTCACCGCTCACTCCAACGCCTCCACACCTCACCCTCTTCCTGCACATTTGGTGTTGATGTATATGTAACTTCGGAATGTATTTCACATATATGTATATTGTATTCCTATAGAGATGTTATTATTCCTCTATACGGAAGTGTCGTCATTTATATTGTAAGTGTCGTAACTTATACTTGATGGGTTATTAGACCACCTTGTTTGGGGTCGGCCCTGTATAAGTCATGTGGGTCAAAGGGTTATTAGACCACCCTATTGGGGTTCGTCCATGTGGGTCAAAGGGTTATTAGACCACCCTATTGGGGTCGGCCCAGTCAGCATTATGTTATGTGGTTAAGTTTGAGCCTACATGAGTTAGGTAAAAAGGCAAGTCAAGTCAAGTATAAATAGAGTGCGGGAGGCACTCTATTTGCTCACTCACTTCTCACATATGCACTCAAGGAGGAGTGGCGCACTTATGGAGGAGGAGGATCTGCTGCTAGTTTGTTTCTATCTCTTATGGTTGGTTGTATCATTTCTCTATCTATCTCTGAGAAAGTTATTGGGGTTTTTCACCTTTATGGTTTTCCCCAAGTAAATCTTTGTGTCTCTTGTGTGCTTGCATTATTGTCTCCATGATTGATATGCTGTAGATATGCTGTACATGTTGTTCTCTTAGTTAAGATCCTAGATCAGATTGAAGTAAATTCTGAAAATTTAACATGGTATCAGAGCTAGCCTAAAAGAAGGCATGATATGGCATGTATGACACTTGTTGCACTTACGATGCTAGGGCTTGATATAGCAAAAACCAGTCATCGTAGCACTTTCGCTATAAATCCGTTTTGGCGAATTTTTCAGAATTGAAATTGTTACAGGACTAATATTAAATCTCCAGGTACCTTGTGTCCAAAGGACAACCTCTAATTCGTTGTACTTTGTGATTTATGATCTGTACAATATAGGGTTTCTGCCTCTTCCAGATCTGAGTCAAAATCAGGTGACCTTGGGACAAAGGTCATAACCTGGGCTAGGAAGCTCCAAATGAAATTTCGTGAAAAGTGATAGGTAGTACACAGACTGTACTATCTCAGAAAACGTTTTCAGAGGCCGAAGTTGAACCAGTGACACGTGGAACTCCATACAAGTTTGCTCTCCTGTATTATCCCATAAACAGGTCACGTTGCGACACTTGTCATAACTCTCTCTCAGAGAGTCAAATTGAGTTCAGACCTGTCAGGATGGAAATATAATAGGCCTAGCTATCTCAGGAAATTTTTTCAGAGGCCGAAGTTCAAACAGTGACACGTGGCACGTCGTACAAGTTCGCTCTTCTGTTTTATCCCAAAACAGGTCACGTTGCGACATTTGTCATAACTCTCTCTCAGAGAATCCAATTGAGGTAAGACCTATCAGGATGGAAAGATAACAGGTCAGGCTATCTTAGAAAACATTTTCAGACCTTGTGGATCAAAAATTTTGGAGTTACACCAGAAACAATCAGGTACATATTTCTGTCCAAACAGAATTATTTTTGAGTACCTTCATTCATGGCTTCCGGAATTTAGGGCTTTGGAGAAAGTTGGAATTTTTGTAATCGGAGACCACGGCTGGATGCTACTCATCAAAATAGAAATTTAGAGACCAAGATCAGAATTTTTGGTTGGGAAGAAGGCCGGGCTTGATCAAACCCTAGTTCGGGACTTTGATCAGAAAAGTGGAAAATTAGGGCTTCTGTAAAAATGGGAATTTTTGAAATCTGTGACCACGGCTGGAAGCTCCTCAGAAAGATAGAAGCTTAGAGCTTTGGATCAAACCTTTTGATTGGGCAGAAGAGTGGGATTCATCAAACCCCAGTTCAGGGTCACGTCTAGTGAATCTGGAAGTTTCAAAGGCAAAATTGAGGAGTGAAACTTTGCAGTTTTCAAATTCTGAATATACCAGTTTGATCAGCTCATCAAGGCGCATATTTCTATCCTTTCGGAAGTTTGAAATTCAAAGTTTGAATTTTTGGTGTTTCTTTGACAAACCCATATCTAGCTCCAGGTCCAATTCTTGCAAATCAAGTGGATAGGGTTAATCCTAGAAGAAGATGGATTGGTCGCCTGCATAAGTGAAGGAGTTCTTGTTTTAGAGGGAGATAAGGCTAAGGCTTTACATAAGAAGATTACAAGTGATCTCGACAGGTATGACTCATCGAGGTATGTTTTGAGATTTGTTCTTGATTAAGTTTATGGTATGTTTGTCTTCATGTTATTACGGTTAGTATAATCTTGATTTTAGATTTGTCGTATCACCTTAACAAAATTATGAATGCATGATAGAAGATATTCATTGGTTAGGGTGTTGACACTTATGATTATACTAATGCATTATGGTGTTGTATGAGGTTTATGTTGTCTACTAACATGAAAGGTACACCAAGAAAGACAAATCATGTTCTGGTCCAAGAACATATGATCATGATAACATGAGGACAAAGATTCATCCATTGTCATGGATCTCATAGAAGATCCATTTACGAGGTATGTATAACTTGATTTTGTAATAGTTAACCTATGAGATATACAGGTTACTAGCACAAGTCATCGAAGAAGAAAAAGAAGACATCATGTGAGTATGTTAGACATAAATAGCTAGCATGCTAATCCAGGTATGTTTTTCCTACCTTGTGTTAGGATCTTATACTGTTGTGTTGTTTGATAATGATTATTCATGAAGTCGTAGGTTTGAATAAGTCATGGTTGTATGCATATTATATTTCTTACCATAATTAATGATATGACTAACCAGAAGAATCATGAAGGTATAGGTTTGAATAATCACAGGTTTTATGCATATTATATCTCTTATCTTGATTGATGATTCAACTAACCTGAAGAGTCATAGGTTTGAGTAATTATAGGTTTAGACATGTTATGTTTCTTATGATTTGACTAACCATAAGAATCCTACATAAACCTTGAATAATAATGCTTACTACTTTTGTTTGAAATGATCATGACTATACATGCTTGAAATTATTGTATTTTAATAGTATACTAATGAATGTATGATTTTATATTAGAGGATAACACAATGATGATACTAACAAGCATGCATAGGGATCGAGAATATATATAAGTTCAAGGACAGGTAATCCAGGGAGCAAAGATCAAGAGGGAGTACACTCCCGTGGTTTATGAAAGGATGCAGATATTCAGAGGGAGTTGTCCATCTCTCTACATTCCACAACAGAAAGGTGTAGAAGAAGCTACTGCAAATTATGACTCCAGGAGCTCCTGCAAGAAAGCAAAGACTCAGAGAGAGTCCACCCAACGAACAAACAAAGATAAGTATTTTAATTATCATTTGTTGCATATGTGTTTGTTTAAATAAAATTGTTCAATGATGTATATGATCATGTTCCTAGACTTAGGATATGTATTGTGCATATTAGAATAGTTGCATTGATGAACAGTATACTACTAATATACATGGGTAAGTGGCCTATGGCACTGTACAACATTCCATTGCTACTTATCTAGAATGAAACCTCTTTTCTGACATGTTGGGAGTTGTGCACACTCTTAACAATGTTCTGGTAGAGATTGGAAGGCATCTAGAAAGTTACGGAATATGGATAAATGTTGTATTGAAGCATTGGCTAAGATAATTGTATGACTGTATGACATATTTCTTTATGCGTAAGAATTTTTTCTGAAAATTATGAGATGTTTCTAATCATGCAATTTAACCTGTTTTGTAGGAAAGACCGTATATCTTCACCTACAAAAGGACTACAACATTTGTTCCAGCAACAAAGATATCTATTGAAGATATTGAAGTTCCCAGGATCTGGGATGAAGAAATGGAATGCCATGATCCGTCGATCATGAAGAATGATGTTTGGAATGCGATCCCAAGAGCTAAAGGGAAGTCTGTTGTGACTTCCAAATAGAACTATCAGATCAAGCATGTTGCAGATGGCAGCATTGAGAAATACAAAAGTGATGAAATAGAAGATGCACCAGATGGATTTCAAGACAGCATGGTGTAGTCATATATGTGTGCAGAACTTGATATGGTAGGATAGACAACTTTCTATCCTGCTTGGGCTTTACCAAGAATAAAGCGGATTCCAACCTTTTCTACAAGGTTGAAGAAGGCAATCCAACGATACTACTATTTGGATGACCTGTTTGTATCAGGTGAGGATAGATTGATTGCCGACACGCAGCGGAAGCTTGCTGCCGAGTTCGAGTTAAGAACTTGGGGATGATGCACTATTTGTTTTTGGCATGGAGGTGTGGCAGAGTGCAGATGGAATCTTCCTTGGACAAGGGAAGTATGTAGTAGAGATCCTGAAGATGTTTGGGATGATGGACTGCAAGGATATGGCCACACCTATGGCATCGAATCTGAAGCTTCTATGTGATGCTTCATCTGATCCGGTTGATGTCTCTTTGTATTGTCAGATGATTGGGTCCTTGATGTACCTGACGAACACGAGACCAGACATTTGCTTTGCTGTGAACACATTGATCCAGTTCCTGACGGATCCGAGGACTGTTCACCTGGTTGCTGTAAAGCATGTTCTGAGGTACCTGAAGGGTACAGTGTATTATGGGCTTAGGTATGAGGAGAATCAAAAGTTTAACCTGCAGGGTTATGTTGATTCAGATTGGGCTGGCAGTGCTGCAGAGAGGAAGAGCACATATGGGTGTTGCTTCAGTATGGGATCAGGTGTGATCTCTTGGTTTAGCAGGAAGCAGTCCTGCGTAGCACTGAGTACAGCTGAGGCAGAGTATGTTGCAGCCTGTTCAGCTAGTTGTGAGGCAGTATGGCTACGGAAGCTACTGTCTGAGTTATTTGATCTCCCGTTGGAGGCTACTGGTATCTTCTGTGATAACCAGAGTTGTGTGAAGCTGTCCGAGAACCCAGAGTTTCATGACAGGTCGAAACACATAGAGATCAAATATCACTATATCAGGGATATGGTGCAGAGAGGAGCTGTGAAGCTCCTGTATGTTGCGACAGACGAGCAGATTGCAGATGTGCTGATGAAGCCACTAGCCAGGGTGAAGTTCGAGTACTTCAGAGAGAGGCTTGGCGTTCTTTAGATCGAGGACACTTCGAGGAAGAAATGATGGACACATTTGCTGAATCCATTCCAAGCATGTTGGAAGGAGGATCCTTCACATGGCTGTGGATGTAAGCGCTGGATGATGAGCATCAGGATGATGTTCTGGTTTCTGCTTGGATATGATCAGTTGGATCATTTTTATGTATGTATGTACGCATCATGTTGGATGCTGGATATGATCAGTTGGATCATTTTTATGTATGTATGTACGCATCATGTGGATGCTGGATATGATCAGTTGGATCATTTTATGTATGTATGTATGCATCATGTTGGATGCTTGGACCATGTATCTGTATATGTATCAGGTGGATACATTGTATGATCAGGTGGATCATGTATGGTGATATGTATCATGTATTTGTATTTGTATCAGGTGGATACATTGATGATCAGGAGGATCATGTATGATGATATGTATCAGATAGATACTTGGTATGCATCAAGTAGATGCATTGATGATCAGGATGATCATAGATGACGAGCTTCAGGATGTTGCTCCAGATAACATGCAGCAGGATGTTGCAGTGTTGATGATCAGGATGATCATGGATGACGAGCTTCAGGATGTTGCTCCAGATGACATGCAGCAGGATGTTGCAGTGTTGATGATCAGGATGATCATGGATGACGAGCTTCAGGATGTTGCTCCAGATGACATGCAGCAGGATGTTGCAGTGATGATGATCAGGATGATCATGTGTACATCAGGATGATGTATGGTGAGTATCAGGTTGATACTCTATGGCCGTGGATCAGGTTGTGCAGATGAGCATGTCTGGGAGATCCTATAGGTCGGAGTTGTGTACCCGTAACAGCCTGGGATGCTCTTTCGAGACATTGCTCTGGGAGGACATGTAATTTGTGCCCTGGGAGATTTCAGGTCGGAGTTGTGTACCCGTAACATCCTGAGATGCTCTTGCGAGGTTTTGTCCTATGGCATGTAATTTGTGCCCTGGGATATTTCAGGTCGGAGTTGTGTACCCGTAACATCCTGAGATGCTCTTTCGAGGTTTTGCCATGACCACATGTAATTTGTGCCCTGGGAGATTTCAGGTCGGAGTTGTGTACCCGTAACATCCTGAGATGCTCTTGCTAGGTTTTGTGGTGGACCACATGTAATTTGTGCCCTGGGAGATCCTTCAGGTTGGAGTTGTGTACCCGTAACATCCTAGGATGCTCTTTCGAGGTTTTGTGGTGGGTTCACATGTAATAGCGCCCTGGGAGATCATACAGGTCGGAGTTGTGTACCCGTAACATCCTGGGATGCTCTTTCGAGGTTTTGTGATGCACGTAATAAGTCCTGAGGATTCCACAATATGGCCAGTGATGATGAAGACCTACAGGTGGTGGGCCTACATCCAGTATGAAAAAGGACTGGCTCTGTAGAACTTCCTATGACGAGTAGATTCAGAGATTGATTGAGATAGCAGCAGCAGTGTCGATGATGATGACTCGATGACGATCATCCAGTGACGATGATCTAGAGAAGATGACTTGTGCTAGAAGAACTATGCTGAGAAATACCTTCCTAGTTAAGAGGGAGTGTTGATGTATATGTAACTTCGGAATGTATTTCACATATATGTATATTGTATTCCTATAGAGATGTTATTATTCCTCTATACGGAAGTGTCGTCATTTATATTGTAAGTGTCGTAACTTATACTTGATGGGTTATTAGACCACCTTGTTTGGGGTCGGCCCTGTATAAGTCATGTGGGTCAAAGGGTTATTAGACCACCCTATTGGGGGTCGGCCATGTGGGTCAAAGGGTTATTAGACCACCCTATTGGGGTCGGCCCAGTCAGCATTATGTTATGTGGTTAAGTTCGAGCCTACATGAGTTAGGTAAAAAGGCAAGTCAAGTCAAGTATAAATAGAGTGCGGGAGGCACTCTATTTGCTCACTCACTTCTAACACATGCACTCAAGGAGCAGTGGCGCACTTATGGAGGAGGAGGATCTGCTGCTAGTTTGTGTCTATCTCTTATGGTTGGTTGTATCATTTCTCTATCTATCTCTGAGGAAGTTATTGGGGTTTTTCACCTTTATGGTTTTCCCCAAGTAAATCTTTGTCTCTTGTGTGATTGCATTATTGTCTCCGTGATTGATATGCTGTAGATATGCTGTACATGTTGTTCTCTCAGTTAAGATCCTAGATCAGATTGAAGTAAATTCTAAAAATTTAACATTTGGCTCCTCACATCTCCCTCCATCACACTCCAGTACCCCCCCCCAACACAGCGCCCTCTCCTCCCCACGCCCCACCCTCCGCCTGCGCCATACGCCCTCCCTCCTCCTTCAGGCTACGTTCCTCTCCCTCAGCCGTCACCATCCCCAACACCAGCTCCGCCCAGCACCATTACTCCCCTCCCTTCGTCCATCTCCAACGACCTGCACACAATTAAACAAAAATAAATATAATATAATAATATTATTTTTTTATATTATTATTATAACTATTTAAAAAAAAAAAAAATCTAAAGGCTCTACCAATTCAAAATAATAATAATAGTTATTACTACTATTATTATTAAATCTTAAGGTAACTCTTCACCCATAAAAATAAAAAATTGGGTCCATTTATTCACCACCATACTTAAGAAGCATGACGACGGAGTTAAAAGCTCAAATTGCGAAAATAGAGAAGGATTTCCAAACTTTCAAGGAAATGATCACCAAGAGCCAGGAAGCGCTTAAGAAAGAAATTAAGGATGAAGTCATTCAGGTAATGGAGCAGAAAATAGACGACAAGTTCGACATTATGAGCAAGGAACAAAAAATGTTAGATCAAAAAGTGACTGAGAGCCAGAAAGCTATCCAGGCGATATTACAAAAAATGGATGATAAGGAAAAAAATCATAAACAACATGGCTCGGATATGTCGGTTACCCCATCTTCCAATTCTGAGTCACCAGAACGCAACAGGACGAAATGTACTCAATACCAACCATTCGTAATGTACCCGCTGAGAGAAAAAATAGAAATGATGAAATATAACGGAGGAGAAGACCAATGCGTCGCTTGGTTGAATAAAGCAGAAGAGTATTTCAACATATATAACATTACAATGGACAAAGAAAAGGTCAAGTATGCTTCAATGCACCTTGAAGGATATGCCTACAACTGGTATATGTGGTGGAAGGGAGACAACTTCGCATACACTTGGAACTTATTCAAGAATGATTTCTTAAAAAGGTTTCAAGGAATCACATAAGATGAATTCTTCTCAAAACTTACCAGATTACAACAAAGGGGAAGCGTCGAAGAATTCACGCATCAATGGGAATCCCTCGCTACCAGAGTATTTGGGCTATCCGACAAACAACGGTTGGAAACCTACTTGGGAGGACTAAAACCATACATACAAAAAGAGTTAAAAATGCATGACATAACGAATGTCGAGGCGGCAAGACGAAAAGCAAAAGCAGCCGAGGCCAAATTTGACAGTTTCCAATCAAATAAAGGGAAGTCATACTCACAAAGAAACATCGAGTCGACTCCAGAGGATGATACAAACAAATACATCCCTCCGCCTAGAAGGAATGATAGGAAGAGCCTTGAGAATCAACGTATGAGGGAAGGAAAATGTCGACGATGTGGAGACAAATGAAATCCTAAACATAGGTGTCGCCCCGAGGACAACTCAAAGAAATTATATACTTGTGAAGCAGAGGAGAATAGTGAATCAGAAGAAGAAGAAGAAGAAGAGCCAGAAGATGAAGAGGAGGAAACCGCAAATATGGAAGCCGGAAAAGATGAGACCCCCAAAATCTCCCTAGCAGCCATCACAGGCATTAGTCAACCACAGACTCTCAAGTTAAAAGGGCATATAAAAAATGAGAATGTTACAGTGCTAGTAGACACTGGAAGCACTCACAAATTTCTTGATATAAGAGTGGCACGAAAACTCAAGTTGTTCGTACATCCAGTTCCAGACATGAAGGTGATGGTTGCAGATGGAAAGAAGATCGAAAAAGTTGGAAAGTGTCACAAGGTGAGACTTCAAATACAAGACTTCGAACTGGAATCAGAACTCTACACCTTACCGCTGGGAGGAGTAGACATCGTTTTGGGAGTCCAATGGTTACAAACATTGGGAACATATTCTGCCAATCATCAAAAACACTTCATCAAGTTTAAGTGGAAAGGGAAAAATTTTAAGCTATATGGTTTTCATCCACCAAACACACAAGTAGTTTCATCTCAGCATATGGAAAAACTCATTCGAAAAGGGGCATCAGCATACGTAATACAATGTCATCAACTGGAATGAAAAGAGGAGGAACCAAATGAGTTCAAAAAGGAAATCCAAAAATTACTCCAGAAACATGAATACGTATTTGTAAGACTACAACCCTATAAACAATTATCACTTAAACAAGGTGGAAAAAATAAATTGGCTCCACGTTTTTATGGCCCATATCAAATCAATAAGAAGATTATTCAGGTGGCATATGCATTGGAATTTCCAACTACAAGTCGCATCCATAATGTTTTTCATGTTTCATGTTTGAAAAAGATGATAGGTCAACACCAGAAGGCACAAACAATACTTCCCTTGTTAGATGAAGAAGGAAGAATCATATTCGAGCCAGAATCTATCATTGCTACTAGAGAGAAGAGATTAAGAACGCGATTCATTAAAGAATACCTCATAAAATGGAAAAATCTTCCCGAAGAAGATGCAACATGGGAATCAGAACAATTTCAACAGTTACATCCCTCATTACCATTGCTTTGAGGACAAATCTATTTAAAAGGGAGTGGCAATGCTATGAATATTAAATATTGTATTAAATTAATCAGTAAATTATTAATTAGTTTAATTGAAGGGACATAACCCTTCTTAAGAATGCTCAAACCTTATAAAAGGCGAGCTCTTGTAAAGTGTTAAGCATCTTATCAATTCAATAATATATATTTTATTCAATATGGATCTCGTGTCCTAGTTTTTCTGTTGCAAAGGAGAATCCATTCAAGACTACTTCTCAAGGGTCTCCCAAATAAAGGAGCAACTAGATGCCATTGGTGATACTCTTGATGAAGATGAACTTGTGATGACTGCTCTAAATGGTCTCACTAGACCTTGGGAATCATTCATACAAACTATGTGTGCCAGAAAAGAAAGCATGAAGTTTGATGTAGTATGGGAGGATTGTGTTCAAGAAGAGGCTAGGGTAGCCAACAGAGAAGCTCTTCTCAAAGAGGATGACCAATCCTTGGCCACCCACACCAAAAGAGGAAGAAGGGGTCACTTCAAGAAAGTGAACCACAAAAATTCTCAACCCTCTCATAGATTCAAAAGGAAAGGAGGAACAAACTCAGAAAGAGACCTCTCCACAGTCCAATGTTATAATTGTCTTAAACTAGGACACTATGCTAGAGACTGTACTTTAACAAAAAAGAAGAAGAAGAATTTTGTTCACAAAAGACATCATGCACATATGGCAGAAGATGATAGTGAAGAAGAAGTAGGAGAAGAAGAAGAAGAAGAAGAAGAGGAAAGGCCTCAAAGGAAAAGATCTAAAGTAAAGAAAGAAGATCCAGAATAATATGTCCTATTTTCTGCACTCTCTGGATCTGTGTCTCCTGGAGAAGATACATGGCTCATTGATAGTGGTGCTTCAAAGCACATGACAGGTCGAAAGAAAACTCTCTCAAGACTTGAAGAAAAGTCTTCACCACAAAAGGTATCTCTAGGAGATGATTATCAATATCCCATCAAGGGAATTGGTGAAGCAAGATACAAGCTTGATTCTAGAACACCCTTGAAAATGAAAGAAATTTTATATGTACCAGGTTTAAAGAAGAACCTGCTCTCTATCTCAGCACTAGATAAGAAAGGTTTTAGAGTGGCTTTCATAGATGGACAAGTACTCATGTGGTCCAAAGGAAAATCAATTAAAGATGCAGTTGTCATTGGTGAAGAAGAAGGAGGTCTCTATAAGCTCAAGGGTCATCCAGAAGCTGCCCTTGCTCATGAAACCTCTAGCCCCAATGAGCTATGGCATAGAAGACTAGCAAGGTGGTCATAGGATTACCAGATTTTAAGGTTGATCATAATGGCTCATGTAAAGGATGTAAGAAAGGGAAGAATGTGAAGAACCCTTTTCCAAAGAGTGAAACAAAGACTCAGAACATTTTGGAGCTAATACATGTATGTGGACCAATGCCCACCACCTCCCTAAGTGGGTTTGAATACTATCTTTCATTCATTGATGACTATTCAAGGAAGACTTGGATATACTTTCTAAAAGGTAAGAATGAAGTCTTTGGAAAATTCAAAGAGTTCAAGGCTCTAATAGAAAATCTCTCAGAAAAGAAAATCAAGATTCTCAGAATAGATAATGGCAGAGAATATACTTCAAAGGACTTTGAAGACTTTTGTAAAGAAGCCAGAATCAAGAGGGAACTAACCACTCCCTACAATCCCCAACAAAATGGGGTTGCTGAAAGGAAGAATAGAACCATTATGGAAGCTGTAAAGACTATGATACATGATCAAGATCTACCCATGTATCTATGGGCTGAAGCAGCTAGGACAGCAGTCTATGTGCAAAATAGACTATCCCATAGTGCTCTTGAATTCAAAACTCCAGAAGAAGTGTTCACAGGAAAGAAGCCTGAGCTAAGTCATCTCAAAATATTTGGGTGTCCTGTGTACATTCACATTCCAAAAGAAAAGAGAACCAAGTTGGATCCTTCTGGTAAGAAGGGAATATTTGTTGGATATTGTGAATCATCCAAAGCCTTCAGAATTTACATACCAGGTTTTCATCATATGGAAATAAGTAGAGATGTAACATTTGATGAAGAAGCAACACTCAAGAAATCCAGGAAGTGCCAACTTGAAGAAATCTATGAAGAAGATACACCTCCTAGAATCACAGAGGTTGTGCCCATCCCTAAAGATGACTCACCAGAGGATCATGACATGTTGGGACCACAAGAACCTCCTATTACAGACTTATCTAAGAAAAGAATGCCAGCATGGGCTAGAGATATTATTCAATGAGCCGAAAGATATGAAGCTCATGAAGGCTCCATTAGAGAAAGAAAGAAACCAAAGCTAGTGTCCAACTATATGGCCTTGATGTGTGATCTTGTGGATCAAAAAAATACTAGCTATGAAGAGGCAGCTCAGAAGAAAGAATGGGTAGAAGCAATGACAGAAGAATATCAGTCAATAATGAAAAATGATGTTTGGGATATAGTTTCCAAACCAAAAGATAAAAGTGTGGTTTCTTCCAAATGGATTTTCAAGATAAAACATGTTGCGGATGGTAGCATTGAAAAATACAAGGCAAGATTTGTAGCCATAGGATTCTCTCAGAAGGAGGGAATTGACTATGAAGAAAAATTTGCACCAGTTGCTAGGTATACTTCAATTAGAACTATCATGGCACTTGCATCTATGATGAAGTGGAAATTACACCAAATGGATGTTAAAACAGCTTTTCTGAATGGTGTAATTGAAGAAGTGTACATAGAGCAACCACAAGGGTTTGAGGTTAAAGATGGGATAACTCATGTATGCAAACTGAAAAAGGCATTATATGGATTGAAGCAAGCTCCCAGGGCTTGGTACGGAAGGATTGACAATTTCTTAACAAGCATGGGCTTTACCAAGAGTAAAGATGACCCCAATCTTTATCTCAAAGTGATGAATGATGAACCAGTTATATTGTTGTTATATGTAGATGATCTATTTCTAACCGGAAATGAGAAACAAATTATTGAATGCAAGAAGAAGCGTTCTTCAGAATTCAAGATGAAAGATCTCGGATTAATGCATTACTTCTTAGGTCTAGAAGTATGGCAAGAACCAAAAGGAATCTTTCTAAATCAAGGTAAGTATGCTGTGGAGATTCTAAAAAGATTTGATATGTTGGAGTGTAAAGCCATGGCCACTTCCATGGACTCCAACTTGAAATTATTAGTTAATGACTCATCGGAATTAGTGGACCTAACTCTATATAGACAAATCATTGGGTCATTGATGTATTTAACAAATACTAGGCCAGTTATATGCTTTGTTGTAAATACCCTAAGTCATTATCTAGTAGAACCTAGAAAGGTTCACTTAATAGCTGCAAAGCATGTAATGAGGTACCTAAAAGGTACATTAGATTTTGGTCTATATTATCTTTGAGATCATGAACTCAGATTACATGGTTACTCAGATTTTGATTGGGCAGGAAGTGTCTTAGACAGAAAGAGTACATCAGGTGGATGTTATGGTCTTGGATCTGCCATGATCTCATGGTTCAGCAAGAAACAATCTAGTGTGGCTCTCAGTACTGTTGAAGCAGAATATATAGCTGCCTACTCTGCCAGCTGTGAAGCAGTGTGACTTCGAAAGCTATTATCTGGAGTGTTTGACTTAGAAATGGATCCCACTGTGATTATGTGTGACAATCAAAGCTGCATTAAGATGACAGAAAATCCTGTATTCCACGATAAGTCAAAACACATAGAGATACGATACTTTTATATATGATATATGGTGCAGAGAGGAGCTATCAAGCTCGAGTATGTGAGCACTGAGGATCAAATTGCTGATATCTTGACCAAACCTCTGTCTCGAGTGAAGTTTGAATACTTCCGAGACAAGCTTGGTGTAGTTCAAAAGGACCCTCCTCGAAAGGGGGAGTAGTATAGTCACTGATGATGAGATTGTCTCATCGACAGCAAGGTCGATGATGAGGATAATTGTTTACTACACCTGGATACTTAGAAATATTTAGATTTAGGACTCTTATACTTAGAATACTTATTTTTACTTGTTTTTACTTTTGATAGATGTATTAGTGAGAATACATGATTTTGATGATATATGTATTAGTAAGAATACATGTTTTGATGATAGATGTATTAGTGAGAATACATGTTTTGATGATATATGTATTAGTAAGAATACATGTTTTGATTGTAATACCCCAATTTTGACCCTTACGAAATATTGGCTCTAATGTAAATATTGTAAACACACGATGTATGTTTCCCTAGCGTGGAGCTCAAGGCCAAGGCCCCGCTAGTTTATGCTCGTATTTTATTTCAATTAGACACGCTTGATATTTTGTTACCCATGTTCTATTAAGCCATGGGATATTGTAAATTGATAAATATTTAATATTGAAATAAAATACCAAAAACTGGCTATGGAGGCAACGAATGAGAAGGGGCCACGTGTATCCACTAGGGAGTGGTGAGGGGGCTATGGGACTAAACCCTAGGCTGCCATTTGTCATTATGAGAACCCATTGACTTCCCTAGGTGACATTAATGCCTGTTGTAAGAAAGTGGTTGAGATTTTAGCCCATGGCTTCAATGGAGCATGGGCAGCCCTGAAATTCGTATGGGTGGGCATGGGCTCTGTTTGCTTGGGCAAGAAGTCACTCAACCTCATGGTAGGTTGCTTCATTCTCACCCCATTCCATTGTGAAACTACCTAACATCATTCCGCATCAAAAAACGAGTGCCAACAGTGAGAGAATCAGAAAATCGAGACCTTGAGAGAACCCAGATTTTGAAAGACCAAAAACGCCCAGATTTGGCATGGGACAAAGAAATCCAATGGGGAATCCATTAGCATGAACCTTGGGGCGAATTCTGGAGCACTAGCTACCCCGAAATCAATAGGATAACCCATTTTTTGCAGCCCAGAAAACGAGTGACGGATTTGAGCTACTTGGTGAGAAGGATGGTGAGAAATCAAGTTGGGAATGACTATGCAGAGGTTGGGTGTGCTTGATAAACCCAGTGAAGGCTAGGATCTCAAGGATTAACAGCTGGACCTTTCTATGCCCATCCTGAAGAGCACTGGAGGGAAGAGTTGCCTGAGGGACTGTGTAACAGAGAAGGGGACCTTCCTTGTGTTGGATGTGGTAGGTAATGTGGGTACCTGACTGTTGAACTCACTTGAGAGGCCTGTAGCTCTGTGGTTGAGCTCACTGGCTTAGCGTTACCCTCCTCTATCTTCTTGGATGCTTGACTGAAACCATGGCTGTGAGTGAACCCAGCTAGTCCTCCTTAGTGGATACACAGCCCAGCTCGAGGGTGATCTCTCAGCTGAAGGAATATAGGCTGGATAGAGATCTACGGTTGGGAGGAACGTTGCCTTCACGTAGCCAGTCATTGGACATCAATTTCTCAAAATAAGTGTTCTGTGTATTATGAATTATTCGCATTTTGTGTTCTGCAATGTGTTAAATTGCCCATGTTTAATGAAATGAATTAATTGTCTTAGTATGGAATCCATGCATGGCATACGAATGAGATTGGGTCTTCTTTATGTTGAATCATTCTCTGCTGTGATAAATACGTTATGCAATTACTGTCTATTTGTGTGCTTGCTAGTATGTTCATTCCGCTGTGTTTATATTGAGACGAATCTGCATATAGAATTTTTTTAATTGTTAGGAATTTATGGGCAAAACTTATTGGGGCTAAGCTTGCAATAAGCCCGTGTGTTGTTAACGTTTCCTTCCCTGCATTTGATGATGGAAGGGGACGTTACATTGATGATAGATGTATTAGTGAGAATACATGCTTTTGATGATAGATGTATTAGTGAGAATACATGTTTTGATGATATATGTATTAGTAAGAATACATGTTTTGATGATAGATGTATTAGTGAGAATACATGCTTTTGATGATAGATGTATTAGTGAGAATATATGCTTTTGATGATAGATGTATTAGTGAGAATACATGATTTTTATGATAGATGTATTAGTGAGAATACATGTTTTGATGATATATGTATTGGTGAGGATACGTACTTTTGATGATACATGTATTGATGAGTATACTCGTGCTGTTACATATTGATGTATTGATGAGAGTACTTGTATTGATGTATTGATGAGGATACATGTGAGGATTGCATCATCCTTGAACACACGTTATAAAGTGAGCCATAGACAGATGTCTCCGAGAAAGAAGAAGGATTGCATCATCCTTGAACATACGTTCTAAAGAGAGCCGTAGGCATATGTCTTCGAGAATGAAGTCCTTGGTGGACATGTGAGGATTGAATCATCCCTGGACTTCAGTCCTAAAGAGAGTCATAGACATGATGTCTCCGAGAATGAAGTCCTGAATGAACAGGTAGGGGATTGCATCTTCCCCGGACCTCAGTCCCAGAATTGAGCCGTAGACTGATGTCTCCGAGAATTGAAGATAGGACTGCATCGTCCCTGAACTAGGTTCAAAATGTACGTGATGGGATTACATCATCCCTAGACATGAGACTTGTCTTAAAGGTACGTGTGAGGACTGCATCGTCCATGAACTGGGTTCAAAATGTATGTGATGGGATTGCATCATCCCTAGACATGAGACTTGTCTTAAAGGTACGTGTGAGGACTGCATCGTCCATGAACTGGGTTCAAAATGTACGTGATGGGATTGCATCATCCCTAGACATGAGACTTGTCTTAAAGGTACGTGTGAGGACTGCATCGTCCATGAACTGGGTTCAAAATGTACGTGATGGGATTGCATCATCCCTAGACATGAAACTTGTCTTAAAGGTACGTGTGAGGACTGCATCGTCCATGAACTGGGTTCAAAATGTACGTGATGGGATTGCATCGTCCCTAGACATGAGACTTGTCTTAAAGTGATAAGGACTGATCATCCTGGAACTTGATCTGGATTGTATCATCCATGGACCTATGTCCTAAAGAGAGCGGGATTGATCATCCTGTAATATGATTGTGTGTATTGCAGATTATGTTGTATATTGAGATGATCCAGATACTATAGATCGAGATGATCCAGATGTTGATGATCGTATGATGACGATGTTGATGATCGTGTGATGACGATACTGATGATCGTGTGATGATGATGTTGATGATCGTATGATGACGATGCTGATGATTGTGTGATGACGATACTGATGATCGTGTGACGACGATGATGATCGTATGATGACGATGTTGATGATCGTGTGATGATGATGTCAATGATCGTGTGATGACAATACTGATGATGTTGATGTTCCAGTAACTGGTTGAGTTACTGATGATGATGAATTGAAGAAAGCTTCCGATGATTTATAGATGTATCATGTATGATGTAGTCGATGACTTCTTGCTCCTGCAGATGTTGTTATAATATCCTTCTCGTTAAGGGGGAGTGTTGAATATTGTAACTTCAAAGAATATTATATTTGTACATTATTATTCCGGAGATGTTTCATCCCTCCGAGGTGACTCTATTATGTATCCGTAGATGTTTATTCCTCCGATGGTTTGTGGTAACTAGGGTTATTAGACTCACCATGTGGGGGTCAGCCCTTATTTTATATTTTAGGGGTTATTAGACTTCTCCAGGAGAGGTCGGCCCCATTAGGGATTTTGGTCAGTCAGGAACTAGTATAAATAGAGGAGGATAACTCCTCATTTGACACACTTACACAACTCAGAAAAGTAGCGCACTTGTGTCTGGGATGTCTGCACAAGAGGTAGAGAAGGAGGTCAAGTCTTGGAGCACATCTTGTATTTTGGTTGATCATCTTATTGAGGAAAGATTTGCTGGTTTTTCTAACCCATGAGGGTTTCCCAGGGTAAATTTTGTGTCTATCTTGTGATTATGTTTCTTTCAGTGATCTTGCTAGTCTATTTGGTTTAAACTTAACAACCTAGGCAATAATTATTTAATTAATGAGCAAGTATGGAAACTACCTTATGGAAGATGCCTAAGGTTGTGTTTGGTAATTAAATGGACAATGTGGGCCCCCATGTAGTTATTAACCCCATGAATTAGTCTAAGTGATTAATTAAATAAGAATTTAATTAATGGGGAAATTTTGAGGAAATTACTATAGTGATTAATTAATTCTGAATTAATTAATTAAATTCTGAAGTCTGAAATAATTCCAAAAATGGTAATATTTTAATAATAAATGTTGCTAATAAATATTAGCAAGTGGTGATGATGTTCTTAGTAAATTTGAATTGGTGTGAAGAGGATCAATTTTTCCTTAGTGGCAAACCTTAGGAAAGGCAAGGAATCTAATGGAGGAAAGAAGACAAGGCAAACAGAAAAACTGGAAAAAGCAGAAAAGAGGAAAGTAAAGAAAGTGGGAAGATTCAGAAAGAAAATAGCAACAACCAGAAAAGCTACCTAAAGTGCACTTGCCCAAATTCAGTGAAGGAGGTGAAGGAAAGAAAGTTTTGAAAGCTCAGAAGTTGCTATTCTCCTCAAGAAATGCACCATCATGGCTTTGGAGTAGAATGGGAAAGTGGGTAACCTACTCTCACAGGTCACCAAGCCAAGAACTTGGTCAGTAGGTCATCATGAAGTTTATAAAAGAAGCCAACCAACTCCATTTGACATTTTTTGTCATTTGTAATTTTGGTTTGAGAGCTCTGAGCCTCTCTAGTTGAGTGGTGTGCCTCAATTGTTTCTCTTGGGTGATGTGCCCCAAGGCCCTATAGTCTTCAGTGAGTGTTATGCAGGTCATCAAGCTTCTACATCCATTATCAGTCACTACCATCTTTCATTGAAGTTCTCCAGTCTATTGGAAGAGGAGATCTCTCATACAGTGAAATTCTAACTAGTTTTGGTGAAGCTTCTCCAGTTGAAGATGAATGCTCCAATGAATGCACCTAAGGATTGAAGGATAGTTGGTACAGACATATGTTCAGTCAACAGAGATTTCCAGTATCAGAAAGCAGCCTCAGAACTGATCCACTCTCTTCTTCTCACTCTTTCTCACAACCACAGCTAGATTTGGAGGCGTTTTCCCTATAAGGAAGAGAAGAACTGTGGATAGAGCCCCATTCTTTCTCATAGCAATGTGCATCCCATACTCTATTTCAGACATGTAGAATACCATAATACGCCTTTAGAACAGATATTTGGTCATTACATCTCTTCTTACAATTCTTCTATGGCCCTATGAGGGGGTTTTCTAGTCTACAAGACATTGTACTAAAGAGGAGTTATTAAAAGAGTACCAACTTGGTTCAGTGAGTAATATTTAAACTTGATGTTGTTCATTACACTATATCAGCACATATTAATATTTTAGAAAAGAGTATTTAATTAAATAAAGTCATTTATTAACTCAGATTGGAAGACTAGCTCATTGAGCACTGTTTATTGACTAATTTTGCAAGAATGACTGCCAAATCTGTTTTAAATGTCATATTTACTTTATGTAAGTTGTAGGAGGTCAATAATACATCATATAAGACATAGCAGTCCCTAATTCAATAATTTGGGAGGATTTAATCACTGTTTGTAAATATTGAAACTTGGCTAGCTCTGTCATCCCGACAGGGCCTAAAAATTCCAAACCACTCCTACTCTTCCCAAATATTTCTGAATGTTGTCCAATACACCCATTGAACTTATTTAACTGTCATAACTGACCCTTGAACTCTCAATAACCTACCCAATCTAGTAAGCATATGTTGGTGTTCCTAGGAAGCTTTGGAGTAGACTTCAGCCTGGTTGATGCTCGAAACATAAATGGCCCTAGTGCTTTGTGATTAGGACTCTCATTCTGATATGATTTGATGCTGCTGCAAAATCCTCATATAAATTCCAGAGTTAAATGTTCATCCTACCATCCTCATATCTTGCCTCAGTCCTCGTCACTTACTTCTCGCTCTGTTCGAAGAAATTGTTAAAAATTTAACCAGTGAACTTTATGAAAAAATATGAAGTTAGAGTTAATATCTCGGTTGAATATTCCCAAGGATATTACACTATTCTCTCAATAATACTGGATGGCATTCTAGATTCCCTTTGGATCCCTGTTGCATATTATTTTTGCAAATTTGCATCATACTCTCTTTCTGGAGTTGCTCATTGGGTAGTACATCAATATGTATGAAATGTCATTCCTGATGCTATCTGCATCCTAAACATCAACTCTCATAGAGAAAATGAGAGTATCATAGATTCAATTAACTGTTTTTTTTTAACAAGAACAGGGGAAATAGATGTATTTATAAAGGTTGTGCACAACCATTCATTACAAGTTTTCACAAAAATTTGACAGAGTAACAAGTGCCTGAGAATTTATAGCTGAAGATTCTATCTGTCTACCTGTAAGAGTTCTAAACAAAACCTTACTAAAACTGTTCAAAGTAGAGCAGGAATAAACCCTGACGAACTGCTGGTTTAGGAATATACAAAAAAACATAGAGTCTTAAACATCAAAAAAGAGGAACCTGAACTGAGACTGCTAACTATCCATATATTTTAAGGTAGACAGAAGCCGCATCCTGCCTTTCCTGCTTTATCTCCTGATTAACCGTCAGACTACCATGGACACAGCTTCCCTGCGATTTCCCGGTGATGACTGCTATGTCTTCCTGCATATTATCCACCTTGCCCATCAATTCGAGCAGATTTCTCTCCAGGTCGTCTATTCTGGAGTCCTAGCATGCGAGCTGGTTCACGGTGTAGCTCAAGTCCTTGGCCATTTCCTCATTCTGATTTACACTGGTGCATACTTCATTGTAGGTGTTTCGCACAGAAAGCTTAATATCAACCATGGTGCGACTCAACGCGGCTATGGCCGCCATAATGTTCTGCATAGTGCCCGCCCTGGGGTGGATTAACAGTCCGGGACGGGAGGATGGAGAGCCCAAGTCGCCGAGGGAAAGCCGGTTCATCGCACTGGAGAGGGGACGAGCCATATCGTGATACTGCGAGGGAGGGGCGGATGGCCGAGTTAATAACTGCTCGTGGGAGCTGACAGCACCACGAGGGCCCATGTGCCATGCGCGGTGGAGAGGAGGGCATGTGGCAGGGACACACGATACTTCGTCTACGGAGGAGGATGGGGACGGGGGGAGGGGGACCCTCAAACCACTAAGCCCCTTCAAACCCATAACAATAACGTTTTTTTCCTTAAACAATTAGATTATGGTATAAATTGAAATCCCAAGGCACCATTTAGTCCCTCCATGTGCCCGATATCTAGCAGCGTTCCTTTATTGGCTGCTTCATCTGCTAACTTGTTGTTTGCTCGACAGATGTGGAAGAAAGAAGTCTGAGAAAAATGAGGATTAGATTTTATTCTTTGCATGTACCTGTAAGCTCTAGATCCTTGCGGGGCGGCACCCCTTCTCATTGTTTGAATGACATGTCTGGAATCCCCATAAACTCTGAGATTGTCAATGCTGAGGGAGGAGATCATATTGAAAGATAGGACGAGAGCAAGCCATTCAGCTTCATTGTTTGTCTTGATTCCTAATCCCCACGAGATAGTTTCAATTTTATTTCCTCCAGGATCAAATAAGACCCCACCCGCACCTGCCACCCCTTCAATTAACTGTTACCAAATATGAATCAGAAGCATACTCAGCTTCTTCAAATTTGTGTAGCCATGAACTTATGGTCCATCATCTTGAATCTCTCAACTGTGTACTCCCTCTGATTGAGGGATATCCCATCTGGTCTCGGCCATACTTTTGATCTCAAGAAGTAATGCATCAGGATAAGACTATTCATCGTGGACTTGGAGGAAAAATCCCTTTGTACTTGTCAATAG
The DNA here is from genome assembly GCA_027924585.1 of Larix kaempferi. Lineage (NCBI taxonomy): Eukaryota > Viridiplantae > Streptophyta > Pinopsida > Pinales > Pinaceae > Larix > Larix kaempferi. Next base: position 26,310,030 of record BSBM01000476.1, read on the forward strand.
ATCTGTTTGTATCGGTGGGGAACTGATCATTAGTATACAAAATCCAATCAAGAAATCATCATCAACAACTTGTGTTATCTACACATGTTGAATCCCGGGCCACTGCTCTAACTGGATGTATATTGCACCTCCTCTAAGGTCAATTGAGTGATTCTTGTCTTGGAGCATGCTAATTCTTCACTTAGGTAGAATCAATGTCCAACTAGACGTCAAATGCTATTCATGTAGTTCCCACATCTTAGGTAGCATATTGAAGTAATTGATGAACTTGTTGATGCCTCGGATATCGTAGCATCAATCAGAAAGGGATTCTCCCCGATAGATGATCCCAATTAGATTATCTACCGTTTGGTGCAGGGAATCCGTCCGGTTAGCGGATCCGGCAACCGTGGGTTTGGAGTTTAATTCTAATTATACCGGTTATGGCCCGATCCACCTTTCTTTTGGATTTTATGTTTTTTAATGAGATGCAAGTGCCTAATTTATATTTGATCTAAATGCAAAACTAAACAGATCTAAGTCTAAAACTGAAGTAAATCTACCTATCCTTGCAAGGAGCACATTTAAAGGATGAGCAATGAGCTGTAAGATTTATCTTTAAAGAATGAACAGGCAGCCATTAAATCTTAAAGAGAAAGCTACAGCTAGATAAAAGATCTCAGAAGATAGCTTCTAATTTAATATAACACATTTATTGCTCATGAAACAGAGAAGCAAAATTATTTAATCTAAATGCAAAAAACTGAAAGAACAGATTTAAACCTAAGAAACACATGAAATAAATCTAATTGTCCCTGCAAGGAGCCAAATTAAAAGCATGAGCAATGAGCTGTAATAGATATCATAAAGAAAGAACAGATAGCCATTAATTCTTACAGGTAAAGCTACAGCAAAATGGGAAATATCATAAGATATCTTCTAATTTGATATGAAGCACATTCATTACTCATGAAAAGGAGAAATCGTTTGCACAGAAAGGAGTGAAATCATTAGTTGCAAAGAAATAATTCAGACAACAAGAAAGACCTCACATTACAGTATGGAAATCACCGGAGTAGTCCAATATACATCTATCCTTCATTCCCATGCAAAACGTCCATCTCCAGGCTTTTATTAGAAAATTATGTTTTCATAGAACCAATACAAGATAGCTCGTACAGGTCTCAAAAATTCATTCCCTGCCAAAAGTCCTTTCATATTCTTCCTAGCTTCTATTTATAGTTACAAAATTGCCCTTTGGGCTGCCACCTGGCCTCTTCCACTTGTCATCTACAGAAATTTTCTCCTATAACAGACAAAATGTGACTCCCTTTTCATTACAAAATTATTTTAACAGAAAATAGGGATAGCTGTCCCATAGTTCCACGCTTTTACACATCTGAAAAGTCCCAAAAATACAAAAAAAAAAAGAATTCACGCTTTAACTCAGCGCTTTCATTCCTGCATGCGTGCTTCAGCTTGAAGAGAGGTCACTCAAATCAACATTTGTTGTTGCTGTTGCCTTAGGAGGGGCACTCGAAACCACTGGAGTTGTTGCTTCTACTTGGGAAGAAGGAATTGGGCTGGTTGGAGTTCCTGCCACTGCTGGGGAAGAGGGAATAGAGCTTACTACTGCTGCTGGAATGGCTTGGGAGGAAGGAATCGAACTGGCTAGAATATCTACCAATGCTGGGAGAGAAGAGTCTGGATTTTTTGTCAGAGCTGCTACTTCCTCCTTCTTCTCTTCTTCTGCTATGTAGCTATACCACATACCAGTGTCCCTTATGACTACGTTTGCTGCAGCAGGAAACAAGATTTTCTGAGAAGTCACATTTTTCCCGAGCTCTGCCCCAATGCTTTGAACTTCTGTTACTGCGGCTTGATGCACTTCTTTAAGCAAATGGTTGTGGACTGATGACATTCCAATATAATGTTGTAAGTCATCAATTGCTAGGACATCAATTTTCTTCACGTATTCGGTTTGGATGCCTAGCTCTTCCTTTAGCTCAGCCAAGCGTTGTTCTGAATCCGGGAAGTCATCGAGGGATTGTGGGAAATTCAATTTGCACCTGTCATGCACTCCCTGGATTCTTTGATACAGACCGTTGATCCTATCCCTTGTCCCTTGCACACTGGCCATTAGCTTACTGCCACAGCTTCTGCAGAATTCCAAAAGGGCTATGTCTTCATCAAAACCTTCCACATACTTAAATGGGAGATGTGCGGGGAAATCCCCCTTTCCTTCTCACCATTTTATCTGGCTCATGATATTTTCCTTGACACGGGTGTGCTTAGCTTTGAGCCTATGGGCCTCCGCATTAATTTCTTTTAACCTGACCACCATGGCCTTGAGCTTGCAAACTTCATTAGTGATTAGCCCCTGAGTCTCATGCATTTGCTTCAGGATGCTGCAGGACAACTCATGGAAGGGAGATATGTCCATCGTTCTGCTCTCAGCTTGCTCTAATTGCTCAGCTAATGCTCGCTTGTCTGCTTCTAGCTGCAATGCTTTATCTTCTGCTTCATTCTTCTATGTTTCCACAATCATCATCTGGAGTGTTAGTTGGTCCTTTTCCTCCTTCAGCTGGCTATACTTGCTTGATAGCTCTTTATGCTCGGCATACAGGAAATTATACTTGTTCACCACAAGATCCCTGTAGGCTTGCTCATTAGCCACAGTTTGTTGTAGCGTACGAGCTCTCCTCTTTGTCAATTCATTTTCTCTAACTATAACACCTACATTGTCCAGTGATGATTTTGTTGTTTCTACAACTGCGGATGCCATAGCAAAGGGATCTTTATCTGTATTCCGCATTACAGTGACCTCCCGGTGGGTAATGATATCCTCCTGGAAGAGTCTTTTGATCCTCTCTTCCGATTTAAGGACCATTGCCTTCCTTTTCTTATCATAAACAAATTCATTGCACCTGGACACCGTATGTTTTCCTGATGGAGTGTACGGGACAATTGGGAGGTTCATAATGTCTATTTCTTCTTCAGTCGGTGGGGTCCGGACTCCTTGAGCTGGATCTGTTCCCACATTTTGGGTACCAGAGCCACCTGCTTGAGGTGCGTCTATTTCCATGTCTTGGACACCGGACCCACTTGCTTGGGCATCTTCTCCTGCTTTCAGCTCTTCTTCCGCTTTATGTTCAGTTTCCTGTCCTCCTTCCCCTCCTTCAACTTGTGGCTGACCTTCATTTCCTTTCTGTTGCGTTTCATCTTCATCCTCCTTCTGCTGTTGGGCTTCTTCGGCTTCTTTTCGCAGCCTCTCACTTTCGGCTTCTTGCTGCATTCTTGCCATTTCAGCTTCCTGCTGCAACCTGGCTTCCTCAGCCTCCTGGAGTAACCTTGCTTCCTCTCTTAATCTGAGCTCTTCCTGAGCTCGGGCATCATCAGCTTCTTTCTCCTTCTGTTGGCTGGTCTTTTGGACCTTGGTGGAGCTAGAACTTGCTCCACTTCCTTGGCGAAAGGTTCGCAGCTCAGCCATGTTGTTGATGCCCCTGAATACCTCTTCCTCGGCATCAGGATAGTGAGAGTACTCAAAATGAGCGTAGATTTCCCTACAATGCTCGGCCACTTTTCCCTTCCTGTCGTTCCTATGGAAGATCACCTTGCCGAAGTGGAAGGCCTTCAGCTCCTGAACAAACTCTTTGGCTGAGGCAACCCCCGAGAATTTGTAAGCACCTATGCAGAAAGGTAGAGGGGGAAAGGAAGCCTTATGCTGTTTGTGGAGCATTGCTCCAATTCCATCCAGGAAGATTTGTCTTACTGCTTCCTTAAGGACCACATAATCTGTGGCATACTGCGGCAAAATGTATGGAGCTTTAGTCCCTCCAAACATTCTGAGGTAGGTGCCTTGCTCTGAAAAGTAAAAATCCCCGTAATTCTCAAGGACTTCCACAGCGTTCTCTGACAGGAAGTTGGGATCCTCCTTGAATATCTTCTCATATAGGGGCATGATGAACCCCTCACATATGATTTTGTAGTTAGATTTGTAATTCTAGGCCCACATCATCCTAAAAGCGGTATAAACCGGAGTGATGGCCTTGTCCCATGTGCATCCCAATTTGGGGAAGTCCACCTTGGCCAAAACACAATCAATCAGATATGAGGACATGAAAAATTCTGCCTTCTTCAAGGCTAGTCCTTCTTTTGCAGCAACTATCATGGAGGCCAAACTATCTGACAAGAGAGTGGCCCAGTCAAACACAATTCCTTTAAACGCCACGAAGTGGATAATAGGGACCCACTGAATCTTATACACGGTGCCATCGGGCATGCCGAATATTCTGCACAGCATCAAGGCGATCAATCTGAAAGGAGGTCTCAGATTCTGTACGTCATATTCGTCATTTCCTTTCTTTCTCAAATGCTTGCCTGCTACTAGTAGCTTTTTGGCCATCTCAACGTTGTTCATTTTTCCCAACCATTCATCAGTCAGAGCTTGCTGGGAGCGGGGAAATTTATAGGCTGCGGCAATGTATGCTGGGTGGAACGAGGCAATGGCTACTTTCCCGCTGTCATTTATTACCCTTGACTCCGCATCAGCATGTTGGAGAATCCATCCGACTACTTCGACACATGGGAACAGTTCAGGGCGGGTAGCAGCCCTGGTTATACCTGAAGTCCTGATATTAATATAGATCTGCTCCTCTTCTAGCAACATATCTGGAATCTCTTGGTCTCGGATCATCCTATAGATGCCACCCCATCGGTTTTCAGGAGGAATACCGGTGGTGCACCTAGTATCCTGGAGTGTGGTCTCAGTTTTAAGTGGTGTAGGATTTTTCTCTGTCATCTTAGCCTTCTTCCTACTACCTTTTGGCATTTTGACTTATCCCTGATAGCAACCAAATATACATCATCATAAACATGAGCAACATACTGTGAGATTTCAAGAGCATCACCATTCTAACATGTCAATGAGATAAATGCGATGTGAAGCTGTATGTTTAGGAAGCAAAATACACCATTTCAACAGGAAACATAATTATAGAAATTTTATTCTTTTAAAGGGATGGGTTTGGAATGCTCCCGAGAGGATAGGTATGTCGCGGAAACAATCCGCTCTCGGGCTAGCTCTAGGAGAAATGGTGACCTTCATCGCTGTGCTTTTAAAAGGTTAGTGGCGGGGAAGTCTGGGGTGAAATGACCCTGTGACGAAATAGGGAGTCATTTTTCATATTTATGAACAGGCGAGTACGGGGCCTCTTTCGTATTCATGAACAGGCGAGGGCTCCGACCGCCATTGCTATCTGAATCACCTGACGAGGGGTTCTATGGTGGGTTTTGGTTTGAGCAAGGGTGATGGTGCCCGGAGAAAGGCTGATGAAAAAAGCTCGGGCGGCCATAGTTTCTTTTGGCTTGATTTTAGTGGAATGAGAAACCCACGGGGCCTCGGGGCTTAAAAAATGAAATAACGATATATCCAACCAATGCCTATCGGCCACGTCTCAGACGAAAATAAAAAATGCAAAGACAATCTGACGTTCTTTACATAATATGCAAACGTTTTACAATTCCTTAGTTTTATATGACGGGGAACATGCAATTTAAGCCGTACTTGACGGGCAAAATAGCCCATGACGGGCATTTTTTTTGTCAAAATCCACCCAATGCCTATCGTCTTCTAAACAGAACAATCCCAATGGTAAACTGACGCGTGGAAGAGACAAAAATAATGGCTAGAACACCCTATCTGGCACCGTGAAGATGGCTGGATGAGGTGGCCGTGAATCGTGGTCGAGCAAGCTGAGCTGGAACGGTCGCGCGGCGTCCAACAGTTTTGCCAATCGAAAAAATAACACTGTTTTGGCTCAAACCCCCACCATCCATTTAAATGAACTGGGCACGTGTGGCATTCAATTTTGGTGGGTGGTGCATTTAAAGCGTGGCTTAAATACATCGTATGCCGCGGTCACGTCAAGAAATTTCAATCTGCGTGCGACCGCCATTGGTGGGACCGACTCGCGAACTTCACCCGCCACTGCGACAGGTTACGCTGAACTCCTCCCGCGTTTCGGGAGAGAATGGTGAAGCTCCCCACCGTTTCAGGAGGAATTGATGAATGGATTCCGCAAAAGGATGTGAATGTTTAATTCTTTCGGCGACCCTTTTCAGGATGCTATCGCGAAGGCTTCCGAAATTGCGGAGATCTTTCGCCAATGGCTTCCGCCGTTTCGGAACAAGCTGGCGAATGGCGCCGCCTTTACGGAATGGTAAGTTGACAGTTCCGCGGCCTCCGAAAGATAAAGTGAAGATCTCCGCAAACGGCTTCCGCAATTGCGGAAAGAAAACTTGAACTGTTCCGCAAAAGTTCTAAGTGCCTCGGCGTTTCGAAATGAAAATTTGAAGGCTTCCGCAACATTCTCTCGGTGAGCTTCGCAACTTTCGACAAATTTTCTAAGTCTTTTTCGTGGGGTTTCGGAAAGATATGGCGAAAGACTTCCGCAATCGCGGAAGGAAAACCCCAACGGTTCCGCAAAATTCTCTCGGTGAGGCTTCGAAACGAAAACTCGAAGGTTTTCGCAGTTGTGGAAGGTTTTGACGGATAGCTTCCGCAAGTTTCAGGCGGCTTTGTTGAATTCTTCTGCCGTTTTGGAAGCAATTCCTCAATAGCTTCCGCAATATTTTAACAATAACTTCCAAATCTTTTCGAGAAGCTTAGATGAACGGTTCCCGCCGTTTCGGGAGGAAATTTGAATTGTTCCATGGGGCATTCCGCAAAATTTCCAACGAAAGTTTCTGAGTCCCTTTTTCGGAAAGATTAGACGAATGGTTTCTGCCGTTTCGGGAGGAAAACCCGAATCTCTCCGTAACTGCGGAGATTTTCTCGAATTCCTCATCCGTTTCGGAAAGACTTATCCAATGGCTTCCGCAGTTTCTTCAACGAAAGTTTCTAAGTCCTTTTTCGGGAGGCTTATGCGATTAACTCCCGCTGTTTCGGGAGGAAATTTGAATTGTTTCTGAAACTATGGGGAAGGATTCTGAAAAGCTTTGCATCTTCGGGAAGGCTTCACGAATTCTATCCTTTTAGAAGAAAACTTGGATGCTTCAAAGCAATATTTTCTGTTGAGGACAAAGATAAAAGATGGAAATGGCCTCTTAAGGCAACCTTTCTAAAACTAAAAGGAGGGGCCCCAATATGTACAAAAAAAAATTGGGGGGGATGTTGCTGCAACAACAGAACTTCAAAGAACTTATATGTTTCTACTCACTACAACTCCTTACGTTCATAAGAAGGATGAACATATGTAGTAGAGAGATACCAATCGTTTAGTCTTCATGTGAGGTCTATATGACTGAATGTACTAGATCCACATATGTCTGCTATTACTGTTGAATAGTCATCACATCCACTGTAGTCGCTCTATCATGGAATCCATCCTGCTATTTGAACTTGAGAGCCATTTCTGAGCATCTTGCTCCCTCTCAAACATTGAATATCAAGAGGATCTTAATCTGGCTAACTACACATCTATCACTTGTTCTTCAGAACAAGTTACACCATCCTTCTCTTGTAGGTTATGGCATATGGTCTTTCCCTACAATTCATATTTCATCAAATAGTCAGCAACATTGCATAATCACGAAAAATAAATCTTATTTCAATGACAATAGTTCACACATTCATGTAAGCATCTTAGCCAATGCTCCAACACAATATCCATCCATATCCCAAACATACTTGGTGACTATCTGGATGCCTTCCATCTCCACCAAAACATATTGTCAGGGGCATGCACTACTCCAATATGTTAGCAAAGAGGTTTCATCCTAGACTAGTTCCATCTAGGGTTCATGGAATTTTGTGCAACACTATAGGTTGCTTACTCAACATATACATAACATGTACTATAAGAGCCTACTACTCGTCAATCTCAGTCATATATAAATATGCTATATCATAACATGCATAACACACTTCCTGATTCTAAGAATACAAATATGCATACAACTGTTATTCAAATTTTATCTACAATAGCAATAATGACAAATGATAATACAAATACAAATACTTATCTTTTATTGTTTTGTGTGGGATCCCTCTTGATCTCTTCCTCCTTTTAGGGATCACTAGAGTCCTTAAATCTTTATCTTCTTTCTTGTCGGAACCCCATTGAAGAAATTGCAACTTGGATATACATTACCAATGACAATCTCCTCATCTATAGATAATTCAATCATTGGTGTACTAAAAGAAGAACTCCTTTCAACGATCATCACCTTTTGTCTTCCTTGACCTCTTTGGTGGAGTCTCTTCATCAACATCAGTTGTGGGGCATGTTGCTTTCTCTTCTTTGATTTGCATTGATTCTTGTAGTGACCGAACTTTCTGCAATTGAAGCATTGGATTTGTGAAAGATCTTTATTCTTCCTTTGTTTTGGTATTGGACTTGATCTTCCACCTTTGTCTTTTCTACCAAAGTTCCTCTTTCCTCTTTTCTTAGTGTGTGTAGCAAGAGCTTGATTTTATTCATGAGAGGCATGATCATTGCCTCTAGCCACAAGTCTGGTCTATTCTTGAGTACAGTCTTCCCACAATCTTTCAAACTTTGGTAGCTTAGATCTTCCGGTCACACTTTGAATGAATGGTTCCAAATATTGTAGGAGGCCATTCAGAGTCATCATGACTAATTCCCTATCTGCAATAATATCACCAATAGTGCCCAATTGATCCTTGATCTTTGTGATCTTCATGAAATATGATGCAATAGTATCGGATCTAGAAATATTGATGTTTGAGAGTTGTTGTCTCAAGGCAAGAGCCATATTAATATTTGTGTTCTCAAACAACTTCTCAAAGGTGTCAAACATTGCCTTCATTGTCTTCTTCTGAGAAATTTGAGGAATTAAATGGTCCTTGACTGAATCTATCAGGATCCTCCTTGTCTTGGCATTATTCTTCTTCCAATGAGTCTTCTATGCTTCTTCTTCAGGTTCTGACACTCCATTCACAACAAAATTTAGGTGATAATTTTCTTCTAGAGAAATGAGCACTCTAGACTTCCATGAATGGAAATTTGAAGCTCCATCAAACCTATCTTCAACCTTGATGCTTGACATTTTGACTGAAAAGTAGAACTGCAGCCTAGATCAGAAACCCTAGCAGGAGCTAGGTCAAAAATGAACTTTGGCTTCTTGGAAAACCACTTCCATAGATGAATTCTCCCTCCTAAGGTGAGTTGAATTAGCCTTCTTTTCTTCCTGATATGTGGTAAGAACAATGAGAACCAACAAACCCTAATTTTTGACCTCATGTAGTAATTAGGTAAACAAATGAAAATATTCAGAATGAAAAAAATGCTTCCACATAAAATTTCTCCTTCCTAGGGCGAGCTCAATGATGCTAAGGGAGAACCAAATTGGTGGTTGAAAACTAAAGAAACAACAAACTCTAGTTCCGGAAATAGTCTCCTTCAGTACTGCTCTGAAACCATGTTCGAATTTTAATTATAGAAACATAAGTTTCATCTCTTTCAACTTATAAACAATATAGGATCACTCAATGATCAACTATGCACAGAAACAATAGACACAATAATTTATCCTGGGAAAACCCAACAACCCTTTCTTACTCAGAGATTTAGTACAATAAAGATAAAAGTACAAGAAGAATATATGCCCAAAGTAAACAACTAGAAACGTCTTCTGCTACCCAAAAAGTCGAACTTCCTTGCTTGAGCGAACTTGCTTGATATGTGTGTCAAATGAGGAGAGCAACTCTCCTATTTATACATTACTTTTGGGTAATTTACTAACAGTGCCGACTTAACTGCTTTATTGGGCCGACTTGTCAATTTGGAATATAAAAAATACATTTATTGTTTATTTTATTTTGTAGGTCGGTTGGGCTAGTGAGGATGCCTCACGTAGCTACATCAACAACAAATCAAGCACATCAACCCCTCTATGTACCTTGATGTTGGTGGTGCTAACAATTGAACTATTTTGTCACGACCTTACTAAAAATGTACCCTTCACTCAAGCAAAATCAGTTACTAAGCATGGGAAAAATTTTCTACCTTATTTTAATAATTGGATTAGAAATTTTCATCAAAATTGTAGAGTGTTAACTAATGTCCTTGAGGATCAACTTCGAGATTTGAGGTAAAGGCACGGGCTAGAGCCTCAAGGAGGGGGGCATAGGGTGTTATTGATGAATAATATCCCAATATAGGTAATGATTCTTATGATATGAAGTTTTGGGAGGAGACAACTCACAATGGCTTCCACCTCAATCCCATTACCTTCTACCATATCCCAAGCATTTGGAGATTCCAATTTGACCCAGGATCATCTAAAGCACCTACAAAACCCCCTACTGATTCCAAAGGAATAGTGGTGCCCCTTGCCCATAAAAGGGGTAGAGAGGATCAATAATTACTATTAGTTATCATTGTACTATGTAGCATCTAGATGCCTCATGAATCATGAGATACATGTATTCTGATCATTTAATGTGATTTTCCATCATTCTAATAGGAACGTATTTCAATATTTTAAGTTTATTGTCGATATGTGATCATGATCAACCATTTTGTTAACTTTTCATAAACCAGATCTGATTGATATTTATTCATTATTTTTTATACCCGGTCTTAATTTAACACATAAAACTGAATTAGAAATAGCAATACACCGATTTACTTAAAAAATGATGCACAACAAAAAGATCAAATAACCATACATAGTTTGCACAAGATATTTTACCTTGGAAACCGTAATCCTTGGGGAAAACCAACAAACAGTTCATCTTTTTATTGCATATTTGTAACAACGCTTGCAGTTTCAAGTTCAAGATGTAACACACTAGATCTGAGTCAATACAATCCCTAACAACCTCAAACCACCTCCCATAGCTTCCTAAGGCAAGAGCATCCATGAATCCACCTTACCTTGGACTCTTGACTCACTCGTTGTAAACTCATTTCGATGATCATCACCTTTTGTATTCCTTGACCTCTTTGGTGGAGTCTCTTCATCAACATCAATTGTGGAGGCATGTTCCTTTCTCTTATTTTATTTGCATTGATTCTTGTAGTGACTGAACTTTCTGCAATTGAAGCATTGGATTTGTGAAAGATCTTTCTTCTTCCTTTGTTCTCGTACTGGACTTGGTATTCCACCTTTGTCTTTTCTACAAAAGGTCATCTTTCCTCTTTTCTTGATGTGTGTATCAAGAGCTTGATTTTCTTCATGAGAGGCATGATCATTGCCTCTAGCCACAAGCCTTGGTTTATTCTTGAGTGTAGTCTTCCCACAATCTTTCAAACTTTGGTAGCGTAGATCTTCCAGTCACACTTTGTATGAATAGTTCCCAAGATTGTGGGAGGCCATTTAGAGTCATCATGACTAATTCCCATCTGCAATAATATCACCAATAGTGCCCAATTGATCCTTGATCTCTGTGATGTTCATGAAATATGATGCAATAGTATCAGATTTAGACATCTTGATGTTTGAGAGTTGTTGTCTCAGGGCAAGAACCATATTAATATTTTTGTTCTCAAACAACTTCTCCAAGGTGTCAAGCATTGCCTTCGTTGTCTTCTTCTGAGAAATTTGAGGAATCAAATGGTCCTTGAATGAATCTATGAAGATCCTCCTTGTCTTGGCATCATTCTTCTTCCATTGAGTCTTCTCCGCTTCTTCTTCAGGTTCTAACACTCCATTCACAACAAAATTTAGTAGTTCATTTTCTTCTAGAGTAATGAGCACTCTAGACTTCCATGAATGGAAATTTGAAGCTCCATCAAGCCTATCTTTGTCAGGTCCCCTCAACAATGATCATTGGATCAAGATCATAACCCAACCAATCCATTGGGTTGAGGAGACAACTTCGTTTACTATGTGGTTAATTTTGAATTCCATGCATTTATTTAATTAGGAGTGTGAATTATTGTTTTCTAAAGTTTATTATGCACTTGGGTGCGTGCACGAAGTTGGTTCCACTTTTTAGTGCCACTTTAGAAATAAAAAACGCACGTCCGAAATGGAAATCCATAACGCATATGCGTTATTGTGGCTAGGTTTGGACAAACCCGGGCCCAAAACCGAGGCTAAGATTAGTTAGCCTATATCGCATATGCGATATATCGGACTTGCGTTCTGTAAGAGTTACAGATCGCAAGTGCGATATATCACACTTGTGTTATATCCATAATTAAAAATAGAAATTTACCTTTTTAAATAAACTATAAAAAATAGAAATTTACCACTTCGAAGAGTTAAAAAGGATTCATAGAGTTACAAAACGCAAGTGCGATATATCGCACTTGCGATTTGTAATGCAAAAAAAAAAAAAAAATAGAGGCTCGTGGCCTCATTTTACCAATTTACACAGTCAAGGCCGACGAAATCGAGAAGGCGTTAAAACATACTGTCGATTTGCATTTGAGAGGAGGAGGAAATCCAATTCACAATTCAGATAAAATAGAAGGTAGGTGGCCCTTTATGACGAATTCCTTTCAATTTTCGTTATTGTGTTTGTTAATTTACTAGTTTTTGTTTTTTTTAAAACCAATTTAATAAAATTTGTTACATGTATTAAAAAAAAATCAATGAAATTTATTAATTAAATTTTGAATTTGTTGTTTTAATCTTAACAGAGAACACAAACCCACCCCCAAACCCAAATCCAGACACAAACCCACCCCCAAACACAAACACAAACCCAAACACCGAGGAGGAACACAACCGGAATTCAGAGATTCTGGCTCGTTTGGGTGCATTGAGGTGCCTTAACTCACTATTTAAAGGGGGGGCATATAAGACAATCATTAGGCGAGGCATTAGATACCATAACAAACACAATTTCCAATGCCCAGGGAGCACTGTACAATATTACCTCGTATAGAGAATCCCAGAGGCAATATTATTCCACTGGGTTGAGCTACAAAGACGTCAAAAAACTAAAGATAACCAAAGACCAATTGTTTTCATTATTCGTGGACCCTAGCACCGGATTGGTTCCACCCACCAGTTGGACACACATTTCCATAGACTGGTGTGTCAAACCAACTATTAAAGCTAATTGGATGGATCGTTGGTACATGGTCTTCTATGAAGACCCTCATGGGAATAGAGACATCCCATTTTATTTCCTTAGGAAGTTGTATGCAGAATTTATCCTGGGGAAACATGTGAACTATTTTGACATTCTAGAGTTCCAGGGTGTAGGTCATGGGATGCCCCAAGATAGGGAATGGGCTAGGACTGATCCTAACCATGTGCGATGCCCTCCATGTACACCAAACCCCCCTCGGGTATATCCTCCTGCAAGTCCTGTTATTGATGAAACATAGGAGGCCTTATTGCATTTGACCAATACATTGCTTCGACGTGGGACTGTTGTCGAAGGCAATGTAGGCTAAGGGGTCGGCACTTCTGAGGCTGGCCCATCTAGGGTTGGACCATCGCACATCGAGCATCCACTTAGGTCTCCAGACCGTACCAGAGCTGCAGATCACACTAGAGACATGAAGGGTCTAGAGCGTGGTGTTATTCCACACCCTTGCATAGCGTGTGGAAGCATATGCTATGGGCCTGCTTCAGAGTTTCGGGGCGATGGATTACTCTGATATGTGAGTAAAACTCATTCTTTACATAGTATATTTTGTTTTATATCACAACTTGCAATTGTTTCATAATTTATTTCTATTTAATTATCTGACAATTTACGTGAACAAATATACAGATGGTGTCCAATGACACCCCAAATTCGCAAAATCCAACCATTGATGATGATGTCATTGATGCAGCAGTCAATGTTGCATATGATTTTGGTGCTTCACCATTAGCTGTAAGAACTTTACTTTTTAATTTTCCATCGTGATAAATACATATTTATAGTAGAGATTGCAACATTCAATACATGTCTTAATCTGGAAACAATATGTTTTATGCAGGGTGGGCACGATGAGTTGGTGGAATCCCAGGTAGGTCCCTCGCTAGTAGAGGAAGATTCCAAAAGAAAGGTATTCTTAAATAATTATATGCTTTTAATTATGCTTTTAATGATTTTACATGTACATGCTTTTAATATTTAGAAATTTCAAATTGTATCTTTATGTTTTGTTACATAGCATTGTTTCGGTGCTTTATATGACTATCTATTTAGGGGGATGTCAGTTATTTCACCAACTGGTGACCCACTTCTTCACCCACTGGTATATGTAGCATAGTTTAATTTGTACATGCAAGTATGTCTCGCTTTCTTTGAAAAAGTCATTGTCCGTCCATGTAGTATATTTCTCGTTTTCTTTGTATTTGTTGACATTGACATGATATGTTACTTTATGAAGGCATATACTGATCTAGGGGTGCCCGAAGAGCACCCAACCGAGGTTGTTGGTGACCCACCTCTTCCCCCCCCCCCCCCCCCCCCGCCAGGTACGTGTATGTCTCGCTTTCTTTGAAAGAGTCATTGTTCGTCCATGTAGTATATTTCTCGTTTTCTTTGTATTTGCTGACATTGAAATACGTTACTTTATGCAGGCATCTACTGAGCGAGGGGTGCTTGAAGAGCACCCAACCGAGGTTGTTGGTGACCCACCTCTGTCCCCCCCCAGGTACGTGTATGTCTCACTTTCTTTGAAAGATTCATTGTCCGTCCATGTAGTATATTTCTCGTTTTCTTTGTATTTACTAACATTGACATATGTTACTTTATGCAGGCATCTACTGAGCTAGTGGTGCCTGAAGAGCACCCAACCGAGATTGTTGGTGACCCACCTCTGCCCCCCCCCCAGGTACGTGTATGTCTCACTTTCTTTGAAAGAGTCATTGTCCGTCCATGTAGTATATTTCTCGTTTTCTTTGTATTTACTGACATTGACATATGTTACTTTATGCAGGCATCTACTGAGCTAGTGGTGCCTGAAGAGCACCCGACCGAGATTGTTGGTGACCCACCTCTGCCCCCCACTAGGTACATGTATGTCTCGCTTTCTTTGAAAGAGTCATTGTCCGTCCCTGTAGTATATATGTCTTGTTTTATTTTTATTTGTTGATGTTGACATGTATGTTACTTTATGCAGGCATCTACTGAGCTAGTGGTGCCTGAAGAGCACCCAATTGGGGCCACTGATGACCCTGCACCCCCCCCCACCCAAGTACATGCAGTTTCAGTGTCGAGGAATTACACACGCATGGTAAGTAAAAATGTTATATTTGCTTGGATTTTGAACAAATGCACATAGAGTTCTATTTATTTTTATAGTTTGGTAAACTAACTTACAAATTTGTTTTGTGTGCAGTCTCCACTATTGAGAATGCGTCCTCCTGCGGATCGTTGGGGAACGCCAATGAGTAGCCGCAAAAGAAAGATGACTTCTCATTAGCCACTGACATTGGCAGTGAAAAGGGGGATAAATAGAATTCATGTATAGGGGGGGTACATATAGAATCCATGTATAGGGGG
Source organism: Larix kaempferi (assembly GCA_027924585.1). NCBI lineage: Eukaryota > Viridiplantae > Streptophyta > Pinopsida > Pinales > Pinaceae > Larix > Larix kaempferi. Next base: position 26,325,436 of record BSBM01000476.1, read on the forward strand.
AATACATACATGTACCATTTTGTTTGTATGTACACACAGATGTACAATATGATCCACAATTATGTATTATGGCCATGGCATGCCATTTTTGAAAACATTATACATGAACATATAATATAAAACAATGTTCAGATTTACCTATATGGTTGACTTGATATGGGATGGAGATGTGTATTATATGCCTTGCAGATATATGCTTGAATATGTTTTTAGGTTTATGGCTTTGTGTTTGTTTGATGTTGTTGTTGCCTTAAATGTTTAAAAATTTGAAAAACACTCATCCCAAGAAAGCCTTGAAAATTAAAAGAGATAAATTATGAAATGGTTAGTTACAAGGAAATAGTGTAACCAATAAATTATTAAAATAAACTCATGACCATTCTCTCAATATAACATTTAAAAATCAGCCCTAAAATATTGGCACTTGGAATCAAAAGTGAGATGCAATCAATAGTGTACGTTTCAGTTGCAAATGGACAAGTTTCCATCCAAGTACATGGCTTCTTATGGAATATTATGTGTTGATTTTTAAGCAAAATTCTTCCTGTGAGGGTCGTTTGCTTCCCAACTTAATCAAGACTCTTGTAAATAGTAATAACTAATTCCATTCACCACTTAGATTTCATTTAATGAAGAATAAACTTGGAGAGGGATCAAGCACCTTGGGGGAAGAGGTGGCATTGCAAATAATGAATGTAATGTGTTCAGTATAGAAAGGAAGGCTCTAGATGCCTTAGTGTATGGAGAAATTCTCTTTGTAAAACTATGTAATTTCATTTTTGGTAATTCTTCAATGTTGTGCTATGATTACCAATGCTTTAATGAATGAGTATAAATGTGCTAAATGAGATAAGGAATTCTTAGTTGTAAAGAATCATGTTTGATAAATGTATTTGTATACTTCAAGTTGACAATGCAGTTTTGAATGTAAATTTGGGCATATCGTCATAAGACATAAAAAAAGGCATGCATACCCCCATTTATTTATTGATGATTTATTTTTTGTAAATATTTGTTATTCAAAGCTAGGTATGTACCTCAATTCCTATGAATGATTGATTTCTAGGCATGTTATTAACTTATTAGCTATGTAAACATGCTAAGTGTTTCTTCCATAAGGGATGTAGTGATATAGTTGGAATAAGATTCGTAGTACTTCTAGAGCCATAAAATGAATTGCTTGGAATAATGCAATGTTGCAAGTGTACCTGTACTAGAATTCAATAGGGACATGATATTTTCCAAGAGTTGTGGAATGTCATGGGTCATTAGATTGTAGGATTTCACGGCCCATCTAACAATATATGAGATATGTTTTACTCCTTATAAAACTAAATCCTATATCAAACTCTAAAGGTTATGATAATATTTTAAAAGACATTTTGGGTTATGCATTTTTGGGTTATCAAACTTAAACTCTAGCAATTTTTTTGGTCCCACGTCGGCATTTCCCATACACACTTGCAGGAGCCAACGGCATGCAATCTTGTTGCTCCGTTTGTTTTTTCGCTCCCGGACCGAAAGTCACCAAGTGTCCCTGAACGACATTTTCATGCGACTTGCAACTCGACATAACTCGGCAACCGGAGGTCGGATCGACGAACCATTGACTCCGTTGGTATCCTGGCATGCGATTACCTCTAGGTATCCCTCTCCCTCGTGTTTTCATGGCCTAGTGACTTCATTGTGCATTCATTTCGTAAACTAGGGTTTTGTTCAGTTTCCATCAATGCAATCTCACATTGTTGGGTCAACTCCACAAAACACTCCACCGAGCCAGTGTTGGTAGTGTTCCCACGTCAGCATTTCCCATGCACACTTGCAGGAGCCAACGGCATGCAATCTTGCTGCTCCATTTGTTTTTTCGCTCCCGGACCGAAAGTCACCAAGTGTCCCTGAACGACATTTTCATGCGACTTGCAACTCGACATAACTCGGCAACCGGAGGTCGGATCGACGAATCGTCGACTCCGTTGGTCTCCTGGCATGCGATTACCTCTAGGTATCCCTCTCCCTCGTGTTTTCATGTCCCAGTGACTTCATTGTGCATTCATTTCGTAAACTAAGGTTTTGCTCAGTTTCCATCAATGCAATCTCGCATTGTTGGGTCAACTCCGCAAAACACTCCATCGAGCCAGTTTTGGTAGTGTTCCCACGTCGGCATTTCCCATACACACTTGCAGGAGCCAACGGCATGCAATCTTGCTGCTCCATTTGTTTGTTCGCTCCCGGACCGAAAGTCACCAAGTGTCCCTGAACAACATTTTCATGCGACTTGCAACTCGACATAACTCGGCAACCGGAGGTCGGATCGACGAACCGTCGAATCCGTTTGTCTCCTAGCATGCGATTACCTCTAGGTATCCCTCTCCCTTTTTTTTTTCATGACCCAATGACTTCATTGTGCATTCATTTCGTAAATTAGGGTTTTGCTCAATTTCCATCAATGCAATCTTACATTGTTGGGTCAACTCCGCAAAACATGTTGCAGCATTAAGAAAACACTATGTGTCTAGAGATCATGGGCTATATTATTCTTGTACTAAAGTATAATCCAACAAGCATATTCCTAAGCTACACTTACAAATTACAAACCAACTAGGGTTTCATGAACTAGACATCGCCTAATAAAACTAGGGTTCACAAATTGAGACATGGAATTACAAACTAGGGTTTTATGAACTCTTTAGGTTTAGATCATGTACCTAGGCTATGCACATACATGAAACAAAATTCCATATACCTAGGCTATGCACATACATGAAACAAAAAGGCCATATACCTAGGCTATGCACATACATGAAACAAAATGAATAGGGTTGAACATGGATCACAAGTGGAATTTCACATGCATGCATGACTTAGAAGTAGAAAGCACATGTACATGAATTATATGCACATACATGAAACAAAATTCCATATACCTAGGCTATGCACATACATGAAACAAAATGCATAGGGTTGAACATGGATCACAAGTGGAATTTCACATGCATGCATGACTTAGAAGTAGAAACAAGTGTACATGAATTATATGCACATACATGAAACAAAATGCCATATACCTAGGGTATGCACATACATGAAACAAAAAGGTCATATACCTAGGCTATGCACATACATGAAACAAAATGAATAGGGTTGAACATGGATCACAAGTGGAAGTTCACATGCATGCATGACTTAGAAGAAGAAACACATGTACATGAATTATATGCACATACATGAAACAAAATTACGATAAAATGGTATATATGCACATACTTGAAAACCAACTAGGGTTTGATGAACTACAATATGCATATTATAACTAGGGTACAATCCAACAACACGATTGGAATGTAGGCAAGAACAATTCTGAATTTTAAGTTTGAGCAAACTCAATTGAAAAAATGACCTCAAACACATCTAGGAAATCAGTCACTTTCACTACTTTTGTATCAATCTTAACCTTTCCATTAGGCTCATAAACAACTCACCACATGACCATGTGCTCCCAACTCATGTGCCTTTAACAAACTACGATAATTGTTGGTATTGAAAGAAGTTAGAAGAGAACTATCATAATTGTTGATAATTGTTAGTTAAGGTTTATTGATCATTCATAATCTTAGGGTTTATTGGTCATATGTAAAAATTGGCATATATATTCGTAAACTTGACATACAAGAGAAATTTTGGCATATGAAGATGATGATGATAAACTTGACTCGAGAGCATGTTATTTTCCGATTTCTATTTGGTGGTGTCTAAAGACACCGGTTGTTCTTAGCGCCTCCAATGTGCCATAGATAGTGTTTGTATCCTAGGCACGGGAAAGGCTAAACATTAGTACTCTCATAAGAAAATAAAGAGAACCCAATGAAAATGTGCAAGCATTATTTATAGATAACTCACCTGAGGTTGTAGGATCATGTTTATAGTGTCCAGTGTCCTATGAATAGTAAATTATGTCTATGAATGGTATCTGACAATCACAGGTTAGTACATTGGGAATAAACTAAAGGCTAAATAATTGAAATTGTGCTTCAGCACACACTGTAAGGATTAAATTTAACACACCTGACAATCTAGCCACACTGGACAATCTAGTAACACTTGACAATGCACTCACTCAAGTAGGCCATCTGGATCATCTCTGTTGCCGATGGTGTCCATCAATCTCTCATGCTCTAAATGAGGTAGCAAGTATCGTACATGTGACCTATTTTTGTTCAAAATTGTGCGCAGCTTGATGTTTATACCAACTACTAGGTTGGTGAAGTGGTATACAATAGCTCCTGGTCTATAATCCTGATATACATACCCACCCTTCCTTTTTTGTTGTGATGCCAGTGTCAAGTACTCCCCTTTTATAACCATTGAGCCAGTTGGGAATTCAATATTTTCATCATCCGTAACAGGTTCGAGAATGGTTTGTTTCCCCTCTAAGCAACGTGCCAACCAATAGTCAGAACCCCATTCATTATTTTTTGGGGCAACCACTGCATATATCTAACCTATGAAAGGAAATCGAAAAAGGTTAAAAGTACATATAAATATTAAAAAAGGTCTTGCGTGTAACATATAAATAAAATTTCTTTCAATGTAAAGGCTTGTGGTGATTTAGGTACTACTAATTTACTTTTTTGTACCTGCTTGTATGAGATCCGATATGTGATCATAGTCTGTAGAAATATATGTCTGATCATCTTCCAAATGGTCTATTTCATTAACCCCCTTGAAATCGGTGCCAAGTGTCACTCGATCCCATGTATCGACTGTATCTGTATACTCACAATCATCCCATTCATCTATGCTACAGGAACTGCAAAAGCAAGCCTTCAATCTTGTCCAAATTTGTAGGGCCGAGTTGTCTGAGCTTCTAATTGAATGAAAACCTCGAGTTCCATGCACTGTGTTCACCCAATGTGTTTTTGATCAGTCGACATCTGTCACCTCCCAGAACATTCTCCGCACTAGGTGTTTCCTTGTTGCTTGTTCTCTCATCACAGATGCACACCATTTGACTATAGATGAAGCATCTCGGAGGCAAGCACCTGTAAACTTCATCTCTTCCCTTCGAAGGGCAGTTTTTATGCATGCACCAGCACCATCATGCTCTCCTTTTCCATGACCTATTTCAAAGTAGTTCCATGTATGTGGCACCTTGTATTTTATGTGCAACAAACACAACCATTGAAACACACGTGTATTCTTGAACTGTCCAGCACAACCATCTGACCAAATCAAATGACGATAAAATGGTATATCCATAGCTATCACATGATCATAGAACAATTGAAAGCAATGTTGCACATAATGGATGTCATGGGTCCATTCGTCACTTATGTAAAAGTGACTTTCTTTCAATATCACACGTTTCTCTTCATTTCTATCTGGCCCATGTTGATAAGTGATATGGACCATTATGCTCACCTGCTCTGAGTGATAGTACTGACTTTGTATTTCACTTTGTGGTTGCAGGGTGTAATTTTCCGCAAATTCAACCACTGATAGTATTGTTCTGAGAGGGAAGGTGTCCCGGCATATTCTGAATTGCTCATCTTGCCACCGTGCCATATAGACATGCCGAATGTACTGTTGGATCTTTCCATGGAACTCTGGAATAAAATCACATACTTGCACCTGGTGGAAAAAAATAAACAATGTTATATCACAACATAAAAAGATTTACATAAATATTAATATAAATCAATATTTAACAATGTTATAAAACAACATAAACAATGTACACTCAGTTAAATGAACATTATTCGTGTAGATTGTCACCTGTGAAGTCACCAATTTAATCTTCTTACTTTCTTTCCCATCACGTAGTTGATATGTCTCATACTGAAAGTTCTGCTTCTCGACAATTGCATTCCCGAATGCTTGATCTTCACTCTCATGGATGCAATCGGACCATAATGATAGCCCACCGCAATTGTTGCAAGAACCCTCTACACATTATTTAAGTAATGTGTCTTCCCATCTTGCCTCAGACACATTATGCTATGGATGAAATCTCTAGATGACATTGGCGGTACTATACTTGAGCATTCCTGCACATGGTTAGGATGCAAAAAACGACGTATATGTGCAAATGTATGATAATATAGATCAAACTCTATGTGGTATCTACAACAACAAGTGTTCCGGATTCTATTGATTCTAACATACCAAGGCTTGCATTTTTCAAAATATTTTTGCCCGAGCCTTAGCTCTACGTGGGCAACTTTAAACATCTCGAACAGTTGAGTTTTTGTCATGTCAAGATAATGTTTAACATGAGGTTCATTGTCCATAGATCCCCTACAGCGTTTTAACACATCCTTTGTGTTAGAAGAAGGCCTAGTGTTATCGTGCCAAAAAGTGTGCACTAGTCCCTTCACTGCTTCGACCAACTTCATGTCTTTGCGAGGAAACCTACCGCTAAATGCCCATAATGTTTCTATTTGTCCCTCTACATCAAGGTTGTCTCTTCTAACTAAATATTTTTTAAGTGTCTTTGGATGTAAATAGACAATTTCTGGTGTGCATTTCAGTAAACGACGTTGTCTTGTGGATCTAGATACAATTGATTAAGCCAATATGCAGCGAGCCACATTACAGTTTTTTGAACAAGTTTTTTTACCAATCGATGTGATGCAACAACAAGAGATTTAACAATGTGATTACTCGATTCGATATTCTTCAATGTTCGTATGCCTAACTTTTTTCTAACAGTTTCCATACTTCTAGATTTAATCAAAGCTAAAAACAATTGACATTTACCGGCTTTAGATTTTGGTTCAAAATATTACTTCATTATTTGAGAACAATGACGAAGGATTGTGCGTTTAGCCACCTTACCTTCCATGGAAGTCAATTCGCTCTCATCCACTTGTATGTATTTAGGATTTCTCTTTCGTTTTGATGTGAGATTTCTTGTCGTTTGAAATGTTGGAGTGACGTTTACATCCACTGCAGGCTAACAACTTCGATTAGGAGATTGAACTACCTGGCATGGTTTTTGCGGAGTCTCGTCAGTTACATAATGATTTAACTCTTCAGAGGGTTGTCCGCTTTATAATGGACCAAGATTTTCATCTTGGTTATAACTAGCTTGCATTAAAGTTGCAATATCTTCCTCAGCCTCTCTATCAGGTATCTGTTGAGAAGGAATGGGGAGTATTTACTCATCCAATGAATGCCGACGATTTCTTGAATGTTCCCTCTTCTTTTCTTTTTTAATTTCAGCTTCTTCGGGTGTAAGCATCTTCCTCGCTGAATTCCGAACTCTATTACGTGGATTCCCCATTGAAATCCATCCAAAGTTGTACAAAACCTATGGATCTGTGTAATAAATGATTAAATTGCAGGTTGAACAGTACGTTATGCACGAGTTTAAGAAGAATTATGTCTTTTGTTGTACAGTAAAACTGGACCATGGCCCGCAACCCAAGATTTTTTATTAAACAAATATAGCATATGCAATATGAACTCTATGCTTTTTACGCTTTTTACTAACGGCCAGTTTGTATAATATGATCACTAAATCGCATATGCGATATATCGCACATACATTATATCGCATATGCGATTTAGTGCATATCAACTATTGAAACTTCATTTAACCTTATAATGCAACCCATACCCATGGTTAAGACCTCGAGACCTATCCTCAATGCACATAACCTTATAATGGAACCCATATCCAACCTAGAGGCCAAATATCCCATCTAGAAGGCACGTGCAGTGATTAAAGGACTCATTTATAGCTCATGAGCCATAAAAGCTTCATTTAGGTCCTAAGACCCTACCTTTTCTTCCATGACCATGATCAAAGTCCCAACCTTATAATGACACCCTTATCCCATTTAGACTCCATTTATAGGGCTTGTCATAGTCTGGGACCTTGTCATTTTCCCATGAACCATAAAAACATCATTTAATCCCTAGAAGATTGGATTTATCCTTGGACCGTGGTAGTGTCTTCAGAACTATGTCTTGTCTGGAAATATCCATAATGGTTCCTATATGACCATGGTCAACGCCTCGAGAACAATCTTCAATGCATAAAATAGTCTAATGGCACATATATCCCATATTAAGGCTAAATATCCCCTTTAAAGGGCATGTGTAGTGGTTTAAGACTTGTTTCTATTACACTTTTGTCCCATTACCATGGTTAAGACCTTGAGACCCATCCTTAGTGCATAAAACCTCATAATGGCACCCATATCCCACTAAAGGAAAAATATTCCATCTATAGTGCATGTGTGTTAATTTAGAGACTCATTGGACCATCTTTTCTTCCATGACTATGGTCAATGTCCAAAGACCCATCCCTCCCATCCAAAACCCTATAATGTCACCCTTATCCCCCTATAATACAATTTAGACTCCCAAGATTCCATCCAGACGATCTACGAGGTGGATCATGCCCCAACATTACATTGATTAAGCTAAAAGAGGTGTGGGGGGAGTCAAAGGAGGGAGAGGAAGTTGTAGAGGGAATCATGGGAGGGAGAGATGGGTAGGGGAGAGATATGGGGGGGGATGAAGGGAGGAGAAATATAAGGGGAAGGGAGGGATGGGTCTCTGGACATTGATATGAGGGGGGACTGAAGGGAGGAGAAATATAAAGGGAAGGGAATGGTGGGAGGGGAATAAATATAAGTGGGAGGGAGGGTGGCAGGGAGGGAAGAGGCTGATATATAAAAGGGAGGGATGATTGGGTGCAAGAAAGATATAGGATAATGGATGGAGGAAATATATAGCGTAATGGATGGAAGGAAAAATGGGGGGGGTCGTTAAAGAGTGAGAGGGAGGAGAGGGATGTATGGAGTGGTGGTATAGATAGAGGTATAGAGTGAGTGAATGAGAGAGACAAATGGGGGGTGGTTAAAGAGTGAGAGGGGGAAAGTCAGAGAGAGAGAGAGAGAGAGAGAGAGAGAGAGAGAGAGAGAGAGAATGATGGATGGAGGGATGGTTAGAGGGTGAGAGAGTAGGGATTTAGGGAAATGAAGGGTGGTCAAGGATGGTTACACCGAGGGATAGAGATGAGGGATTGTGTGTGTGTGTGTGTGTGTGTGTGTGTGTGTGTGAGAGAGAGAGAGAGAGAGATATCATGGATATTAAGGAAATGAGAGAAAGATGGAGAGATGAAGGAGGGATGAAGGCTTGAAGGTGGAGAGAGGAGGTAGGGGTAGAAAGTGAGGGATGGATTGAATGATAGGATGGAACACATAGAGGGAGGGAGAGAGGGATGGGGGAAGAAAGAAAGATTTTTGGCAGGAGGGAGGGAAAACAAAGGAATTGTTTTAGAGGGTGTGCGGATGTGTGTGAGAGAGAAGGGGGTGGAGAGAGAGAGAAGGAATTATGGGGGGAGAGAGAAGGGGGTGGAGAGAAGAGGTAGGGGGAGAAAGTGTGGTTGGGAGTGAGTGAGAGGATCAATCATCAAGATTTCTAGTCAAATGATTTGTTGCAAAATTTCTAGTTAAATGATTTGTTGTTTTTGAATAAATAGTGTAATGTGATTAAACTATTAAAGATCATATAGAAACAAATCACATTAAAATGTCATGTGTACACCCACATTACATCCCAAATTCAAAATATTTGTTACAATACCAACCTTCCTAACATTTTAACTCATCAAAACTATGGTGATTTATGAATGTTTCTCTTAAAATTTTCGAGCATAGAAATAAAATTCTAAGGAAAACCAAGTGACTCCTTACCTTTTTAAAGGTTTGATAGACCAAAATTGGTCTCAATGGACGTTAATAACAACCATAATCATCATCAACTCAAGTAGAGCATTATTAAGTTATATAATAAATTTGTCATTAAATAAAAACCCTACTTGAATTCATTTAACTACACTAATATCAAAGAAAGTTTGATTAACAAAATAAGTGCAAAGATGTGTTGGTTCTCATCAATAACATCAATCAATAGATGCATAGTGAACTATAGGTCGAAGCCACAAAATTCAACTAACTTAGTGTAGTAAGGTGAAGTTCTATACCAGGAGACTACATAATAGTGAAGATGGAATTCTCGAGATATATTTCAATCGAATTTTCTTCGATGCCTATTAATTCTCATACCTAGGATAGGATACAAGGAAAATTATTAAAACGGCGAGGATTAAATCCCTAACCCTTGAAAATGGATTGAAAACCAAATTATACTCACCACAATATCCCAATTACTTCATCAATAACAATCCACAATCCACCATTTGGCTTCTTAGATGTCCCCTTCACTTTGTTGTGAGATTATACTTTATACCATACTCCCTAATATATCAAATATAACTTAGTTCAAAATAGAGATGTATTGTTTCCGAACCCATTTGTCTTGTTAAACAATGTTATTACAACCATGATGGGATGTTATCTTACCTTTCAAAAGAATAATCTTTATGCCACTCTTTTATCTAATAATCTTTATTCTCTACTTACTCTTTTTTACTAAAAACAAACGCATATCCGTTATATCGCATATGCGATATGAATCGCATATGCATTATAACGCATATGCGATATGAACAAGTCTAAACTGCATATGCATTATAATGCATATGCGTTAATTTAAAATTTAAAAACTCGGCGGGAACAAGGCTTGGGATGATGTTCGGAAATAGCTTCAGACTACCGAACCTATTGGCTAGAACAAAAAAACCAGGGCCATTGCCTGTATTTTAGAACTCTATCAATATGGTCAGTTTCAATGGCGTGTTTTTCTATGAAAAACTCAATATTTTTTTATGAAAATATAGAATATTGTAGAGTACGATTTGATGATTTTGAATATGTAATTTTTCACAAAAATGTATGTTTTATTTATTTATTATTAATTTTCTAAATGACACATGTCAGTTTTCGAAAATACATACATCGATTGGTTTTTATATAACTTTTGATTGCCTTCACCATTTCCCATGAAAACTATATGGTGCACTAGAGGAGACTGAGCTTTACAATCTCATATATAGAAATCAATGGTTTCATTAAATTTTGTCCCTAAAGTGTTGCACCTGCACATAACGTTTTCATTTCAAGGTTTTTTGTCTTCAATAATAATAAATAATTCATGAAAACTTTGAAAAAATAGTGTTGCACTAGGCCCATATGTCCTTTATATGTCTGCAATATTTTATCCAAAATTGACATCATTTACCTCAATAAGTGTTGCACCCGCACAAACATATATGTTATGATGTGCTGAAAATTTGAAAACCCAATTTAACAGAAACTAATTTTATAATCATTTACACAAATTTTTTATAGATAAATGTTATATATTATGAAAGCTGATTCAATTACCTATCTTTTGTCTTTTTACTTCATCTTCAAATCCATTACGGAAGTACCCCTAATTGTCACCTAAACTCAGAGGTTCCAGTTTTTTTCAGTATTATGTGGCATCTAAAGTGTCTTTACAGGAGTCCATGATTGTGCATCAGCCCACTTGAAATAATGATTTTTCATCCATTAAATAATTTTATCATAAAATAAAGAGGATAATGCTCCACAAGTGCGCCTTAGTGGATGAGGTAGACTTTGGAGATGACTTGCAGAAGAAGTTAGTAGAAAGCATCCAAATCTAGAAAATCAGGAAAAATGAAAGAAAGATGGTGCAAATAAGAAAAGTAGTAAAAACTTAGGAAAAGCAGCACAAAAGCAGAAAGTGAGATCAAATCAGAAAAGCAGGAAAGTCCAGAAAAAGCAGGATAAATCAGAAAAAATAGAAAAATCTAAAGCAAAAAGTAAAGCAGAAAAAGAAAAAGGAGGAAAGCAAAGCAAAAATGAAAAGGAAGGAAAGCTAGATTTCCTTATCCACTCATGAAAGCGCATTAGTCAAGGAGACTTGCTCCTAAAGTCATCCTCCATCTATAAATAAAGGAGTGCTCACCCCCTTCACATATTTTGTCAGTTTGAGTTTTGGTTTGAGAACAGTTGTGTCTCAGAGACTTTGGAGATGTGCCCGTAGTCCAAATTGGGAGATGTGCCCCTAGTCCAAGTTGGGTGATGTGCCCCTGCTTCATGTGAGAGGATGATGGCATTCATCCATTGTCAATGATTTTATTGCAGGTCTTGTATTTTATTCAAGTCTGTTTTGAACTTCAGAAGAAGTTTCATGAAGTATATGGTTCGAATCTTCAAGCTTCCTGTTGATTTCCAGTGTCAATTTGTTGTGTTGAGAGGAGATGAGTTCTTATGCCATTTTGAGAAGCCTCTTGGCTTACATATGATGTAATTACAGTCATTATGATCCTCGGATGTCAATCATAAAATTTAATATTGCATAATTCTGAAATATTCTTAGTTTTCTACACCGCTTCTAGATTTGCATAGAATTTGACTAGTTTTTAGAATGCATTTGATTAATGAATGAGTCTTGATCCAAATGAAGTAATTCTTGTTCATAGAGTTGTTTAATATGTCATATGAATTATTCCAAGACTCAGATCAGAATTTCGTGAGCCTTCATTGACTGTTTGGAAGTCCTAAATTCTAACTAGTTGTGCAATCCTAGTAAGCAATTTTTGTCATATCTTTGTGAGAATTCATCAGAATTTTCTCTAACTTTTTGGAATGAAACCTGACTGTATATTGACTGTAAATTGATGTTATTTAACCTCCTAAAGTTAGAATCTTTCACCAATAGCTTCCAGTCAATGAATAGTAATATACTAGTTTGCATATGCTGGGGTGCCCAGGAGCATTGTAGTAGACTTCGGCCTTGTTGATTTCGAACCATCAATGGTCCCATTGCTTTGTGCAAAGGTATTATCGGCTATCATAGTCCTCCTCCCATCCAGAGTGCTTGATTTTTTCCACCTCCAGTAAAACTAGCCCACTGAATTCATTGTTTTTAGCTGAGTCTGGTAGGAGATTGAGTTAGTGTATCATCAACCCTAGTTGGTACATTACAATCTTCAACCTTGATGCTTGAAATTTTGACTAAAAAGTAGAACTGCAGCCTGGATCAGAAACCCTAGCAGGAGCTAGGTCAAAAATGAACTTTGGATTCTTGGAAAACCACTTCCACAGATGAATTCGCCCTCCTAAGGCGAGTTGAATTAGCCTTCTTTTCATCCTGATATGTGGTCAGAACAATGAGAACCAAAAAACCCTAATTTTCGACCTCATGTAGTAATTAGGTCAAAAATTGAAAATCTTCAGAATGAAAAAACTACTTCCACAGAAAAGTTCGCCTTCCTAAGGAGAGCTCAATGATGCTAAGGGTGAACCAAATTGGTGGTTGAAAACTGAAGAAACAACAAAACCCTAGTTCTGGCAATAGTCTCCTTCAGTACTGCTCTGAAACCATGTTAGAATTTTAATTATAGCAACATAAGTTTCATCTCTTTCAACTTATAAACAATATAGGATCACTCAATGATCAACTATGCACATAAACAATAGACACAATAGTTTATCCTGAGAAAACCTAAACTTGGGAAAAACCCAACAACCCTTTCTTACTCAGAGATTTAGTACAATAAAGATAAAAGTACAAGAAGAATATATGCCCAAAGAAAATAGCTACAAATGTCTTCTGCTACCCAAAAAGTTGAACTTCCTTGCTTGAGCGAACTTGCTTGAGATGTGTGTCAAATGAGGAGAGCAGCTCTCCTATTTATACGTTACTTTTGGGTAATTTACTTACTGGGCCGACTTAACTGCTTTATTGGGCCGACTTGTCATTTTGGAATATAAAGAATACATTTATTGTTTATTTTATTTTGTAGGTTGGTTGGGCTAGTGAGGATGCCTCACGTAGCTACATCAACCCCTCTATGTACCTTGATGTTGGTGGTGCTAACTATTGAACTCTTTTGTCATGACCTTACTAAAAATGTACCCTTCACTCAAGCAAAATCACTTACTAAGCATGGGAAACTTTTTTTACCTTATTTTATTAATTGGATTAGAAAGTTTCATCAAAATTGTAGAGTGTTAACTAATGTCCTTGAGGATCAACTTCAAGATTCGAGATAAAGGCAAGGGCTAGAGCCTAAAGGAGGGGGGGCATAGGGTGTTATTGATAAATAGTATCCCAATGTAGGTAATGATTCTTATGATATGCAGTTATGGGAGGAGACAACTCACAATGGATTCCACCTCAACCCCATTACCTTCTACCATAGCCTAAGCAGTTGGAGATTTCAATTTGACCCCAGGCTCATCTAGAGCACCTACAAAACCCCCTACTGATTCCAAAGGAATAGTGGTGCCCCTTGCCCATAAAAGGGGTAGAGGGGATCAATAATTCTTATTAGATATCATTGTACTATATAGCATCTAGATGCCTCGTGAATTATGATATACATTTATCCTGATCATTTAATGTGATTTTCCATTATTCTATTGGGAACATATTTCAATATTTTATGTTTATTGTCGATATGTGATCATGATCCACCATTTTGTTAATTTTTCATAAACAAGATCTTATTGATATTTATTCATTAATTTTTATACCTAGTCTTAATTTAACACAAAACTGAATTAGAAATAGAAATACACTAATTTACTCAACAGATGATGCACAACAGAAAGATCAAATAACCATACATAGTTTGCACAAGATATTTTACCCTGGAAACCGTAATCCCTGGGGAAAACTAGCAAACAGTTTGTATTTTTATTGCAGATTTGTAACAACACTTACAGTTTCATGTTCAGGATGTAACACACTGGATCTGAGTCAATACAACCCCTAACAGGCTAAAACCACCTCACGTAGCTTCCTAAGGCAAGGGCATCCATGAATCCACCTTACCTTGGACTCTTGACTTACTCATTGTAAACTATGCAAAAACCCTCAACAATAAAGACAAACCTAGCTTGAGAAAATTGTTAAGATTATATGCTACCATGGACTAGATTGCAAATTCATTAGCAATCAATACATTATTCACAATAGCAACATAATAAGGATCTCTAAAAGATACACAATCACAAAGCACAAAACAATTTATCTTGGGAAGCCCTCAAGGGGAAGAAAACCCAGCAAGAACTTCCTCAATATAGATGATCAAGTACAATGCCCCAAAAATATGTCTCACAAATAAGAGAGACAAAAATACCAAACTCTGGACTCAAGCCACTCCTCCTTCTCCTTCGCAAACAACTATGGTGATCCTTCCTCTCGGAACAGGGATCATGGACAATCCTTCCTTTCGGAACCAGGGATTAAGTCCAACACTAGATCAACATTTAAGACTATCCTTCGTTTCGAAACTCATGATCTCTATCTAGGGATGATCAATCCCACCACTATCATTTAAGACTATCTCTGTCTAGGGATGATCAATCCCAACACAATCATTTAAGACTATCTTAGTCTAGGGACAATCGATCCCAACACAATCATTTAAGACAATCTATGTCTAGGGATGATCGATCCCAACACAATCATTTAAGACATCTCGGTTTAGGGACGATCGATCCCAACACAATCATTTAAGACATCTATGTCTAGGGACGATCGATCCCACCACAACTCAGGATCAACATTTAAGACAATCTCTGTCTAGGGATGATTAATCCCACTGCACCACAATATCATCAACACTACTCCCCATTTCAAGGGAAGTCCTTTCGAACTATACCAAGCTTGTCACGGAAGTGCTCAAACTTTACTCGAGATAGAGGCTTAGTCAACACATCTGCAACCTGTTCATCCGTGCTCACGTACTGGAGATTTATAGCTCCCCTTTGCACCATATCACAGATGTAGAAATACTGTATTTCTATGTGTTTTGACCTCTCATGGAACACAAGGTTCTCTGTCATTTTTATACAACTCTGGTTATCACATAGAATCACTGTGGTATCCAACTCCAGATCAAACAGACCTGATAACAGCTTCTGAAGCCATCTGGCTTCACAACTCGCAGAACAAGCTGCAATATACTATGCCTCTGCAGTGCTGAGAGCCACACTGGACTGCTTCCTGCTTAGCCATGAAGTGCTCTTCCTGTCTGAGACACTTCCATCCCAATCGAAATCTGCATAACCATACAATCTGAACTCATGATCTCTAGAATAATTGAGACCATAATCTATTGTACCTTTTAGGTACCTCATCACATGCTTTGCAACTACAATGTGCACCCATCTAGGCTCAACCAGATACTGACTCAAGGTGTTCACAACAAAGCATATATCTGGCCTTGTATTCAACAGATACATCAGCAACCCAATAATCTGTCTGTATAGAGTCACATCCACTAATTCTGACGAAGTATCAGATAATAACTTCAAGTTGGTATCCACGGGTGTGGCCATGGCTTTTCACTCCAACATATCAAATCTTTTCAAGATTTCCATTCCCTCTGGGCTCTGCCATACCTCGAGACCTGGAAAATAATGCATTAAGCCAAGGTCTTTCATCTCAAATTCTGCAGCGAGATTCTCTTCTCATTACCTATTAGGACAAGTCATCCACATATAGCAATAATATGACGGGTTCATCATCCATAACCTTGAAGTAAAGGTTAGGATCAGCTTTACTCTTGGTAAAGCCCAAGCTCGTGAGAAAACTGTCAATCCATCCATACCAAGCTCTTGGAGCTTGTTCAACCCATACATAGCCTTCTTCAATTGCAGACATGTGACTCTTTGTTTTCAACCTCAAAACCTTGCGGTTGTTCTATGTACACTTCCTCCTCAATAACACCATTCAGGAAGGTTGTTTTCACATCCATCTAGTGTAACTTCCACTTCATCGTGGCTACAAGTGCCATCACGGTTCTAATTGAAGTGTACCTTGCTACAACAGCAAATGTTTCTTCATAATCGATTCCTTCCTTTTGAGAGAATCCTCGAGCCACAAACCTAGATTTGTATTTCTCAATACTTCCATCCGCAACATGTTTTATCTTATATATCCATTTAGAAGATACCACACTTTTACCTTCTGGTTTGGGAACTATGTCCCACACATCATTCTTCATTATTGGCTCGTATTCTTCTATCATAGCTTCTACCCATTCTTTCCTTTGAATGGCCTCTTCGAAGTAAGTAGGTTCTTTGTCTACAAGATCACACATCAAAGCCACATAACTGGAAAATGGCTTTGGCCTCTTGCTTTCTCTTGTGGAGCCTTCTGGAGCTCCATACCTCTCTGCATCTTGAATGATTTCTTGAGCCCAAGTTGGTTTTCTCTTGCGAGAGATAGGCATGGATGGAGGTTCTTGGGGCTCCAACATATCATGATCTTCCAGAGTCTCATCAACATAAGAGATTGCCACTTCTGTAACTTTGGGAGCTACATCTTCTTCATATACTTCTTCATGCTAGCACTTTCTGGACTTCTTGAGGGTTGCATCTTCATCAAATGTCACATCCCTACTAATCTCCATGTGATGATAACCTGGTATATAGATCCTGAAGGCCTTGGAGAGCTCACAGTATCCAACAAAGATTCCTTTATTTCCGTAAGGATCCAACTTGGTCCTTTTCTCTTTTGGAACATGAACAAAAACTGGACAACCAAATATCTCGAACTTTGTTGCAAGTTCTCTCTTGCACCCATCTTCTCATCTTCAACCTTGTAGCAAAGGTTGATGTCTCATCACTGTAGGTGATCCTTGATCTCATCATTCTATCTCGTAGAAAGTCTTCTTCAATCTGCACATATGTGGTCTTCTGAGTCCTGGAGGTTGTTCGATGTCTTGATCACACCAAGAGTCTGGGTACATCTCGTCATGGCCGACTTCCTCTACTTGATTTCATAAGTTTTGTTTATAGTTGAACCATGTCACTTGTTCTACGGAAGAAGTATCATCATTCTTCATTTGTAGGTGATCGTTGTACGATACTTCCTACAAGTCAAATTCAATAGCATGGTTAGAAACATTTCATGGTCTCCAAAACATATGCATAAAGCATAAGTCATACTGTCATAATACTATTAATAAGACAACATTTAGTGATGAAAGGAAATCTACGGAAGAATTTTTAAATTCGACAGTTTCGAACCTTTTAAGTAGGTTCATCATCAGGAGAAGCAAATCTCACTCTTTTTAGCACAGGGAAATGAAGTATAAATATTTTTTGTTTAGTTTTTTAGGCTTAGGGATTTTTTAAAAGAGATGTGCCTGACTGAGGCGAGTATGCTGGTACACTTGGTTTCTGAAGATTCCAAAATTTCACCCTTCAAAATTTACTTGTGAATTTTGGATCTGCAGTTTCTGGCTTTTTCTGGTTTTCTGGTCCAAAGTTAAACTAGGGTTTGACTTTTCGGGAGTTTCACGCACTCAAAAATTTTGATCTTGGTACCAAAATTTCGATCTTGGAGAGGCGCACTTCCCTATGCCAATTACACTCCAACATTCTCAATTTGTGAGAAACCCTAATTTTTCACTTCCGGAGAGAGGGAGAGTTTCACCTGTGAAAGTTGCTCTTTTCAGGCAAGCTTTGATACCATGTTAAGATTAAATGCTACCATAGACTAGATTGCAAATTCATTAGCATTCAATACATTATTTACAATAGTAGCATAATAAGGATCTCTGAAAGATACACAATCACAAAGCACAAAACAATTTATCCTAGGAAACCCTCAAGGGGAAGAAAACCCAGTAAGAACTTCCTCAATATAGATGATCAAGTACAATGCCCCAAAAATATGTCTCGCAAATAAGAGAGACAAAAAGACCAAACTCTGGACTCAAGCCACTCCTAATCCTTCGCAGATATCTCTCTCTCTCCTCTAATGCAAATTGCACAAGTGAGTGAATAAATAAATGAGAGGAACTCACTCTCTATTTATACATTACTTTTGACCTAACCTTTAACTCAACTAAGTCAGCCTCAATAATCCTAACTCGGACGACTTCTCTAGGGAGACTCAATTACCACTTATATTATATTCTCTTGGGTGCTAATGACCCGACTTACAATGGAGGTTTAACCTCATGACCTTTACATGACCAAATGTAATAATGACATCCCCGACAGAGGTAAAACATCCCCGACGGAGTTACAATAATAAAGTACAAGTAGAATATACTTTGAAGTTACATTAATTTAACAAAAAGCACTCTCTCCAAAGCCTCTAAGAGAATCCCTTCCTTAGATCTAATCCCTCACTGATCACACTCTCATACAATCTCAGCTTGAGAGAATCCCTCTCTCCAAAACCTCTAAGAGAATCTCTCTCTTGTATCTAATCACTCACTATCAATGATCTCACACACTGATAATGACTTGATCTCTACAACTCTCCATAGACTCTTTTATAACATTCACTTTATGCAAATACCATGGGCTCTCCAATATAATTGACCTTTTACATAAAATATGATAAAAGACACTTTTACAAAGTTTGTCTAAAGAGTTCATTGTCTCAGACACTTCTACATGTTGGACACCAAGCCAATGTAGAAGTACATGTCCGAGCTACAAAGTCTAACACTCCCTCTTAACAAGGAAGGTACTCCTGGAAGAACCTCCCCCAAGATCAATCATTAATCCCACCATATCATCCACTGTTGTAGTTACTCCCTCTGAACTAGAAGATCCTCTTGCTACTTGTGCTCGACTATGATCTGGAAATCTATTTTCTTCATCCATTAGTGTCATCTCATACCAAGTAGGCCTGCTAAGAGAATCCTCACGCTCTCCCTCTGTCATTGACACTGATCCATGCTCCAAGCTCCCCTTGGACTTTACTATAGGTTTTCCACCCTCATTGATGCCAAGCCTCACTGATGCATCATGGGTACCAGCTCCCTCTAAAAGTATGAAGACTTGTCCATCACAAAACAACACAACATACCCCACGTCCTCTAAGGTTGATACTAAGAGCGGATTTACCTTCAGCTCCAAAAAAAACATCTCTACTAACTCCAGAGACCCTCTTAACTCTAGTTGGAATCTCACACATCCAACCCCCTTCACCGCATGCATGGTACTAGTCCCACAACCCACATGGCAGTCTAAGTCTATCTCTGAAACACTAAGGAACACCGACCTCATTCTTGTCATATGGTTAGATGCACTATTGTCCACTAAGAAAAGAAAATTGCCAACTCCTGGAGCACAGATCTTACCGCGACTATCCTGTCAGCGTCTCTTTCCCTTTGGACAAATCTTCCTATCATCCTTTGATCTCTAGATGAAAGTCCTTCACCCAGCTGAGATCATCATGATGGTTGCCCAAACCCCTTCCCAAGGTTGTTCTAGGGCTTCCCAAGCCTTTCTAGGAACTTCCCGATCACTTACTGGGGCTTTTCGGTCAGTGCTCAAAATTTCTCAAGGTTGCTCGAACTCTACTAGGTTAACTAGGTCAACTAGAACTACCCGCTTGGTTGTTCCTTTTAGCTACTGCTGCAGTAGCTACTTCCTTTTTCTTTTCGGTGGCTACAGTTGGCGTAGCCAGCCGTCATCTTCAAACTGGCTAGCAGTTGTTGTTTCACATTCACTCCTAACCAACCGTCAATACCTCCATGCCTCCATGTGGATCCTACTTCCAGCTCTGTATTTTTTCCACGACCTGTTCTGCAGCAACCAACCAACGACCCACACATTACCTGCTACCTAGCAGCTCCCCCGTCCGGTCTGTGAAGTTGTTGGTCAACTCCCAGCTCGACCTTCTCTTGATCTAGCGTGATGTCGATGTCCTGTCGTGTCCACAACATGTTAAGTATTGACGGTTGCAACCACCACTGTCGTTGACTTCGAGCTCACAATACCTTCCTCATTCGAGCTTGTCGTCTGCAGGATTTTCTCTGCCTACTTCACGTCCCTCGATTTCCACGCAATCTATACATACTCGTGCTTATGGCCGCCATCTCTTCATGTCCACCCAAGTTGTTGCTTTCCCACTCGTCCTCTTATTGGCGACTTCCACTCATAGCCTGGTTGATGCCTCATCTCGTCGACATGTTGTTGACTAGAGACATGGCTCTTCTCCAATAGCACCTACCTGCCACTCTGCCCATGCGAGCTCTGCTCTACCGAATCTTTCACTAGCCCATGTCCATCAGTGGCCACCAGATCCACAATATCCGCCATCTCTACTGGCATACTACCTCCCGCCGACTTTTCTTTGCCTAAGTCCCACCGACCACATCTTGATCTATAAGTCTCGATCTACCAACTCAACCCGTTTGTTGAGCCTTCGTGTGTCGACTGCCTTTGCTCGCCTGCTAGATCTGCCTACATTTGCCACTGTCATTGCTTCTCCCTACGAGATTAGCTTTTGTGGCCACATGTTCAGCAGCTCACCACCCAATGACTCCATGCTATCAACCACAAGCCCAATTCTTTAAGACATGCGATCGTACGTCCTATATGATGACTGTACCGTACGGTTGTACAAGTTCTCATTTTTTTTTATTTTTTTCATCTGTAGTAAATCCCTTGTCAAACCACGATTTCCCTCAAAGCGAAATTGGCCTCGTCACCAGCTCTGATACCATGTTGACTTTTCATAAACCAAATTTGATTGATATTTATTGACTAATTTTTATGCCCAATCTTAATTTAACACATAACACTCAATCAAAAATAGCAATACACTAATTTACTTAACAAATGATGCACAGCGGAAAGATCAGATAACCATACACAGTTTGCACAATATATTTTACCCTAGAAACCCCAATACCCAGGGAAAACCAACAAACAATTTGTCTTTTTATTGCAGATTTATAACAACACTTACAGTTTCAAGTTCCCGAATATAACACACCATATATGAGTCAACACAACCCCTAACAGCCTCAAACCACCTCTCGTAGCTTCCTAAGGCCAGGGCATCCCTAAATCCACCCTATGCTCGATCTATTGACTCACTCACTGTAAATTGTGCCCAAAGCCTCAACAATAAAGACAAACCCATCTTGAGAGAATCACTCTCTCCAAAGCCCCTAAGAGAATCCCTCTCTTAGATCTGATCACTCACTGATCACACTCTCATACAATCTCATCTTGAGAATCCCTCTCTCCTAAGCCTCTAAGAGAATCCCTCTCTTTGATCTGCTCACTCACTGATCACTCACTATCAATGATTTCACTCACACTGATGATGACCTGATCTCTACAACTCTCCATAGACTCTTTTATAACATTCACTTTATGCAAATACCATGAGCTCAATACAATGGGCCCTCAAATACCATGGGCCCTACAATACAATTGACCTTTTACATAAAGTATTATAAAAGACACTTACAAAGTCTATATAAAGAGTTCATTGTCTCAAACAGCTCTACATACTAGACACTAAGCCAATGTAGAAGTACCTGTTATCACATATATAGTAGTCGGGCTACCATACATTATTTTTCATATTCCAATACACTTTTCAGCCAGTTCCCTTGCATTGAGATGTTGAGATGAGCATCTATTATGGATCACTATCAGCTAATGGACAGCAGTTTTGATTCCCCATGCCATGACTGAGTCTCAGGACACTCAGAGAGATGACCAATGTAGCTATTTAGCCATTTGTACAAAGCAGTCAATAGTGCCCAGAGTTACAGCAGCAGTTTCAGAGGACAGATGTTGGCTCAGCTAATGAGCATTCAGGTATATGACTCAGCAGGTATATTATGGTGTTGTGGTTATATTGCTTTTATTTCCATTCTCTTAGCATGTCTTAGCATTTAGTGTCATGATCTGGTGATCATATAGATATGTGGACCTGGTTATACTATATATATATATCATATTTGTCCCTACTCAGACTTAGAAGTTCTTGGCCTATACTCATTGGTTTTACCCTCCTAGGGAGAATAGAGGTAATCATTCCCGCCGTACTTTGGCTTGCCAGTGTTGGTTTCATTATTCACTGTCTTCATCCATCCATGACTTACCCAATTTGTTCATTACCTTGACTTACTACTTGACTAGTGGCATGGAGGACCTTCCCCCACTGTAGCCTCTATATTGGATAAGCTTCCCTGTTTATTGTGTCTCGGCTCTGAGTTGGTGACAAAACTTGTCTATGGTGAGTTGGCTTTCCTTGTGAATTCCCCCTAGTCACTAAAGATGTTGGCTAAACCTGAAACTTTTAGTGTTGCGATGAATACAAAGTATGGAAATAAAATGTTGTATATTGTATGAAGCCCATTCATGCAATGTGTTTCTCAACACACATGAATGAAAGGCAAGCCAAATGAAAATGGCTATGAAATATCAAATGCTATATCTTTTGTGAAATGTAAATACCTAGGTAAACAAGTTGTCTATGACACACCTATAAGTGCTCAGGTAAACAAGTGCCTTAAAAACACACCTGCAACAAGAACCCTAAATTAAATGTAAATCTATGCAATGTGTTCATAAACACACATAGATCAAAGGCTATGGAAACTATAGGCCCAAAAAAGAATGGAACTTAAACTCTATATCAAAAGGATTGCTAGCCGCATTTGTATTATGGATTGTGCGCATCTGTGTAAGGTGAATAAACACTCTTTGAACAACTTATCCATTTGTGAGACACCGCCATTCCCTGTGTTGTTGCTTGTCCACTATATGCTATGGTGTGTATTCCCTTTTCCATTTCCAAAGTGTCACAGTGTTAAGTCAGTAAGTCATCATTTTACCTAGCCACTTATTTCTTAGCCTTCACCCTTCACTAGCAAATTGATCACAACTATGAAGTGAGTAAGACCTTGAAAGTCTTGTATGAGTAATAAATAATAATTAATGACATATTATATTTGGATTTAAATCGTCAGTATTGATTACTATTTGTTATAATTGTTATGTGAATGGATTGTAAAGCATGTTTTAACCTTTGACACCTTGTAGTAGTTTGATGACAGTTTGAGTCATATTTTGGTCATGTCGACTTGGTCAAACCCAGTTTGACCAAAAGTCAACCACAGGACATGAGGTGGCAGACCTCAGATAGATGATATATGGTCTGGTACAAGTCACCTTGGTGGGCTTGTGCAATGGTTTCAGGCTTATGATGATGATTTGTGCTTTTACCACTTTTACAGATTATTATTATTTGGTCTGCCGGATATGATGAGTATTTATTTTGGACCATGCATAGGACTATATGGTGTATGAGTACACACCTTAGATGGATTTGGACCTTCTGAGTCCAATGAGACAGTCTGTGTTCAGTTCCGGGCAGTTACGATGATTTTTAGCCTCAGTTGGCTATCCTAGTGCAGTTTTGGCTTGTCGGAGGCCCTGTCAGAGCAGAGCAAAGATATGATTGGTTCACCTAGAGCGCTATTTTTGGAGGGGGTGGTCCAGCCACTTGTTATTACCATATTACCCCCCCTCCCCGCCAGTCTGGTGATTTTTATTTTTGGAGTCAGGCACTCCAGGAGGTAGTTTGGGCAGTTTCACACTTCCCGAGGCGGCCCATAAATGGTAAAAATGGCTACAAAGGAATTCGATTTGGGCTACTGAGGCAAGGTTATGGCATGGGATGATCAGTGATGATGAGTGGGATGTCTTCCACACTTTCTCCAGCAGTTTCAGCTTCATCGGGACCCACATCCATCACTTATGGCATTTTTTGATGATTTCTGGAGCCTCATAAGGCTCACGACTTTTCCAAAGTGGCACGATTTGGTGTCTAGCATGATTATTTTTGGATATTGTGCCATGGGGATTGACCATGGGTGTCAGAAATTACCCCTTAGACCCACCATGTACTATTTCTTATGTTTTATCATTATGATTTGGTGGGATCCCCTCTCCTAGGGTGAGTTTGTCCACTTATTGTTATATTTTATTATTGATCCATGTATTGTATTGTTGGGCTCATCTCAACCGTTGATTAGATCTTTTGATCTTTTAATCTTAGCCACTCATTCAAAAAGTGGTTAGATTGTGGCCTCTCTCCATTCTATTTAAAGGAGAGAACTTCTCATTGTAAAGGGGCCTTTGGCTCTTGGAATCTTGATATAGAAAAACTTTTCTGTGGAAATTCTTGTGGTCTCCTTTGAATCTGGTGTTCTTTGATGGTGATTGTAAAGTCTATTACATCCTAGCATTTGGGTATTTGTGGTAAGATCTATTTTTTTTTTAACTTTTGTCTTATCTACAGGAGGGCGACTTCACTTGGATGTTTTTGCAAGGCTTCTTCAACTCGCTCCACTTGGCATTCGCTTGTATCAGGAGGTTATCATTAGTATCATTGTGATCTATGCTATCTTTCTGTTATTTCTTTTGTGGCATTAGTCTTATCTCTTTTTAGCAGTAAATGTGAGATTGTTAACGTTTATTGTGCAGGAGAGAGGGCGCATTGGCTTCCTTGGGCAAATCGCTTCAAATTGATCGGGTTTGCATAGATCATCATCATCAAGGCATCTACAAGGTTATCTAGATAAGATCCACAGGTTTGTTCTTCTTATCTTGGCTCCAATCCATTGGCACAACTATTTCATTGATAAAACCCTTATATTTCAAACCCTCATTTTACAATTTCTCAGATCTAGTAAGATCCACTTGGCTTTTGGGTATAAAATTTAAAACCCACCTCTATAGCATCCACGGCGATCCAGATCTATAGTTTGGTGAAGATTGGCCCTCATTTGACCCATTTCCAAGGCAAAGAAGCTTCTCCAAGGGAGGTCGCACTTCCTAAAAGGGGTGAGTTTGCAAGGATCTAGCACATGGGTAGGTGAGATCCCACTTGATCATTCATCTCCATAATTGATAACCTACCCCTAGTGTATCACTTCAGTGATTTTCACCTTGTGGGCCCCATTTCTCATTTTGAGGGTTGAGCCCCACTTGGGTCACTTTGTGATACATTTAAATCTCAAATCTACTGAGATCTAGCCATTGGATGAGACTAATTTTAAAGATCCACCTACCTCAACACCTCAACATTCTTGATCTACAATTTGATGGACATCCGACTCCATTTGGCCCACTTCCCAAGGCACTAATCTTTCTCCAAACCAATTCGACTTTCTTGGATTGTTGAGTTTGCTTGTGGTTTGATCCCTGTTTTGGTTATTTGAGTACCTTGATACTGTCATATCCATCCTTCAAGCTCACCTTTGGTACTAGTTAGCCCCAATTTGGCCCCTAACTACCCTGTATCGGACACGGTTCCCAAGGCAGTGGATTTTCTCATAATTGATTAGTACCTTAAATCCTGGATCATATATTTAATATTATAAGTCACTTTCACATACATAATGGACCAAAGCTATACTATCTAAACCCCTTGATCCATCTCATTACTCATCCTGTGACTTCATCCATAGAATCTAGGATTTACCATACACTTTACATACTTCACCCATTCCTGATTTGATCTAGTGTTTACGTTTGATCTCTCCTATCGGGAGTAGATCTAGGTCTCCCCCTTTGTTGTCTTGGGCTAAATAACATAAAGAGAAGATTGCCTCGATTGGCGTGACAACCATCCATTGCGAGTTTGAGGCTATCTTGGTTGCACCTCTTTGGTTTCACATCCCCTTTGCCATCCATCTTGGATCTCTCTTTAGGGGCAACTACAAGTTAGGTGATAACAGTACCTATCCGAGCTACAAACTCTAACACATTTGACATCTTATGCATCTTATATATTAGTTGTATTTTCATATTTATGTAGCAATGTGTTTATTTGATGTTGTTGTTGCTTTAGATGTTAAAAATATTGAAAAAATGGTTTTTTTGTATTTTTTTGAGGTTTCACGACATTTGCCAATATTTTCGCCAATATTGTTGATAGGTTACATTCCAAACCCTTGGCGATATATTCGCCAACATGATATATGCAACTTTGCATTTAAGTTTTTTACTAAAGCAAGCATAATGATATCCAAAATCTAATTAGGATTTAGATTACCACATCCATACCATTTTATCATGTGATTATAAGGTATAGTGTTAATAGTAACATTTGGTGTTCATCTACTAGCCAATGTTCATCTCAAATCAATCTCTTGCAGGAACTAGTGGATCCCATTATATTATAGGGAACAATTGAGTCCCATCAAGTAACAACTTCGGTCCACTCCCAACAGGGACCAAGAGGATGACTCAACAAATAAGAATGGGTCACACAAACTGCCATAAAGCATAACTACGGACCAAGATACTTGAGATACGTTGTTTCAACTCTGATTAAGATGATTCTGAAATTATTTCTGCTATCACATTGTCCAAATTTATGAAAAGAACCATTGAGGGAATCACTTGAGCAAACTATAATTTCTTAATTTGCAGATTGTAAAAACTACAGCCAATGTTCCATCTTTAACCAAGATGGTGATCCATTAACTGCCATAAAGCATGACTCTGAGCTAAAATACTTCAAATATGTTGCCTCAACTGCGATTCAAATGATCTAAACTGAAACTAATGCTTCTAAGTAATACTCCCAAGTCCCAACTATTACCCCAAGGTTTTAAAATAGAGATCATAATGACATTCACATTAAAAAAAGTAGATTTTCCTAATAGCACCATTCAAAACTGTGTGTTTCCTGATTTAAAATTTATTATCTAAAATTAACTTTTCCTTCCCAAGTCAACCATGCGGATCTGTTCTTATAGGGAAAGAAACTAGATGTAACTGCTTAAACAAGAGAAGCGCATTTAGTTTCTAAAGCCCTCAACTTAAATTCGATAGAAAGAAGAGACTAGAGTAACTGCTTAAACAAGAGAAGCACATTTAGTTTCTAAAGCCCTCAACTTAAATTTGATAGAAAGAAGAGACTAGATGTAACTGCTTAAACAAGAGAAGCACATTTAGTTTCTAAAGCCCTCCACTTAAATTCGATGGTAAGAAGCTCAATATGTTACATAACTTTTTAGGCATAATTGCCAGTGGTTGTGATGAATCACTCTTTAGAGATGTTTACAAATATATCTTTCGCACAACATAATGTTGTAAATAATGTTTTGGAGGAATAATAGAAATGAACACTCCATAAGTTTGAATTTGAAAATTGTTATCATGGCATTTTGCATGGCTTCATAATGGCATACATCCTCTAACTGCAGATGCCTCACTAGGACATTGTGATACTGTTTCATTGTATTCTACCACTGTATTTGATCAAAGAAGTAAAGCTAGTTTACAGAAAGCGAGCACATAGAAAAGGGAAAGAAAAACTAAACAGGGCCAACAAACAGACCGTGCTCACCAAAAGCTCAATAAATGAGTGAAATTTAATTTCTTTCTGATTGCTTGCTTCAGAGGCAAAGAATGGTATAACTCAAGTAAAAGCTAAAGCAATCAGACCTGCAGAAAAAAAGCCCAAGTTAGTACCTACAACTTGAACATAAGATGGCAACAAGGTCAATAAATTAACTACATGCAATTCAAATTCTGATTATTTTGATTATTTTTGGTTTATCATTCTTAAGCTAATTGGAACAACTTATTGAAGGGAGTCATTGGAGCCACATAAACATGCTATTCACGGTCTCGGAGTGGAGCACATGGCTTGAGGAAGCCTTTGTGGAGAAGGAAAGTGCATCCATTGAAAAAGGTTGCTTGTGTGGGGTTTCTCACTTTACTCATGTTATTTTCATCCAAGGAAGAAAGTGCGTGCATGGAGATTTTCTTGGTGGACTTTTCCTTTTGCACATGCTATTTTAGTATATCTAGCTTCAAAGCAGTCAAGAAGCAAGTTTTGTAGAGGGTACTAACGTAGAAAGGTCATCACCCTGCCCACAAGGGGAGATTCAGTGGATTAATTGACTTGACAGAGTCTAGTAGAGATGTGACAACAATCCCATTAGGACTTCACATGGTCACTAAGGGGGAAAAGAAGGCAGCCCAAAAAAAGACAGTTGAAAGCACCAACAACATCGACACTACTTACTCATCAGATGAGAAATTCATCCCAGCAAAAAGCAGAAAGTGTCCACTCAATCAACAAGGAAAAAAAGGTCTAGAAATGGATGAACATGGTGTGGAATGATGACTTGGTTAGGACCGGTCTGGACTCCAATCGGGGCCTAGAAGGAAATCCCTCCTCCACTAGGCCAAGGTGCAAGCAGGAAGAGAAGTGCATGCAGGTAAGAAGATGACTATCTAAGGGGCCCTTAGAGCGAGGAAAGCCCTCTCCAAGGGTTACAATGACTATTCTTCCTACAACATTAGGGCTCTAGGGAGCGCCCATGAGAGGATCTCTCTAAAGATATTGGTTAATGTGTATAAGCCAGAGGTTATGTTAATTCAAGAGATCATGATAGAGGTCACTGTTGCCCCCCAATTTTGCATTAGTGTTCACATGTGATTTTTGTCACATTTTCAGCAAGGGGTTACATGTTGATAGAGATTTGGATGGCCTAGTATTGATGCTTGTGGAGGGCTTTTCTTGTGGAGCATTCTTGATCCTTGGCACATAAAAATGGCATCATAGCACTTTTGGATACTATTTCTGGTTGAGCACCCTCCATGTTTCTCTCTTCTGGCATGTGTAATGGCATTCTAGTGGCTTGTAGAAGGGGCCATCACATTCCTCATGGGTTGGTTATCTATTGTGGACAATTGATCTTTGGATGCTCCTATTTTTTTATTGATAGACCCCTTGGTTCCTGGATTGATGAGTTGCCATTGGAGGTCGGAGTTTGGTTGTTATGTGGACATTCATTGCACATATGTTGAGATTGTTTCCCATTGATGGAGTATTACACATAGATCTATTTGTTGGTTGAGGGTTTGACCCCTTGATGTATGGAAGCAACCTCTTGCACTTGTTGATTTTTTCTACATTCATTGGTTTTCCCTTCATGAGCACCGACCCTTTGGAGGGTTGTTTACACACTCATCTAAGCAAATTTTTGATGGGGCGTTTTTTGAGGGGCATCCTAGCTTCAAAAGCAGTTATCTTTTGACAGTGTGCCCATAATTGTGCCATCTCAAGGCCATTAGATGCAGCGTGGCCATGGGATTTCCGAAAATTGGTTATAATAGAAAATCCGATAAATAATGAGGAAGTTAGCAATTACATAACCTTCCTTAAGAGTTACACTGTATTTTTGAGGGGCATCCTAGCTTCAAAAGCAGTTATCTTTTGAGGGGCATCCTAGCTTCAAAAGCAGTTATCTTTTGACAGTGTGCCCATAATTGTGCCATCTCAAGGCCATTAGATGCAGCGTGGCCATGGGATTTCCGAAAATTGGTTATAATAGAAAATCCGATAAATAATGAGGAAGTTAGCAATTACATAACCTTCCTTAAAGAGTTACACTGTATTTTTGTATATGACCGTATTTTTGTCGCACATGCCTTTTGGAGCCTTTTCATGGAGAGTGTTCACCTTATTTGAGGAAGCACTCCACTTTTTGAGGCCTTTTTCTTGAGGTACTACCTTTGGAGAGCCTTTGGAGGCTAGGTTTGACTTCTTCTTGTCATCATTCACCCTCATTTGATGGATGCACCTCCTTTCGGGCCCATTCTTCTCTTTAGATATTGTACTTGTGGCTTTGACCACCATATTTCATGGATGTTGTTAGAGTTTGTTGGAGTATTTAATTTTTTACTCCTCTCTAGGATAGATCTAGGTTTTTGGTAGATCTATTAATATTTTATTGTAAAGGAAGTTGAGCTTATCTCCTACATAAGAGAGCCTCTTCCTCGTTCATTTCTCATGTTTGGACTGGGAGAGAAATCCCACTAAGACTTAATGAAATATCTCTTGGTGGTTATGGATGGTTGATGCTAGCGCTATGATGAGGAAATCTTGCTAATGCTATAGAGTATCTTTTGGATCAACAATGGGCTCTTTACTTTGAAAGGTTAAATTTATCCGGGTTTATGGTTGAATAGGTTGTGTATTTTCAGCTCTTGATGGTATGTCCTAGGATTCCATGCTTGATGAATATTATGCCCAAGTTAGTGTTGAAGATACCACTAAGGCTGTTCCCTTGTAGATCCTAGGATAAATCTAGCATTTATTGTACATGGTAAGAATTGTCTCTCAAACCCTAGCTATCCTTGGATGTTGGTAAGCTCTTCATTACTGTCCTTGATTGACCCCATTTGCTCATTTGATAAGACACTGGTCTTCAATCCCTTCATCACCCTTATCTCTTAAATTAACTATCATAAAACCATTTTGCTAAAGCTATCTCTTCATTTCACATTGAACCTAATAGAAAGTTTTAGTAATATCACCCCAAGGACTCCTCCCTTGAGCTAGAGAAGAGCCAGCCTAAAGAACAAAAGAGGGTTAGGTGTGGTGTCATTGGCCTCCCTCTTGTTTATCCATAAGACATCATTGATGTTAGGGCTTTAATCTCAAGATGCTGGTTTGTGTGGTGACAGTCATCAAGGCCAAGGTCCTTTGGTTGGCTGCTTTCCCAGATTGGAGTTTTGATGCTATTAGTGCAGAGAGGAGATCCATAGGTTTGGTGTTGAGATAGTATAAGACTGTAGTCTAGGAACATGACTTTCCTCCCTTCAACAATATGTGCAGAATGTTATTCCCATGAGGTAGGTATAGTCTATAATTTCATCAGCATTTATGGGCCTTTTCAGATGAGGAAATAATTTTGGGATTATTTTTTTGATGAACCTGTAGAAAAGAAGGACAATGTCTTTTGGGGAGGGGACATGAATTTATTTTGTGTCAGGCTGAAGTGTGGGGCAAGAATAGAAGAATGTATCACCTTGCATATGTTTTGCTCCACATGATAGACGAATCAAGCACGTGTAACTTAAAACCCTTAATTCATAAAGTTACATGGAAAAATAACTGAATAGGAGTAGGGGCGATCTCAAAAAGGTTAGATAGATTTTTTTCGCCTGAAAATGCTCTAGCTGAAGTAGAAAGTTCCAGATCATGGACTGGAGGAGTGTCTGATCATGTCCCAATTTTTCTACAAATTGTCAAATTGAGAGGCAGAGAACAAACCTCTAGGCCCCTTTAATCTGTATTGGCCCAAAGACATGGAATTTCTAGAGTTGGTTCAGAATGCGTGGAACCATTATGATGAGGGTCTCAAGCACACTACTATGTTTCAATTTAGTGATAGCCTAAAAATATTAAAGAAGAGAACAACCGAATGTGGCAAGGTAAAATACAGATATTCCCCAAGTCAGATTTGGAATATTAAAGAACAGATGACAGGTATATTCAGGTCCAATATGAGTGGAATTTTCAAAGAAGAATAGATTTCTATTAAGGGATTAGAATCCAATAAAGAAGTGGGAGGAATCCAAATGGCACCAGAAGAGTTGAGCTATATGGCTGGCCCAAGGCAGCAAGAACACAAAATTCTTCCATAACTTTGCGAAAATGAGAAATTAACCTAAACATTATTCGTAGAGTAAAAAAATGCTGAGGTGAACAAGGTCATCTAGTTTAATGATATTGTTGAGGTAAGCACCAACCATTTTAAAAAGTTTCAAGGAATATCCCAGAGCAAATATCGCAGAAATAGTGAATCAAGAGAAAAATCATGGGCTAATGGCAGAAATTTTTTCGGTTGAACTTGAAGGAGCTATTGACTCATTCCAGATGGACAAGAGCCCTGGTCTGGATGAATGGTCCAACAAAGTCCATTCTGGCTTCTTTCCATTTTGGGAGGATGATGATCTGTTGAAGGTGGTATAAGAATTAAGGAAAGCAAGAAATGTCCTAGGTTCCATAAACACCACCTTCGTAGCCATGATTCCTAAAAAGGATGGTCCTCAGACTTTAGATGATGGTATAAGATCATTGCTAGGGTTATAGAAGGCTTAAAAGTTATGTTATCCCCCGTTATTTCATGTGAACAATTGAACTATTTGGTTTCCTGAAAGATAGGTAAATCCATGAAGCAATAGGTATTGCTCACGAAGGACAACACTTTAATCAAGATAAGGAAGCTGTCTTCACTTATCACAAAACTGGACCTCTCCAAGGCATATGACAAAGTAAGTTGGACATATATTAGATTGATGATGTTACATGTTGGATTCGATTGTCATTTTGTTAATTGGGTGGAAGGTTGTTACTCTTCTGTTTCCTTTATCTTTTTTCCAGCCATCCAAAGGAGCGAGGCAAGGATGTCCCTTCTCTCTTCATTTGTTCCTAATAATAGCAGAAGGTTTAAGCAGATATATGATCCATGAGAGATCCTGTGGAAGCTTCAAAGGGGTAAAGTTGGATGGGAATGTAAGATTAAATGATTTGTTGTTCATTTATGATGTTCTGTTGTTCAGAGATTGTTCCATTAGAGACGCACAAATATTTCACCAAGTTCTCGAGCTGTATTGCAAAGCCACTGCAATGGAGGTGAAAGAAAGGAAACCTTCCATTTCTTTTCATAAGTATGTGCAAGGGAAAGAGAATCCATTAAGAATTTACTGTGTTTTCAATTTGTGTAGTTTCAACAAGGACTCTCTAGACCTTAAGGCCAATGAGTATGGGTTCTGTGACTAGTTATGGCTCTACAGTAAAATTGAAAAAGGGTTTCCTCACGGTATACCAAATGGCTCTCTCCTGGGAGAAGGTTAACTTTGGAAAAAGTGATCATAGAGGCAATATTGGTGTATTGGCACTTGTATACATTACAAAAAGTATTCTTACTAAAGTAAGGAAAAGGATTTTTAAACTCTTTGAGTGGGAAAAAAGAGAAGCATGGCTTTGGTGAGATGGAACAGGTTTGCAATGCCAAAGATGATTGGGGGTCGGGGGCTCAAGAACATTATTCACTTTGGCTGCTAAGTGCCTCTGGAGATTGTTCAATGGTGATGGCCTGTGGTAAAGGATGTTAGATCGAAAGTATGTGGAGCCTCTCTTTGAAAGAATAGATTAGAACCCCTTTTAAGAAGGTTCAAAATGAAGAGGTTGCAGAAGGGGTTATGAAGGATGTGTTATTTGCATTACAAAAGCGGTTATGATGCCCATTCTATATACCTTTCCAGTTTTGCTTTACTATTTGTAAATATTTTTCTATAAATATATAAGACATTTTCAAAAAAAAAGTTTAAAATGCCTCAATAATTTGGAAAGCATTGGTACTATCATTCCTGTTGGTAGGTACCTGGCTCACATAGAAAATTGGAAATGGGATTAAAATTTGCATTAGAATTGACCCCTGGATTGGCTGTGGAGATTAGTACAAGATGTCCATTAGGCTCGTTAATAGCATTAAACCTAAGTTATGAGGATGCATATACAGATCTGTCAGATATTTGAAAGACTGAGATCCAGATATGGTAGGGAAATGACAAGTACAGAAAAGAGAAAAATATTTTTATAATTAGAAAAAAGAGAAAATTCAGAATTAAGAATTAAGAATAAAAAACATTCATGAATCACAACAATATAACTATAACTACAACTTATAAGCAAAGAAGAGATTTCCCATGCATATTACTATTAGCCATCCATGGACCATCACCGATAACCTAAGTCACAAGACATGATGACACAGGACACGTAGGACACGGAAATACTAGTATTCGACATGGGACACGACGACCCCGGAATTAGGACACGGGGTACACGTTATATTTTATATATATATATATATATATATATATATATTAAAAACATTTAACATAAAGATCCAAACTTTTTAAAAACTAGAAAATATTGATACATCATGATTCATAGTTCATATTGATAAATCATAGATTCATACAAGACACAAATTAGAAGCATACATGATACAAATCATACAATGATATCTATAGAGAACCTCTTGTGGTAGTGTTTAGTTGCATCCATGGCTTCTCTTTTTGATCCGAGACAGGATCCCTCATTGTGATGGAATTATTTCCATTCCATCTTTCAATAATACATGAAAATACAATATATGAAGACAGAATCCACACTACGAATCTTTTTTGCAATCTCAAAGCCTTGTTGCAAATTCTTTTGCAATTAGAACTTGATCCATCGCCATTTCAAGGGAGCCACCATGCGAGTTCATCATTATGATAGAAAGTAGTTAAATTCTGCTTTGGGTGGTGACCAAAGCTCCATATAGGAGAGATTAAACATGATAACCTAGCAGGCTAGCTCAAATCTCCATTCTAATTAATACAATTGTCCATGATATAAGCTTGCCACCACCTGTCCTTGGGATTGATAGATGTACTCCTTATCTTCAAGGCATAAATCATTGTATTAAACTCATTGGTTTCTCCCTCAACACTCTATTTTCTGTAGGACACGTGTACTGAAAGAGGGGACACGTTCGGGCACGTGTCCGACACGTGCCCAGAATGTATCCCCTCTTTCAGGACACGTTAAATCAAGTGTCCGACACGTGTCAGGCCATGCCATGTGCCCGACACATGGGACACGGACACGGAGGCCTAAAAGGCCGTGTCTTGTTTCATAGCCGATAACTTTTAAGTTATAACCACAGAAGAGAATTACCATGCATATTACCATTAGGCTTCCAGGGACTAACACTGATAGTCTCATAATCGTCACTGATAATCTATAAATATGCAAAACCAATGTTTGCAGTAGTCAGTCCATCAACAAATCATTATTATCATAGATATCATTGGCCCCTCCTTTTCAAAAAGTCCCTTCAAGGTAGAAGTCAAGTTGGATATTAACTTTAAATAGTAAGATTATTGCAAACCCTCTCGAGTCTAGGCTGAGTTAGGCTGTAGCTTTCACAAAACAGGTTGTAGCTTTCATTAAATGGTTGAACTAAAAACTGAACAATACCTAGAGGCTAAAGGCTAACAGTCAGTAACAACACTAACAGTAACCCAACAGTCTAACACTAAGACTAACCTAAAGGCTAACAATGTAACACTAGTCTAACAGTAACAACACTAACTAGTAACATTCTAACAGTAACCGAAGTAGAACCAAGAAGAACAGAGAACAACTCACATTGAAAGAGCTGATAATTTATGAATTAAAAGATAACATTTAACAATAATTGCTTACCTATGGTCCTGTAGGTTGTAATGAATTTTAAAGTACTGAAGCAATTGTTGTTGCCCTGATTCCTAGCTCCAGAGTCCAAGCAATAGATTAATGTATACACTATGGCACTATCCAACAGTCGCGTCCAATTTCCAAGCAATAGATTATTGTATCTTGTTTGTTTTATTATGGGGCAACATTTAACTTATACACAGAAAACGTCGGAGTTAGGGTTTCCAGAAAACAAACGGTTTTCAACCAATAAATAACACTTTGGTTGATGCTCAGGCTCCAAATGTTGCTTACTTTTGGAGGGAAGGATGGAAAACGACAGAAGACTTACATCTAATGGAAAATCAAGCAATGCAGTGGACTGGATATATTCAAAAACTGACTTCTAATTTTGTGAAAATCCGTGAGGAAAAAGGATCAACTGGTTTGGTCCCTAAACCCTGCAGGAAGAAGATACACACATACACTGAGCTACTTAGTGATGCTTGCAGAGGAACAAGAGATCTAAGACAAGTCATGGTGGTCAAATATTTGGCAAATCAAAGCCCCTATAAAAACGAGGCTTTTATGTGGATGGCTCTTTGTAGCAAAGAGCTTACCTAGGAAGTTTTAATGAAATCAATGTTTTAAAACTTGGAATCGGCCAAGGGTCAACTCAGACTTGGCCATCACTCAGACCAGTTTGAAATTAATGACTTGGTTTACTAAAAAATACATAAAACATTAAAATTTTAATGTGAAAATTTATTTTAAAGATTTCCAAACAATTAGAGACAAAATATGTGAAGTCTGCTCACGTATATACCATGTTGATGTAAGGGTGAATATGTCAAAATGGCACCGAGTGCAATACATATGTCAAACAAAATAAATAATCAACAAAGCTTTAAATCGTAGTAGCAAGATTCGGCCGTATTGGGAGTTCATGTAAGGAATCAACC
Organism: Larix kaempferi; assembly: GCA_027924585.1. NCBI lineage: Eukaryota > Viridiplantae > Streptophyta > Pinopsida > Pinales > Pinaceae > Larix > Larix kaempferi. Next base: position 26,362,164 of record BSBM01000476.1, read on the forward strand.
CGGGACCCATATGGATCCGACCTTTTTTGCCAAAAAACGGCATGTTCTGTATGGAACCGTACAGCGGCCGATTTGAAGAAGTTTTTTAATTTTCTTTAAAAAAACAAAAATTTAGTTGAGGGGGAAGCTTCTAGATAACCCTAAACCCCTAACAAATCTATAAAAGCAACCCCACCCCCTCTATATGAGAATTTTTGCAAATTTGTGTATAATCGTTTGGATTCTTCACATTTAAGTTGAACGAAATGTGGAAACGTTTCCAAGTTTCGGAAACGGGAACATCTGGAACCGTGACCCCCCAAAAATGGGTCCGTCAAGAGAAACGTGGTATATAAAAAATACAATATATATATATGTGAACGAAACATGGAAACGTTTCCAAGTTTCAGAAACGGGAACGTCTAGAAACGTGACCCCCCTAAATGGGTACATCAAAGGAAACTTGGTATATAAAAAATACAATATATATATATATAGCACAATATCTTGCAAGAAAATAAGAATGATACACATAAATAAGATTTTAAAAGGAAACCCATGTCTATATTAATTGTCATAGATGATTACATGATACAAAATCCTATAGCTTGGTGATCTTAACTAATGCCAATCCTGTAGAGTCCAGTGGAAATGCTATAATCCTAGCAACCCTGGAATCCTGAAAACTGTTAAGTCTGTTGAATTCTGAATGGGATATGAAATTCTACTTTTTCCATATTAAGTCCGATGAGGTTAAAACCACTCTCAAACATCCTGAAACAATTAATGTTAATGTTAAAAATTTAAGTAAAAGGATGGAAAGGTAAGATAAAGGAGAATGTCACTTTTACGATAAAGGAGAAAGGATGGAAAGGTAAGATAAAGGAGAATGTCACTTTTACGATAAAGGAGAAAGGATGGAAAGATAAGATAAAGGAGAATGTCACTTTTACGATAAAGGAGAATGTCACTTTTACTTTAAGAATTTAACATTACCATTACTTACAAGGTGCATAGACCATGCATTAGCATTTGTGACCCCACATCTCAGCTAAAACTCATTGGAAACGTGGCAAAATTCACCTAAAACAGTACGGAAATGCTGCCGGACGTACCATACAGCGTTTCCAAATCAGGAAACACCGTACGGTATAACCAGCGGCATTTCTAAGCCGTTTTGTACCAGTTTCTGCATTTCTGGTATTGGTATGGCTCTTTAGGTGACATTCCCTGCAATAGAGATTCACATGGATGCACTATATATATATATATATATATATATATATATATATATATATATATATATATATAATTTCAAAATTTCAAAATTTTATGTATTTTTGGTTGACCAGTTTTGTGATCCAGTTTTTTTCCTGATTCTAGTTTTTGAGGTCAGCCGGTTCGACTAATGGTTCAGTTCTGGTAACTTTGGGTACGATTGACTAAATGTTTAAATATATTTACAGATTTGAACTTTTTTTTAAATTCAAGAAATGTTATTATTAAAACTTAATTGTTAAAATAAAACTGAAATTTGAACTAAAATAGCTAATCGTCACGTTGTAATAATAGTCAGAAGACAACGGCCACATTCATTAAATATTTAGCCTATATGCTTTTTCATATAAATAAATATAAGCTCACCCTAAGCAAAGTTGATTGTGCACAGCAAAACAAAGTAAAATCTGGACACAAACACATGAATCATTTTAAACAAATTTGAGTATCATTCCATGTAATCTTTTAAATAAATGTTGAAGTTGTTACCACCTAAGTTGTACTTGGTTTCCAAGTGAGCCAACGAAGATCGGAGCAATGTACTTGTTCATTGCCAGCATTCAAAAGTCCAGCCAGCCAATTTTGGCCCGTTTTTCAAAATTTGCATGTCCATGCCCCTTGGGGTTATTGTAATAAATTGGTCTAGCATGGTCCTTTCTGTAATAGGCTTGGCTTACCTTAGGTTTATCTATTAAGGGGATACTCTAGAGTGTTTTTTCCTTAGGAATTATGCGTTGCGCTTCAGTGACGTATAATTCCTGAGTTTTTCACTCACACCTCCAAAGCTGGAGTATTTACATTGGTGGTCAAACCTTGGGAGGTTATTAAAGCTTAAGTCTCTATGTATTTTTACATGCTAGCCATCAATAATGAGTCATGTGGACATGCACTAGGTCCCCCTAGGTTTTATTTTATTTTTCGGACATGACAAATTTTCCGTTGAATGGGCAATTTGTTAATGTTTTAATTAAAAAAGTTTAAAATCTCATGGAAAATGGGTTAGGAGGTGAAATTCACCATGGGGGTGCTCGTTTTCTAACCTGGAGCACCCACATTACCCCTAAACCCACTTTTCTTAAGTTATAAGTGATTATTTTTCACTGAAATAAATATTCTCTCCAAAATAATAAAAGAGAATTATTTAATTCAAAAAAAATAAAGATATGAGAAAAATCCAATTCCTAAATCAAGGGAATTTGGTCCATTGAAGGTCCAGTTGAGTTGGCAATCATATCTAGGGAATATCTCCATCAAATCTAGGAGATTTGAGTGAAGATCTAAAGGATGGCAAGTGTCTTCTCTTGGGAGAATGCGCCCTCTCCTCTCTTGGGTGACTTTCTCATGTGGCAAGCATTGAGTGGAGTGGTGGAGATAACAATGGTGGAGTGGGGCGCCCTTCTTATGTGGCTGCCCACTCACCATCCATCCAATCAATCAAGCATTGGATCAAGGAGCAATCAGCTCCCTCTTTTGTGTGATGTGCCCCTCCTCATGTCCCCCACCCCTTCTCAAACTCTATAAAAGCAAGGTCTAGCTCCTCATTTGAGATGGATGCATAGAACCTCTGCCCTTTTGTAATCTTGATGTTATTTGAATATAAGTTGGAGACTTTGGAGGTCCACCCTGTGCCATTGTGTTGAATGATGGATACCTGTATGAGGCCATGGATAGGGCCAAATAATCCATCCGCGCCTATTATGAGGACAAGGGAGATTGGGGGCAGGAGAGACAACAGATGATATGGGGGGTGATTGATGCGCGATGGAACCACACTCCATTGCCCCATTCATGCTGCAAGGTTATACCTCAATCTTGCGTTCGCTTATTCCTATGGCTTTATATTTGATGGAGAGGTTATGGCTGGATTCTACAAGTGTGTCCAGAGGATGGTAACTAGTGCAGCTAACCATACATAGCTTTCCCAAGAGTTGGAAGTGCATAATAGGTCCACATAATTATTTGGTTTTGAGATGGCTATTAATGATAGGAGCACCATAATGCCAAGTAAGCTTCACCTTGTTTCATGTTTCAAATTTCATTTTCTATTTCTTTGTTTTAAAGTTCATTGTCTTTTCTTATGTTTCTCTAATTTGTTGTAGATACTTGGTGGGAGAACTATGGCTCCAAAGTACCTATTCTATAGAGGCTTGCTATTCAGGTGCTTAGCCAAACATGCAACTCTTCTGGTTATTAGCGCAACTGGAGTGTATTTGAAAAGTACACTCCAAAAAGCACAATAGGTTAGAGAATTTCAAATTCATTTAAATTATTAAATTGTAATTTATAATTTTATGGCCCTTTACCTTCTAATTTATGTATTATAAATTTATAAATTTATAATTCATGATCCTCCAACAGATTGGATACCCAACGCCTTAATGATTTGATCTACGTCTACTACAATCTCAGGTTGTGCGTGAAGCAAATTGAGAGAAAAGTTGGCATGACGGCCATTTCATTGGATGGCATTGACACCACAGCTGCGTGGAGGGTGGAGTGTGAGGAGCTTGTTATGGAGGTAGCCCCTAATTGGCTAGAGGATGATCATGATAGTGATCATGATACAAAGGCTCTGGATGAGGATGTTACAGAGGATTTCTAATTTCACACTAAGTCTAGGACTGGGGGTGTACCACCATCGGGGCCAGAGTTAGAGTTTGAGGGATATAGACTTAGTGGTAGCACTGGTAGTGTTTAGAGGAATACCTACTCTACCTTCTTCTTCTACAGGACATCAATTTCGGCCGCCTTCATCAATTTCTAGAGGACATCATTTTGCAGGATCTTCTTCTAGAGGACGTCAAAGTCAAGTACGAGACCCACGAGCCTCAAGGGCACCTACTCCTAATTCTAAAGGACAGGCCATTTCCACAGTGAATACTTTGCTTGTAAAAGGGGTAGAGGAAACTGATAGTTTATTTATTTGATTTCATTGTAGATGAGTCATGAGTCATGATTATGATCATGAGATACATTTCTTATATTTTTTATGACTCGGGATTCAGGACACAATTCATTTTTTATGTGTGATGTATCAATAGCTATGTTGCATGGGTACCCGTACCGGGGGGGTCGGGTACATGTACCCGTACCGGGTACTTGGGTACTTCAATGGTAAGTTCCCAGCCGTACCCAAATTCAAACTCGTGTACTAGTTACTTCACTTATGAAAACAGGGTACTTGCATGGATTTTGGTACGCCGTACCGCATGTTTGGGTACTCGGGAGGTACGGCCGTTGGGAAATTTACCTTAGCTTGCCGTCGAGGGGGGTCGATTTGCAATGTTTGATGTTTAAAATTTTAAAAATTAAAAATTAAAACACTTAAACACATGTTATGTGGGCACTTACCCCTTACCTAAATCTGCGCGGCACTCCATTTCTCACTGCTAGTGCTCCGTGCTCACTACCCCAGTGATGCCTATCTAGAGAGCTTCCTGACAGAGGACCTTAGTGATGCTGATGACATTGATCCTAAGGACGCTGATGACATGGCTTGAGGAAGCCAAATCAGCTATCTTGTTCATTGTTCAATGTTTACTGTTTTGAACTTTATTTTTCATGTCTGGAAATGCCATTCAGTCTTCCAGTCTTCCACTTGATATCTACTATGAGTCTATGTCATATGATTTATCAAATTTATTATTTTATGTTTCAAATTTTCAATGTGAATGTTCATATGAATCATTGAATTTAGAAATATCAAATATACATGTATGATGTGATGTGACATGTTTTATTTTTATAAATTTATATATATATATATACACAGTACCCCTGACGTACCCATGTACCCTGTTTCAAAAAGTGGCGTCCCCCTCTCCGTCCCCGTACTAGTACCTGTCCCTGTACCCACGTTTCCTGGCAACTTAGATCACTAGACATCTTATTATCTTATATATCAGTTTTATTTCCGTATTCATGTGGAAATGTGTCTATTTGATGTTATTGTTGCTTTAGATGTTTAAAAATTGAAAAAAAAGAATATTTTTGTATTTTTTAAAGTTTCCCGATATATGGCCAATGTTTGCCGATGTGTTCCCAAGATATTTCGAAACGATGTTTTCTGGACCCTGCCGAAATTTCGCCGAGACGATGTTTGCAACATTGCTCTGATCTGGTTCTGGATCTTGGATCAAATCGAAAGTCTATCACGTAGTCAGACTTGCTTGGAACAGTTCATTCAATATTGCCATCAAAAGCTTGGAACAATCTGTCATCAAAGTTGTATGTTACATAACTTACATTCTTGGGGGGTTTATATTATATGATTTATATATTCCTAAAAGAACGATATGAATCAGAAACTGTTGAGCAGCATGCATGATGACTTTTCTCCATACTAGGGCTGGACGTCTCCTGCCTGACCACTGAAACTGCATCAAGAGGGCTGAAAATGAAGGCTGGAACTTATTCTAAGACTGTGGCCTGTCCTCAAACATGAGAAGATAACACTTCAAAGGTGTGCAGACCTTCTTCTCCACCACAGACCTGTCCAAGGGGAGATTTTGCTACTGTTTTTTAAGGCGTAGGAATAAGGATTTTTTCCACTACCTTTTACCCATGCTGCTACAGGAATTCTTTGACAGCAACCTTTTAAATTTTTACCTTCTGTGGACTCCCCAGACTTGAGGGAAAATGCCCAGATTTGTTTTTTATGGCTGTCTTGGGGTTCAGACTTGGCATTCTTAGCACAGACATGTCTTATACTGCTGTTTGGGGGCAGTTTGATGCCCAAAAGTTAAAACTCTTTCTTACTGCTGCAGCATATACCCCAAAATACCCTAATACTGCTGCTCTTCACATAGATCCGTCCAGATTTTGAGGAGGGGAGGCTGTTACTGCTGTTTTCATCCACACAGACAACCCAAAACAAGCTCAGAATGCTTCTAGGAGGTCCAATTACTCACAAAACTGCCCAAAAACAGCCCAATTAGCTCTTTTACGGCCAAGATCTCAGAAAAATAATGCTGGTAGCCCTCTTCATTGCTCAGAAATGCTTAGAATTTGCCCACCTCTGCATTACGGCAGACCCATGCAAAATGGGGTGCAAGTTTGTAACACAAAGCTCCAAAGATGAGGGCCCTAGAAGAGGGACACCCCCATCTTCAAGTTATGATGATAAAGACCAACAGAATATTGAGTTAAGGCTATGGTATTTGCAGCAGTATAAATATATATAACAGTGCATATATTTATAACAATGAATCAATAGTAAAATTGACCACAAATACCCTTATAATGTCTCAGCAAGAAAGTGTACTAACAGCCCTTACTACACTGACATTTATGGCTTATGTTGTGTAGATTAAAGAGATGTAGGATTAAGTGTCTCAAGGCAACACAGAACTCAATAGAAATTGCGTTATGGTTAGGTGAATCAGATCTAAAAGATTTCAACCACAGGAATGCATTATGCCTAGCATCTAACCATCAAGTGAAACCAATGACCTAAGACAAAATAAGAGAAGGCACAAATTATCCCCAACTTTAATGCAGGTCCAACCAACCTTATCTTTTATAGCCTTCGCTATTTACAGGCAGTTCTTGCTGCCAAAATCTGCTTATTGCAGGCCACCGGAGTCTTAAAGAAGGCACTAGATTCTGATTGCAGATTGCTAAACATGTAAATGACATTCATATGTCTTTCAATTCCATGATAGATGTCTGGGAAAATTATTATGTTGTTTTTAATAAATTGCTGCATTTCACCATCAAACTTAACTGATAACTTAATTTCTATGGCTCTATGCCCATTGGGGTTTGATCCTGGGTCATTAGCATGCAGACACCCTATCTCAACCACTAAACCATGTCCCAATGGACAAAAGTTCTATGAAGACAAACAACCTCACTGACTTGAGTGAAAAAACCCTTTCGGTTTCCTAAAACATAAAAGACATTAGAAGTAACCAGCACTTTTGAGATCGATATAATAGCTCAATGTTAAGAACCACTGGGGTTAAACATCTTATCTAGATGGGTAAAATATTTCCTGACATAGCAAAAAGGTAAGGCGACTTAAAAGGAGGCCCATTTGTAAAAGATAGGGGCAAGTGTGGCGGCATAAGATAAATTGTAGCTTCAGATTAGTTTTAGTAATATAGATAAAAATACCTTTCTTGAAGATTTTGCAGACCCACTGCTATCTGAAACCCACTACTTTACTGCAGTTGCCCAAGGCTCCTGCTCATTCAGTGGAAAATGCTAAATAAAAAACCAGAAAGACAAAACATGTAACAAAGCCGATCCGGACGACATGCAAGGTCACCCTGTGACCATGGCAATTACAGTTCACATCAAAACTTTATGAACCTAACCGCAAACCTACAAATCATTTATTTTATCTACCTCTGAGCGTTCCTTGTCAAGCTCCATAGGTGCCTTTCTAGTCGAGCGCTCCGCTTCCATTTGTTTAGTTCTTCCCTGTAGCGTAGCCCTGTCCTGCACATGCAGTTAAAGCACATTATCATTTCTAAACCTTTAGAAATCTATTCAACCAAACACAATACAGAAGATAGCAAAGTGAAACAAGTAAATTTTGGCTGAGCCCATAATTCACATTAGATTGTAAATAAAACAGAAGCATGATTAGTGTTGGAGAAAACAAACAAAACACACCTCTGCTGTGGTTGAAAGTATTGACTCCCTATCGGCATCCAAATGACCCATGACTCTCCTAAACATATAAGTGAAACTTATGTTAAATTAGACATTGGAAAGACATTCATTAGAAATACATAGAATGATGGAAGATATAGCTACCTTGAGTTTTCACTCTTAACAAGATGCCTGGACATTATAGAAGCCTGCATGTATAGAGAAGTTAATAAAGAATAAATACATAGAAATTAAATAACTCTATGCATGCAAAGATAAGTCAGGGGAAGAAAAGTGCTCATTTCATTTCTGAAATATCTGATTGAATTGTTACCAATTTACCAAAATGTTAAGCACCTAAAGGCTAAATTTAGCTGTAATAATGTCTGACTATATAATGCCTACTGGGGAATAATTTCATAACAATGATGTTACTACACAACACCTATTCACCTTTGATCTTTAAACTTCCTACATACCAAAACTACATTTTGCCTGTCTTGTCGAATCCGCCACCCCAGTGTCTAGGATCCATGGATCCGGATCTAGATCCCCCAGGATCCATCATGCAAACGGATTCCCTGCAGAAGGAAATGAATCTGAGCTCATGAAATGGGTCCTGTGAAAAATCAAACAGATCCTGGAATTTTCAAAAGGATCCTAAAACTTCCATTGTTTCTATGACCCACCAATCCCCCCAAAAAATGATTTTTAAAGAAAAAATCTCCAAAACTTTAAACACCTAAAGACTAAGACCTGTGCTACAGGGAAGCGCCCTACCCCCTAATGCTTCACTCCTAAAGAGCATTCCCAGAGGGAGCGATCAGGAATCGCTCCTGGGACCGTGATTTCTGATCGCTCCCTTCTGGGAGCGATTTTAGGCAGCATGCTCCCTGGTGAAAAAAACACTCCCCGTTTTTTCGGGAGCGATTTTAGGCAGCATGCTCCCTGGTGAAAAAAACACTCCCCGTTTTTTCAGGAAGTGACCAGGAAGCAATGAGGGAGCGCCGCTCCCTCATCGCTCCCTAGTCAAACCTAGGAGCAAAAATTTTAAAAATGCTCCCAGGAATTGAGACAATTGTTTTTGGTTTTTTTGGCTTTTGGAACCAAGACATGGTTCCACTCGGATGTTTGGGCATGGTTAGGGTACATTTAGGGAGAAAATGAAAGATAAGGAGAAAATGATAGAAAATGAAAGATAAGGAGAATGTCACTTTTATTTAAATTTTTAACATTACCATTAATTGTTTCAGGATGTTTGAGAGTGTTTCCAACCTGATCATATGCACAAAGTAAAATTTTAGATCCCATCCAAAATTCAGCAAACTTAGTTTTCAGGATTCCAGGGTTGCCACATTTCCATTGGACTCATGTATGAGGGTAAGTGATTGGAATTTAATCACGCATATCAACCTCTCTATGTACCTTGATGTTGGTGGTGCTGATGTCTAAATGTTGAAGTTGATTGAACTCCTTGTTAGTTTTTGTACCTAGGGAAGTGTTCCCCAAGTGACTTTTGCCTAAAGTCACTTAGAAGGGGGAAAAAGGTGACCCTCACATTAAATGACTTAATAAAAGCATTTAATGAGACTTTATAAACTCAAAGTCACTTTTTGATAAATTTAAGTGGGTGAGGGAAATTAATTATTTATAAAAGGTAAATGGAGCATTTAATTTCCACCGTTGATCTCATTCAATCTCATTCATTGGATTTAGGGAAACCCTACGGTTTGATCAAAAAGCTTGAGGGAGGCATTTTACTTCACTTTTGCTGATTGAAGTGAAGAGAAGAGAGAAGAGAGAAGAGAGAAGAGCTTGGAGAAGGGCACGAATATCAAGGCAGCCTGTTAGGGAAGTTTTCTCTTGGCACGATTTTCGAGGCACTAGCTGAGCATTTAATGAAAAGTATGGATTCCTAGCAGCATTTATTCTTCTTCAGTGGGCACACATCCCGAGGCACTATTTGTTAGCACAGAAATCGAGGTACTGTACAGCAGCATTTAATGATGTCCGTACAGCACAGAAATCGAGGTAGTTAACTTGGCACACATCCCGAGGTGTTTTGGTTCAGCAGGGTATTGGGCATGATTTTCAAGGTGAAACAGCAGCACGAATCCCGAGGCATTTCTGGGCACTGTTTTCTAGACAGGCTGCACGCATCCCAACGACTGTTGCACAGTTTTCGAGGTGAAGTTTGGGCACAGAAACCGAGGTCTGTTGCACTGTTTTCAAGGCAGATTTAAGGCACAGAAATCGAGGCAAGTTGCACAAAATTCAAGGAGGACCGTACAGTACAGTTTCTGTCATAGTGGAAAAAATCGGCATCGGCAAAAAATCGGCGAGGGTCCAGAAAACATCTTCTCGGCAACATCGGCGAAAAAATCGGCAAAAATCGGCAAACCGCAGAAAGCATTAAAAAATGCAAAAATTGTACTTTACCAATTTTTTCGCTTATTTACTGATTTTCCCCGATTTTTTCTGATTTTTCCCGATTTTTCCCGATTTTTGCTGATTTTTTCCCGATTTTTGCCGATTTTTTCCAGGTCCGATTTTTTAAAAATCGCGATTTTTTTGGGCCGAAAAATCGGCACCCAGAAAAAATCGCGATTTTTCGGGACATCACCGATTTTTTCCACTATGGTTTCTGTACCTTTAGCACAGATTTCGAGGCATCCACATAAACAAAAATCCAGGCAGCAGTTTGGCACTGATTTCGAGATAATTTTCTGGGTGAAATTTCATGGTGGAGACAAGTACATTTCTACTGTAAATTTATGCACTGAGATTAACTGAAGAAATAATAAACTCTCTCTCTCTCTCTTACTGGTTTTCCCCGTGGGGGTCTTTCCAGGGCACAGTTGCCAAAAATTCTGAGTCTCAAATTTTATGGTGTGCATGTTAAAATTTAATTTCTGCCTGTTAGTATGATTTTACAGCGTGTTTAATTGTTGAAAAAAAATTTCATAAGTGGTTTCCAACCTATGCAAAACCGGCTGGGAATGAAAACCACTAAAACATTGACATAAACCAGCAAGCTGCAAACTCAGAAAAATTTACACTCCTCTATTATGACCTTAATAAAAATGTACCCTTTAATCAAGCAAAATCACTTATTAACCATGGGAAGCTTTTTCTACCTAAATTTTCCACTCCATGCTGTAGCATATGTCCTTACACCAAAATATTATTCTCCATCTTGGTTTTCCCAACTAGCACCTGGGGGTGGAGTTAGGAGAAAAGCACACACAGATCCAGAGGTGCAAAATGGGTATATGCTTGCATTAGAAAAGATGGTCCCTGATGAGGAGGAGTGTGCTAAAATCCGAAGTGAATTTTTGAGCAAATACATCAGTGACATGGAGTCTTTGGTAACCTGCATACAACCAAAGATCGAAATAGGTTGACTCCTATCGAATAGTGAAACATTTATTGCTCCTCTACCACATATCTGCATAAATTAGTAGTGAGGGTGCTTTCATAGGTTGTTAACATTTCTTCAGTAGAGAGGTGTTGGAGCACCTACAACTTCATCTACAATGTGAAGAGAAACAATTTAAATGTAGATCGAGCATACGAGGAGTGTTCTCAAGTACCAAGTTAATTGAGCAAATACATCTGTGAGGTAACCTACATGCAACCAAAGATCGAGATAGGTTAATTCCTATCGAATGGTGGAACATGCATTGCTCTAAGTTGCCAGGAAACGTGGGTGCGGGTACGAGGGTGGGGGCGATGGCGGGGATGCCACTTTTTGAAATAGGGTACTTGGGTTCGTCAAGGGACTATATATATAAATACATATATATATATATATATATATATATATATATATAATTAAAAGTTAAAAACATGTCACATGCATATTTCTTCATAATTCAATGATTCATCATTCATTCAACATTCACATTCGAACATAAAATTTGATATCAAGTGGAAGTTATATTATGACTCCATTCCCATACTACATTCAAAATTTGCCTAATGGGCCAATGGCATTTCTAGACATGAAATAGAAAATACAAAATTCAAAAAACACTCAACAATGATTTCATTCAATGATTCTCCTTGCTGTAACAATGTAACCTTGTCGCTATATTCAATGTGGAAATCCCTTCAGGGTTTCACCAAACACTATCGTCGTGGAAATCCCTTCACCAAACGTTGTCACTGCTGAATGAAATGATTATGCGATGTTTGAATGGCAAATTATGATGATTGAATAGTTTGGGGGTCATAACTTTAGGTGTGGGAGGGGGCTCACCTTTCCCCCCTTCCTTTTATTTATTTCACTGCTTAAAAAACCAAGGTACGTCGTCCCCTCTAAGCCAAACGAACCCATCTTTTCAAACCGGTGTCTCGGGTTCTTAAGTCAAGAACCCAGTTCATCTGGGTTCACCAACCAAGAACCAATGTTATCAGAACCGGCAAAACCAGCCGGTCCGACCGATTTACAGGGTTGGACAGTTTGGTCCGTGCACAAAACCAGCCTGGCCGGATTTTTTTCCAGACCGGGCAAGGAAACGGTCAAAACCACCGAACCGGCCGGTCCGTACTTCGTCGTACGACCACGGACAACAACCCACGGATTTCAATTTTAAAAAAAAAAAACATATCCTAAGTTTCTAACCTAACCTTAAGCCTATCCTAAAGCTATTTAAAGACCCCCCTACCCCCTACATTACTCACACTATTCATTGCATCTCGTTTGGCAATCTTGAGAGCACTGTTTGTTGGGCAGTTTTGGAGTCTTCCTGAGCAGAGTTTTTTTGGTGGTTTGCAAGAACTTGTTGGGCATATTCAAGTGTGTTTTGCAGGGAATATTTGGAGGAGATTCGAAGCATTATTTCTTGGAGCAGATTTGGAGCTATTTCGTGGACTGTTTTCGAGGTTATTGAAGGCTTTTGTGCAGAATTTGTGGGTTGTTATCACGGATCAGCTTGTTCCTTTTCTCTTGGCAGCGGCAATTCCTCTCCAGCTTTGCTAAATTTCTTCTTCTTCTCAAAGGTCAAGACTCAAGACTCAACACTTCATTTCTCTTTAAATTTCTTTTTTCCTTAGTTAATAAGTTATTAATAAGTTATAGGGTTTTATTTCCAACTTTTGTTTGCCATGGCTCCAAAAGATAAGAAGGATCCAGCGTGGGTTCATTGCCAATTGGATGATGGTGGGAAAAAAATATGCAATTATTGTGGGAAGAAAATAGTTGGGGGGGTATCCATAGGTTAAAACAACACTTAGCTGGTGCTAGAGGCAATGTTGAACCTTGTAGGAAAGTATCTGATGATCTTAGAGCAGAGATATACTAAGTAGTATTGAAGCCTACCAAGAAGAAAAGGCCAAGCCAAAGAAGCTTCAACAAGACATAGGCAAAAGTTCAATGCCATTTGAGGATGAGAGTGACTATGAGCCTAAGGGTGATGATCATGAAACCATAGTGGAAAACAAAGCCGAAAAATCGCTGATTTCCGGAGAAATCGCTATTTTTTCAGCCAGTCGATTTTTTCCGCTGAAAAAATCGCGAGGGAAGACGCAAAAAAATTGCCATGGATTTTTAAAAATTTGACCAGTACATCAGATATTGAAGCAAGGGTAAAAGTGACATTCTCCTTATCTTTTATTTTCCATCCTATTACATAAATTTTTAACATTATCATTAATTGTTTCAGGATGTTTGAGAGTGGTTCCAACCTCATCGGACTTCATATGCAAAAAGTAGAATTTTAGATCCCATTCAAGTTCAACAGACTTAATAGTTTTCAGGATTTCAGGATTGCAACGTTTCCAGTAGATTCTATCATGTATGAGGGTAAGGGATTGGAATTTAATCAAGCACATCAAACTAGGTATGTACCTTGATGTTGGTGGTGTTGATGCCTGATTGTTGAAGTTGATTGAACTCCTCTGTCATGACCTTAATAAAAATATACCCTTCAGTCAAGCAAAATCACTTATTAAGCATGGAAATCTTTTTCTACCTTATCTTAAAGCTTGTATTAGGAAGTTTCATTAAAATTGTAGGGTGTTGACTAATGTCCTTGAAGGATTAACTTAAAGATTCGAGGTAGAGGCAAGGGCTAGAGCCTAGAGCCTATAGGAGAGAGGGAATGACCAATGTTCCAACCAGCATTGAAACTTTCAAATTTCCAATCTTTGAAACATTGATGTATCATTTGTTATTTGGCATCCACTACATCATATATATCAGTGCTTTCTCCATATTTATCTGCCAATGTGTTTATCTAATGTTGTTGTTGCTTGATATGTTCAAAATTCTGAAAAAAAAATTAATATATTTTGTATTTTTTAATGATTTTCACGGTTTGCCAATTTTTTCACCGGTGTTGCCGAGAAGTTGTATTCGCGACCCTTGCCGATTTTTTGCCGATGCCGATTTTTTCCACTATGCATGAAACCCCTCAAGGTCATTTGACTAGATTTGAATAATCCTCCAGTTTTCCTGTTAAGGGGAGAGGTGGAAGTAGAGCATCCAATTTGAACCTGAAGAGGCCACATAAGGCCCCGACCCGCAGTAGAGGGCATGACTCTTTCTTTGTGCCCGGCACTACCCCTGGTGCTCGGCCCACAATTGATGCTAAATGGAAGAAGATGGAGAAGGAGGTCGCTTGGGAATGCATAGTAGAGGGCATGACTCTTTCTTTGTGCCCGGCACTACCCTTCAATGCAACTAATTCTTCTTATTATCAACCTATGATAGATGTTATAGCTTCATCTGGTGCGGGCTTCAAAGGCCCTAGTTTTCATGATATCAAAGGGCCCCTTTTACGAAGTGAAGTTCAAAGAATAGATGAATATCTAAAGGAGTTCAAGCAGTTCTGGAGTAGAACGGGGTGCAAAATAATGTCTAATGGATGGGGTGATGGAAAATCCTGCACCATTATAAATTTCTTGATTGCTTGCCCAAAAGGAATTGTTATCACATATATAGTAGCCGGGCTACCATACATTATTTTTCTGATGCCAGTACACTATTCAACCAGTTCCCTTACATTTCAGATGCTGAGATGAGCATCTATATTGGATCACTATCAGATTTTGGACAGCAGTTGTATTCCCCATGCCATGACTGAGTCTCATGACAATCAGAGAGATGACCGATGTAGCCATTTTACCATTTGTACAGAGCAGTCAGTAGTGCCCAGAGTTGCAGTAGCAGTTTCAGAGGACAGGTGATGGTTCAGATGATGAGCATTCAGGTATATGACTCAGTAGGTATATCATTGTGTTATGGTTATATTGCTTTTATACTTATTCTTATAGCATGTCTTAGCACTAAGTGTCTTGATCTGGCGATCATATAGATATGTGGACCTGGTTGATCTTATTATATATACTATATTGTCCCTACTCAGACTTAGAAGTTCACTATTCATACTCATTGGTTTTACCCTCCTTAGGGAGAATAGAGGTGATCATTCCACCATACCTTGGCTTGCTAGTGTTGGCTCCATTATTCATGGTCTTCATCCATCCATTGCCTACCTTTCTAGTTTATCACCCTGACTTAATACTTGACTAGTGACATGGAGGATCTTTTCCCTACTGTAGCCTCTGTATTGGATGAGCTTCCCTGTTCATTGTGTCTCGGCTCTGAGTTGGTGACAAAACTTACCTATGGTGAGTTGGAGTTCCTTGTGAATTCCCCCTAGTCACTAAAGCTTTGTTGGCTAAACCTGAAACTTTTAGTGCTGCCACGAATACAAAATCTGGAAAAAATGAAATGTTATATCTTGTATGAAGAGCCCATTCATGCAATGTGTTTCTAAACACACATGAATGAAAGGCATGCCAAATGAAAATGGCCATGAAAATAAAATGTTATATCTTTTGGAAATGTAAATACCTAGGTAAACAAGCTGTCTGTGACCCACCTAGAAGTGCTCAGGTAAACAAGTGCCTTAAATACACACCTGCAGCAGAAAGCCTAAAATAAATGTAAATCTATGCAATGTGTTTTTAAACACACATAGATCAAGGCTATGGAAACTTCAGGCCCAAAAAGCAATGCAACTTAAATGCTATATCAAAACAATTGATGGCCTTATTTGTATTATGGATTGTGCGCATCTGTTAAAGGTGAATAAACCCTCTTTGAACAACTCATCCATTTGTGAGACACCGCCATTCCCTGTGTTGTTGCTCATTCAGTATATACTATGGTGTGTATTCCATTTCCCTTTGCCTAAGTGTCACAAAGTTAAGTCAATCAAGTCATCCCTTAGCCTAGCCAGTTATTTTAGCCTTCACCCTTCACTAGCAAATTGATCACAGCTATGAAGTGAGTATGATCTTGAAAGTCTAGTCTGACTAATAATAATAATTAATGACATTATATATTTGGATTTAGATCGCCAGTAATGATTACTTTGTGTTATAATTGTTATTTGAATAAGTTGTAGACCATGCATTAACCTTTGACACTTTGCAGCAGCTTCCGATGATGGTCTGAGTTATATTTGGTCATGTTGACTTGGTCAAACCTAGTTTGACCAAGCTCAACCATAGGACATGAGATGGTTGGACCTTGTGATGATATGGATAGATGATATATGGTCTATGTACATGTATATGATGATTCTATGCAGCAGCTATAGGGTTATGATGATGATTCATGGTTTACAGCGGTATTTGATCATTTACAGATTATTATTATTTGACCTGTTACGATATATTGGATATATATTTTGATCATGCAGAGACTCATATGGTATATGAGTACACATCTTGGATGGATTTGGACCTTCTGAGTCCAAAGCGACAGTTTGTTTTCAGTTCTGGGCACTTACAGTGATGATTGAGCCTCAGTAGGCTATCCCAGTGCAGTTTTGGTCTGTCGGAGACCCTGTCAGAGCAGATGTGATTTTTATCCGGTTCACCTAGGGCGCTGTGCTTGGAGGGGGTGGTCCAGCCACTTGTTTTTACCATATTACCACCCTCCCAGACACACTAGTACCCTCACCTTCACAGCGCAGGCACTCCAGGAGGCAGTTTGGGGCAGTTTCACGCTTCCCGAGGCATTTCAGGATTGGTAGAAATGGCTATTGAGGAATTCGATTTGGGCTACTGAGGCAATGTTTTGGCATGGGATGATCAGTGATGATGGATCGATGTCTTCCACACCTCCTCCAGCAGTTTCAGCTTCATCGGGGCCCGCATCCATCACTTATGGCACTTTCTAATGATTTCTGAGGTCTTTTGAGGCCTACGATTTGACCATAGAGGCACGATTTGTAATATTGATGACTATTTTATTATTATTGTGATATGGGGATTGACCAAGGGTGGCTAAAATTACCCCTTCGACCCACCATAAGCTTCTTATTATATTTTGTCATCATGATATGGTGGGATTCCCTTCTCCTAGGGCGATTTTGTCCACTTATGTTATATTTTATTAGTGATCCATGTATTTTATTGTTGAGCTCATCTCAACCATTGATTAGACATTTGTATCTTTTAATCTTAGCCACTCATTCAAAAAGTGGTTAGGATTTTGATGCCTCTCCTTCCTATTTAAAGGAGAGAGCTTCTCATTGTAAGGGGTCTTTGGCTCTTGGATTATTGGTATAGAAAAACTTTCTTGTGGAAATTCTTGTGGTCTCCTTTGCATCTAGTGTTCTTAGATGGTGATTGGAAAGTCTATTGCAACCTAGCATTTGGAATTTGTGGTAAGATCTTTTTTTTTGGAAATCATTGTCTTGTCTACAGGAGGGCGACTTCAACAAGGGCGATTTTGCAAGGCTTCTTCAAATCGACTTTCTTGGCATTTGCTTGTATCAGGGGGTTATCATTAGTATCATTGTGATCTATGCTATCTTTCTGTTACTTCTCTTGTGGCATTAGTCTTATCTCTTAATTACATCAAATCTGATATTGTTAACGTTTGTTGCGCAGGAGGGAGGGCGCATTGGCTTCTTGGACTAAATCGATTGCATAGAAAACTACCTCAAAGCTTCTCAAATTGATTGGGTTTGCATAGATCATCATCATCAAGGCATCTACAAGGTTACCCAGGTAAGATCCACAGGTTTGTTTCTCTTATCTTGATCCAATCCATTGACATAGCTCATAAATTGATAAAACCCTTATTTCTTCAAACCCTCATTGTTACATTTCTCAGATCTACTAAGATCTAGTGGGTCGTTGGGTATAATATTGAAAACCCACCTCAATAGTATCCACGGCATCCCGGATCTACATACCGGATCTATAGTTTGGTGAGGATTGTCCTCCATTTGACCCCCTTCCCGAGCCAACTTAGCCTCTCCAACTAAGGTCGCACTCCTTGGGGAAGGTGAGTTACCCTAGATCTACTTGATGGGTAGTTGAGATCCCACTTGATTCATGATCTACACATCCAATAACCTACCCCCAGATTGTCACTTTTCTGATTTCTACCTTGTGGGCCCTATTCCACATTTTAAGGGATTTAATCCCCATTTTGGACCACTTGGTATCTTTAAACTCAAATCTAGTAAGATCTAGCCATCGGATTGCCTTGAAATTGTAGATCCATACTCTCACTTGCTTAAACTACTTGGATCTAAAGTTTGGATGCCATTGGACTTGTCTTGAGTCATTTATCCCACTTTTTAGCCTCCTTGGGTAAAGTCGCACCACCTTGGAGAAGTGAGTTGGCCCACTTCTAGGACATGGGTACATGAGATCTTTGTGGATTTGGAACGGGCATAATTCAAAACCTACGTCTAGTAGGTCACCTTGTCAAATCTTGCCTTGGGGATAGCATTCCTTGTTTCAAGGGATTGTGGTCCACCGAGGTCAAACATCAACTCTCTAGATCTAGACCTATTCATCCATCAAGACTTTAAGTACCCACTTGTCTCATGCAATAGGAGTCCTTAACCACAAGTTAACCTTACTTTGACTCCATTATCCCAATTCCCAAGGGAATAGTTTCTCTCCAAGTCAATTCGACTTTCCTAGATTGTTGGATTAACTTGTTGTTTGACCTTTGTGTGGCCAAATAAACCCTTTGATGTCATCATGTATCATGATCAAGCTTGTCACTTGTACTAGTTAGCCCCAATTCAACCCCTAAACTACCCTGCATTGGACTCAGTTCCCAAGGCAGTGGATTCTCTCACATTGAACTAGTACTTTAATCCTAGATCCTATCTCACAAATCATAAGTCATTGTCACATCAATAATGAACCGAAGCTATACTCATTGAACCCCTCACTTGTCTTGTGACTTCATCCTAAGGTCTAGGATAAACCATACACCTTACTTCACTTAGAATTAACTTGATTTGGTGGCTTGGTTTTGATCTCTCCTATCGGGAGTAGATCGGGTCTCCCCCTTTGTTGTTTGGGCTAGATAACATAAAGTGAAGGTTGCCTCGACTGGCGTGACAACCATCTATTGGAGGTCGAGGTGATCATGGTTGCACCTTTTGAGTTGCCCTTCCCTATTGCCATCCATGAGTGGATACATCCGTAGGGGTAACTACAGTTTAGGTGATAACATTTTGGCGTCATTGTCAGGGAGGCAATAGCTTACTCTGGTTTGACATATATCTCCTAAAGCCCTACTCCCGTTTTTCTTGCCTAACATTTTGGCGTTGGAGGGCATAGGCTTACCTTGGTTCAATATAGTAGTCATTACTCACTCTCTCCTGCATTTTAACCGAAACATATCTTGGTAGAAGAGTTTAAGAAATCTACCTGGCGACTCCCAATCGTGACTCCGCTGAGGAGCGAGCTCATTTACCTCCTTATAACAGGAGAAGTTGAGCAAACTTGGATCAAGTTGAAGGAACCCCAATTACATATCGTAAAAGAGATCCTAAAGCACAATCATCTAATTTCTTTTGGAAATTGGTTAACGATTCTCCAAACAGAACTTCAGGATCCCCTTTGATTAATTCGGTTCCTCCCTCATCTCCTAGTTCAAACTTAAACACAAACTTACCGAATCCAATGGCTGGAACAAACTCTGGAAACCAGAATGTTCCTCCTCCACAGAATCCTAGGATTTTTGGAAGAAAGGCTAAACCATCTCCTTTGGACTTTTCCCAAATCCAAGGAGCACCCCATGATATGCCTGAGAAGTATTTTGAAAAGGTTCCCAGATTTGATGGAGTATCTGCTATATCAATTGAAGACCACATTGATAAAGTATGGGAACACATGGAAGCATATGGAGCATCTGAGGAAGATGTGTTCATGAGGGGTCTCCTGGCATCTTTAGAAGGAGATGTTAGGAAGTGGTTTGACAGGTTGCCTGCCTCATCCAATGATGGGTATGATAACTTTGTCAACAAGCTAAACAATGAGTGGTCCCGAAAGTTAGATGGGAAATTTCTCTTACATCAACTTTTTGACATTAAGAAAAGAGAAATGAAACAGTCCATGAGTTTAACATAAGATTCGACAAGACTGTAGTTGTTATCCCTGAAGAAATTAGACCAAAAGACCAAGCAGTTGTTATTCACAACTTGAATGCTTTTGAGGAATGGGTTGGTTATCAGCTAAAGGATAAAAACCCAAATGACTTAAAGACCGCTCAATCAAATGCCAAGATGGCTGAACAAAATGTAGCATCCATGGGGAAACAAAACTTTTTCAATCAATTTACCCCATCCACTTCCAGATCTGACCCTAGACTTCGAAAACAAAAGGAACCTGTGAGTGTGCCAAAGGAATCAAAGGATACTTTAGAAGTCATGCAAGAAATGATGAAGCAATTAACTGTCCTAACAAAGAATGTGGCAAGTTTGAATGACCCTGAGAGACATAGAAATCTGTATGGCCCAAAACCTTATTGGAACAATAATAGGAGACCTGATGGGGATAGCGATAGGCGACGACCTAAGTATCCAGAAAACTCTGAGAAGAAGGAAGTCAATTGGTGTGATGAAAAAGAAGAAGAACCCTCTGACACCATTGACCATGATGACCAACCAGAAAACATCAACTTTATAAATGACTTGTTTTATGATGAAAACTTTGGAAGAATTATGTTAGAAGAAGAGCCTTGGGAGCAAGAAGAAGACATAGTTGAAGAACCTAGTTCCTCATGTTGTGCCATAGAGCTCCCAAAACCTAAAGAGCAACCAAAATATCAGATTTATAAACGTGGAAGTACTTCCCAACCTTCTTTCCTTGATAAACATAAGAAGACTGATGAAGATAAAAAGGAAGAAGAGGATCTTGCTATGGATCTTAATATTGATATGAAGAAAGAGTTAAGCAAGATAATGTGTAATATCCCTGTCACTGAGTTGATGAAGGTGCCTTCTGTTAGATGCCAAGTAGAGGAATTTTTCGATGGTATTGGCCAAGATAAAACTCCTGAACCGGTCCTAGAATCATGTCACATCCAAAAGCTTAGTGGAACACAACCTAGTGAAACAAAGAAGGATCCACCAATAAACATCCATTCAGCCATTTATGAAAGAAAGAGCGGTGGTCACTCTCCCTTTTACCTTACCTTGCACATTCAAAACATGCTCCTTCACAATTGTATGTTGGATTCTGGAGCAGCAATGAATGTTATGCCTTTACAAGTTATGAAGGAAATGGGACTTGAAGTGACTAGACCTTATGGAAATGTATGTGGTATAGATTCCCGACAAGTGCCATCTTATGGTTTGATCAAAAACCTTAGAGCTGATCTTTTTGCATGTTCAGACATTTCTACCATGATGGATGTAGTTGTCATCATCGGCATATGGAATGCTGTTATCTAGAAAATGGGCGGCTGGTCTAGGTGGATACCTTATGATGGATCTGTCATTTATTTATGTTCCCAACCCTGATGGAGCTTTGATTCGAGTAAACAGAGAACCTTGTTATAATGAGCATGTTGAATCATTTGATGAAGGGCTAAAAAACACATATGGAGATGAATTATTGAATAATGCCAAAACTAACCTTGTTGAAGATGAGGATGAATTATATGAAGTTGATCAAAATATGTGTATGGTCATGGAATATTCTGATTCATCTTGGGAAGAAGAGCAAGCAGCTGAAATTGCAAGAACAATCAATTTGGAGTTACTTAGAAATGAATTTGCTAAGGAAATAAATGAATTGAGAAGAAGTGAGAATCAACCTCAAGGTCATGAACAAAACAATGAAATCATTCAAAGACCTATTATTGAAAATCAAGCACCTGAGGAAGTTGATGATGGCATAAGAGATATAGGAAGAAGTGAACATTTGCCTGATGATCAAAATTTGGAACCAAATTCCCCATTAGAAAACCTTCATGAGCAAACGAATGTTGAAGAAAATTTTGAGAATCCAATGCATGAAGTTGAATTTGATGATATTAGGAGGGGAGAAAGAATTCCTTTTACTGTTAGGGAATGGTTTGCCTTGACTGATCATAATGGAGATAAAGAAAGCCAAGGGCTTGCACCTATTTACCCATGGGAAAACAATCTTGCAACACCTACTAGGGTTGAAATGAATGAAGAGTCTGAAGCCTCCCATTTTTCTGACATAGAAGATTCTCTATCTCATTTATCTCTAGAAGATGATAGCCTAATTCAAGATCGTGATAACTCTCTAAGTTGGGAAGAGGATGCCTTAATTAATGATGCACCTGAAGGAGAATATAATCTAAATAACCTTGCTATTTTTCAAACTCCTTCAGAACCTCAAAGCCACGTTTTATCTGCACATCCTCGTGTCTCTAATTTTCTCCTACCATCTAAGTCATCTAGTCATCATACTCATGATCTTTCTCACATTCCTAGTTCTTCTACTATTCATCCTGGGTCAGTTTCTATTAAATTGGATAATATGGTCATCCTGGTTCCTTTAGGGGAAGGCTCTAGTCATAACACCGTCATATCTCATGAGTCACCTCCCTTGGAAAAAGATAGAGATTTCTGGACTGTAGGTGAAGTTGTCAAAAGAGTTGTGTCTCCTCATGAGGAAGAGTCAAATGAAGTAGTCCAAGAAACAAGCAGAGAAGTTAGGGAGGTCCTTGTTGGCAGAATTGCTATTTCCTTAGATGGTGGTCCACCCAGAGTTCATGTAGTTCCTTCTAGGAGGAGCTCAAGGATTGACACACCTCAACCGCAAAACCTTGCTGAAATCCATCCCATGCCTATTCGTAACATTGGAGTTATTCCTAAGTCGGTCAATAGAAGTAGGTTTCATACAGGAAGTCAAGTCGTCATCCCCAACCATTTGTTGCATATAAGATCGGGACAAGCTGATGACTTTCGGGTTGGACCTTTTACAGAGGAGCAATGCATTGATGGCATGTGCTTCCTAACCACTGGTAGTGGACGACGTATTTTATATCCTGTCAATCAGAGGGACTTAAGGGGTCACATCCCTGATCCCACATAGTTGGGATCTCTCCGATTGCATTGCCTGGTAGACTAGAGTAGGTAGGAAACCAAATAAGCCTGCTTGGGCAGTAGTTAGTCTTTCAGCCATTAAGTCTGGCACCTTGTTTATTTCTAAGCTCCTTTGTAAGCTCCTAGTTTAACCGAGTACCTGTCACTCTTCTTTTTCCTGCACAATAAATTTCAAATTTTGCAAATTATGTTAGTAGTTTAATTTACTTTCTGCATTTATATTTCTGACATAGAATAGATATTATTTTAGTTGGTTTTATATTTTTCCCACACATGCGGCATGAGGTATTTTGATGTTTGTGAATGCAGAAATAGATTGCAAAAATAAAAAGCTGGAAGCAAAAGGGTAGAGTGTTGGATCGTGGATTCGAGTAGCAGAGTTCGAGGACCAGAGATTCTGAGGATCTCAAGCGCTCATTTCAGCAGAGCACTTATCCCAGCCGGAGCGAGATGTTATCACATATATAGTAGCCGGGCTACCATACATTATTTTTCTGATGCCAGTACACTATTCAGCCAGTTCGGTTACATTTGAGATGCTGAGATGAGCATCTATATTGGATCACTATCAGATTTTGGTCAGCAATTGTATTCCCCATGCCATGAATGAGTCTCAGGACACTCAGAGAGATGACCGATGTAGCCATTATACCATTTGTACAGAGCATTCAGTAGTGCCCAGAGTTGCAGTAGCAGTTTCAGAGGACAGGTGATGGTTCAGATGATGAGCATTCAGGTATATGACTCAACAGGTATATAATTGTGTTATGGTTATATTGTTTCTATACTTACTCTTATAGCATGTCTAAGCACTTAGTGTCATGATCTGGCGATCATATAGATATGTGGACCTGGTTGATCTTATTATATATACTATATTGTCCCTACTCAGACTTAGAAGTTCACTATTCATACTCATTGGTTTTACCCCCCTTAGGGAGAATAGAGGTGATCATTCCACCATACCTTGGCTTGCTAGTGTTGGCTCCATTATTCATTGTCTTCATCCATCCATTGCCTACCTTTTAGTTTATCACCCTGACTTACTACTTGACTAGTGACATGGAGGATCTTTTCCCCACTGTAGCCTTTGTATTGGATGAGCTTAACTGTTTATTGTGTCTCGACTCTGAGTTGGTGACAAAACTTACCTATGGTGAGTTGGAGTTCCTTGTGAATTCCCCCTAGTCACTAAAGTTCTGTTGGCTAAACCTAAAACTTTTAGTGCTGAAATGAATACAAGATTTGGAAAAAATGAAATGCTATATCTTGTATGAAGAGCCCATTCATGCAATGTGTTTCTAAACACACATGAATGAAAGGCATGCCAAATGAAAATGGCCATGAAAATAAAATGTTATATCTTTTGGAAATGTAAATACCTAGGTAAACAAGCTGTCTGTGACACACCTAGAAGTGCTCAGATAAACAAGTGCCTTAAAAACACACCTGCAGCAGAAAGCCTAAAATAAATGTAAATCTATGCAATGTGTTTTTAAACACACATAGATCAAGGCTATGGAAACTTCAGGCCCAAAAAGCAATGCAACTTAAATGCTATATCAAAACAATTGATGGCCTTATTTGTATTATGGATTGTGCGCATCTGTTAAAGGTGAATAAACCCTCTTTGAACAACTCATCCATTTGTGAGACACCGCAATTCCCTGTGTTGTTGCTCATTCAGTATATACTACGGTGTGTATTCCATTTCCCTTTGCCAAAGTGTCACAAAGTTAAATCAATCAAGTCATCCCTTAGCCTAGCCAGTTATTTTAGCCTTCACCCTTCACTAGCAAATTGATCACAGCTATGAAGTGAGTATGATCTTGAAAGTCTAGTCTGACTAATAATAATAATTAATGACATTATATATTTGGATTTAGATTGCCAGTAATGATTACTTTGTGTTATAATTGTTATTTGAATAAGTTGTAGACCATGCATTAACCTTTGACACTTTGCAGCAGCTTCCGATGATGGTCTGAGTTATATTTGGTCATGTTGACTTGGTCAAACCTAGTTTGACCAAGCTCAACCATAGGACATGAGATGGTTGGACCTTGTGATGATATGGATAGATGATATATGGTGTATGTACATGTATATGATGACTCTACGCAGCAGCTATAGGGTTATGATGATGATTCATGGTTTACAGCGGTATTTGATCATTTACAGATTATTATTATTTGACCTGTTCCGGTATATTGGATATATATTTTGATCATGCAGAGACTCATATGGTATATGAGTACACATCTTGGATGGATTTGGACCTTCTGAGTCCAATGAGACAGTTTGTTTTCAGTTCCAGGCACTTACAGTGATGATTGAGCCTCAGTAGGCTATCCCAGTGCAGTTTTGGTCTGTCGGAGACCCTGTCAGAGCAGATGTGATTTTTATCCGGTTCACCTAGGGCGCTGTGCTTGGAGGGGGTGGTCCAGCCACTTGTTTTTACCATATTACCACCCTCCCAGACACACTGGTACCCTCACCTTCACAGCGCAGGCACTCCAGGAGGCAGTTTGGGGCAGTTTCACGCTTCCCGAGGCATTTCAGGATTGGTAGAAATGGCTATTGAGGAATTCGATTTGGGCTACTGAGGCAATGTTTTGGCATGGGATGATCAGTGATGATGGATCGATGTCTTCCACACCTCCTCCAGCAGTTTCAGCTTCATCGGGGCCCGCATCCATCACTTATGGAACTTTATGAGGATTACTAAGGTCTTTTGAGGCCTACAATTTGACCATAGAGGCACGATTTGTAATATTGATGACTATTTTATTATTATTGTGCTATGGGGATTGACCAAGGGTGGCTAAAATTACCCCTTCGACCCACCATAAGCTTCTTATTATATTTTGTCATCATGATATGGTGGGATTCCCCTCTCCTATGGCGATTTTGTCCACTTATGTTATATTTTATTAGTGATCCATGTATTTTATTGTTGAGCTCATCTCAACCATTGATTAGACATTTGTATCTTTTAATCTTAGCCACTCATTCAAAAAGTGGTTAGGATTTTGATGCCTCTCCTTCCTATTTAAAGGAGAGAGCCTCTCATTGTAAGGGGTCTTTGGCTCTTGGATTATTGGGATAGAAAAACTTTCTTGTGGAAATTCTTGTGGTCTCCTTTGCATCTAGTGTTCTTAGATGGTGATTGGAAAGTCTATTGCAACCTAGCATTTGGAATTTGTGGTAAGATCTTTTTTTTTTGGAAATCATTGTCTTGTCTACAGGAGGGCGACTTCAACAAGGGCGATTTTGCAAGGCTTCTTCAAATCGATTTTCTTGGCATTTGCTTGTATCAGGGGGTTATCATTAGTATCATTGTGATCTATGTTATCTTTCTGTTACTTCTCTTGTGGCATTAGTCTTATCTCTTGTTTACATCAAATCTGGTATTGTTTACGTTTGTTGTGCAGGAGGGAGGGCGCATTGGCTTCTTGGACTAAATCGATTGCATAATAACTACCTCAAAGCTTCTCAAATTGATCGGGTTTGCATAGATCATCATCATCAAGGCATCTACAAGGTTACCCAAGTAAGATCCACAGGTTTGTTTCTCTTATCTTGATCCAATCCATTGACATAGCTCATAAATTGATAAAACCCTTATTTCTTCAAACCCTCATTGTTACTGTTATCACACAACTTGTAGTTGCCCCTAGAGGTATCCCATCCGGGACGGTAGAGGAGTTAGGCAACTAAGGAGGTGACCTAAGAGATGCCACGGTTCCCAATGCAATGTGGGAGTCACGTCAACCGAAGCACTCTTCGCTTTAAGTCAGGGTATAACCAGACCAAGGGGGAGACCCTAATACCCCAATCACAGTTGATTGGACCCAAGCAAAGGTTTCAAAGGGTGAATAAATGATAAGTTACGGAAACCAATGCAAGGCTAAGTGGACCTAATGTTTGAGGTATGGTTGAAGGTGGTATCATGGATAGTTAATGTTTCAATCTATGTATGGTTTAGGCCACTTGATGGGGTATGATTATTAAGTATAGTACCATGTGTTTACACAAGTGGGTCTTGTTGCCTTGGGAAGTGTGAAATGGTTCTAGAAAGGCCCACAAGGTGAAGTTAAGTGTGAAGATGGTACTATAGGCTAGATCTAGGTTAGACCTACAAGTTAGAGTTGGTTCTAGGATTACCCATGTGCTAGATCTAGGGTTTGACACTAATCCCAAGAAGTGCGCCTTGCTTGGAGAAGGACTAGTGCCTTGTTGGATGGGCTAATGGGGTCAAGAAGAATGTCAAAGTGTAGATCGGGACACCTAGAAGCCAAGTCAAGTGGTTTGGATGAGATCCAATGGTTGGATCTTGCTAGATCTAGGTTTTTAGGTGATGACCAAAAGTGGACCACAATTCCTCAAAACAAGGAATGCAATCCCCAAGGTAGATCGGGACAAAAGGACAGTCTAGACCTAGGTTTCAAAGCATGGGCGATCCAAATCCACAAAAATCTCCAACACCCACTTCCTAGAAGTGGTCCAACTCAAAATTCCCAAGGGGTGCGACTTTCTCAAGGAGAGGCAAAAAGTGGTTTTGGTGGACCAAACCAAGTCCAATGGCCACCAAAATGTAGATCCGGGATGCTAGTACCCCGATCTATGCATGTTCAAAGTTTCAAGTGAATCCAATGGGTAGATCTTAGTAGATCTAAGTTTTTAGTTACCAATGAGATCAAAAGGGGGTTTCAACCCCTCAAAACATGGAGAGATGTCCACAAGGTAGTTTTCACCAAAGTAAGGACATGGGTTTAGGTTATCAAGTGTCTAGATGCCAAATCATGTGAGATCTCACCTACCCATGTGCTAGATCTAGCCCAACAAGCCTCTCTCAAGGAAGTGCGCTTTAGGTCAAGGAGAGCTTTTTATCTTAGAAAATGGATCAATTCTTAGCCAATCACCACCAAACTATAGATCCAACTAGGGGTGGATGCTATAGAGGTGGGTTTTCAATATCTTTTCAAAATGAGGGCTATATCTAAGTAGATCTAAGAAATACCAAAAATTGGGGTTTTGATTTAATTAGGGTTTTATGACCAATGGAGATAGAATGGATGAAAGAGGCATATACCTTGTAGATCTTACCTCAATTTGCTTATGGCCACCTTGCAAGTTGATAGCATTCTCCTATGTTTATATTCAAGAGTGAGATCCAAGTGCTCCAACCAAATCTCCCTTCTCCAAGATAGCCAAATCGTCCTCCTCCTACAAGACAAGATCAAAGAAACAAGTCAAGCAAGATGATTATGAAAATGGTAGAAAGATGTAATAGAAAGCATCAACTATGTCACGAAGATACAATAATGATACTCCCTGTCACAAGATCAACCCAAGAGAGAATATGTGGATCCCTCCAACAATAACCCTCCAAAAGTCGCCCTCCTCTCTCCAATTCGACTTTCCTGTCAAAAGGTTAGCAAAAACACATAGATCCACAATGATACATAGAAGAGATACTTTATATTCAATATGCAAGAGAATCCACAAGCCAAGAGAGATGTGCTCCACAAAAAATCTTCTATTCCAATATTCCAGAGCTCCAAAGGTGAGCTATACAATGGGGGGTCTCCTCCTTATATAGGATAATAAAGACCAAAACCCTATACCACTCTACAATACTACATCAAATGAGTGGTTGAGATTATAAGATCTCATCATACAATCAATGGCTAGGATGAATCCATAACAATATATCACATGGATCACTCAACATAACAATAGCGCCCTCACTAAATGGTACACTAGAGGGTGACGTCATCCCACAAGAGGGGTATAAAGTACAATAATCCACCTCATGATGACTAGGACATGATAAAATAAGCACATGGTGGGGCTAGGAGGTATAAATCCTTGCTAGCTCACCCCAAGGCACAATAAAATAATAAAATATGTCCAATATAATAATAATGACCAAAACTGTCCTCAGAAACCATGACAGTCAAGCAGTAAATGTCCTCCCGTGATCAATCTGGAGATACCCACATGGTGAAAACTGACTGGAAGATAGTGAGATCACCCTGGAAGACCTCTGTGAAAACCAAATGCCAAAACCTTGCCTCAATTGCCCAAATCGATTTCCTCAGTGACCACTTTATCCCATTTTTTTAACTGCCTCGGGAACTGTGAAAATGCCAAAACTGCCTCCTAGGGTGCTAGCGCTGTCAATCTGAGCCCACCAGGCTCTCCGGGAGGGGGGATAAATGGTAATAACAAGTGGTTGGACCACCCCCTCCATCATCAGCGCCCTAGGTGAACTGGCCTCTCGGGGCCCCTACTGCTCAGGCTGGGAAATCAGCCCCAAATCTGGTCAACAAGTGTAAAACTGCATCAATCACTGTCAGAAGTGCCCGGAACTGAAAGATAAGTGTCTCAATGGATCCAGAAGACCCAAATCCACTAGGAATGAGTACTCATACACCCTGGGTTGCCCTAATGGGCCTGCTGTAGGGTCCACCATATATGGACAATGTATAATCTGCTGATCTGAAGTAATAATAAACCTGCTGAACTGGATCAAACATCATCTGTATCATATGTCCATCATATGATATCATCATCAAACATGTGGGACCATAAATCATCATCAATAATCATCATACATGGTCCACATCATCACGGATCCCAAGAATAAATATAATCAAGGATAAATCACATCAGTAGACTAAGACAATGCTTCTCTAATCATTTCCATAGCTAAGCTTAAAGTATAAATTCCATTCAGTGGCATTAATCGAGTTAACATATTCCGTTGTTATAATAAATTACTTGCACCATAGTTCAAATGACAAACTCACCCATTGGACATGGTCAAACTGCTAGTGAAGGATGAAGGCTAGGAGCAAGGTTGGGCCAAGGGTTTGACTTGTCTAACTTAACTCAAAAATACTTTGGACTGGGAAAAAAGGGGGAAGCTACAAACTCTGTGTTGGACAAAAGAACACGGGGGATGGTTGTGCCTCACAAATGGATAAGTTGTTTAGAGAGTGCTTATTCAACTTAGGCATCATGTCTACATCAAGTTGATCCAAGTTCATTAGGATCATTCAATTTATTTCCATGGCCTTTTTGGCCTACATAACCCTTCGGATTTCAGATGTGCTGAGAAGCACAACTAGTTGCAGCTTGCATCCAGGGCATGTTTTTCATATATTTACAAGGTCAGCAATTGTTTAGATATAGCTTTTAAGAACTATTGCTTTTTGGACCTTTCTTATACTCTTCGAGGAGTATTTTTAGCTTTTCATTGCTCTTGCCCTTTTTTTTGTTTCCATGGGCGAATTTATTTAGTTTCCACAGGTAGAACATGAGCTTTCAGTTTTAGCCAACAACATCTCAAGTGACTAGGGGTTGTTCGAGCCAATGCCAAACATCGGGACAACCGACCAGAATGATTTAGGCCTACAATCCAACTTACCAAGGGCAAGTTCTGTCACCAACTCAGAGCCGAGACACTGAATAAACAGGGATGCGGTCCAAACACAGAGGTAGAAAAATGAGGAAGTCCTCGGTATCAGAAAGTCAAATGAGACAAGTCAGGGTTTAAAGTCAAACAGGAAGGTCATGTATGGATGGAGACAAGTGAGTATGGATCCTACACTAGCAGACAACTGGTGTCGGGGAAAGACCATGTCTATGTAAGGTGAAATACCAGTAAGTTTTGTTAAATGACCTAAAAGTGCAAGCAATTGTCCATTTTATGATTTACAGTTCATTTTAAATAGTTTGCCACATCAGGAATAATATACCAAGCACATGCTATAATCATGACTAAATCAACAAGCTAATAATCCACAGTCAGTGAGAACATATCCATAGATCATACAACATCATCATAATAGCAATCATCATGCATCATCTGAGACACTGCTGTAGTATATCTCTAGGCACTGAACTGAAACTGTAATGGGATAAGTGGTCACATCAGTCATCAAATCTGAACTCTCAAGGCTCAGCCTTGACACAAGGTCATACAATATCTGAATAATGTACTGCTTTGATCATGAGTGATCCAATATATGTAGCCATGCTCTGGAATAAAGGAAGCTCTGGAATGTGCAGATATCTGCTGAACAAGAATAGTAGCCCTGCTACTATAGTGTGATAACAGTTACATTTCTCAGATCTACTAAGATCTAGTGGGTTGTTGGCTATAATATTGAAAACCCACCTCTATAGTATCCACGGCATCCCGGATCTATAGTTTGGTGAGGATTGTCCTCCATTTGACCCCCTTCCCGGGGCAACTTAGCCTCTCCAACTGAGGTCGCACTCCTTGGGGAAGGTGAGTTACCCTAGATCTACTTGATGGGTAGTTGAGATCCCACTTGATTCATGATCTACACATCCAATAACCTACCCCCAGATTGTCACTTTTCTGATTTCTACCTTGTGGGCCCTATTCCACATTTTAAGGGATTTAATCCCCATTTTGGACCATTTGGTATCTTTAAACTCAGATCTAGTAAGATCTAGCCATCGGATTGCCTTGAAATTGTAGATCCATACTCTCACTTGCTTAAACTACTTGGATCTAAAGTTTGGATGCCATTGGACTTGTCTTGAGTCATTTATCCCACTTTTGAGCCTCCTTGGGTAAAGTCGCACCACCTTGGAGAAGTGAGTTGGCCCACTTCTAGGACATGGGTACATGAGATCTTTGTGGATTTGGAACGAGCATAATTCAAAACCTAGGTCTAGTAGGTCACCTTGTCAAATCTTGCCTTGGGGATAGCATTCTTTGTTTCAAGGGATTGTTGTCCACTTAGGTCAAACATCAAATCTCTAGATCTAGACCTATTCATCTGTCAAGACTTTAATTGCCCACTTGTCTCATGCAATAGGAGTCCTTAACCACAAGTTAACCTTACTTTGACTCCATTATCCCAATTCCCAAGGCACTGATTTCTCTCCAAGTCAATTCGACTTTCCTAGATTGTTGGATTAACTTGTGGTTTGACCTTTGTGTGGTCAAATAAACCCTTTGATGTCATCATGTATCATGATCAAGGTTGTCACTTGTACTAGTTAGCCCCAATTCAACCCCTAAACTACCTTGCATTGGACACGATTCCCAAGGCAGTGGGAACTAGTACTTTAATCAAGGATCCTATCTCACAAATCATAAGTCACTATCACATCAATAATGAACCGAAGCTATACTCGTTGAACCCCTCACTTGTCTTGTGACTTCATCCTAAGGTCTAGGATAAACCATACACCTTACTTCACTTAGAATTAACTTGATTTGGTGTCTTGGTTTTGATCTCTCCTGTCGGGAGTAGATGGGGTCTCCCCCTTTGTTGTCTGGGCTAGATAACATAAAGTGAAGGTTGCCTCGCCTAGCGTGACAACCATCTATTGGAGGTCGAGGTGATCGTCGTTGCACCTTTTGAGTTGCCCTTCCCTATTGCTATCCATGAGTGGATACATCCATAGGGGTTGTTATCAACTGATTTGTACAATAGTTGAAACCTTATTGAGCCGCCAGTGTTGGAACACATCAGTGTTCACTTCCAGAGTATCTGGGTTTCATTGTATTTGGGTCTAACCAGTTTTGGCTA
Organism: Larix kaempferi; assembly: GCA_027924585.1. Classification (NCBI taxonomy): domain Eukaryota; kingdom Viridiplantae; phylum Streptophyta; class Pinopsida; order Pinales; family Pinaceae; genus Larix; species Larix kaempferi. The sequence goes on from BSBM01000476.1 coordinate 26,394,964, forward strand.
GCCAGTTCTGTTTTTGAGTCGACATGACCATGGCCCCATGGGGGTTTGTATCAAAGTGTGCTAGTAGGGTCTGAGTGGCTCGGTTCCCAAGGACAAGATTAAACAACTAAGGTATTCCAGGGAGTTTTTTCACCGTCAGATTATACTTTGCTTCAGGCGAAATATAATCTCTTGGTTTTTCTCCCGCTTCCTCCAAAGCTGGAATCCCGATTTTGGAAATTTGGCCATGGGGGGTTATTAGGGTCCAACTATAATGTATAAACCTACTAGATACTATTAGAATAGGTTTTGGTCATGTCCTAGGTCTCTAGGACCCGCAGAAAAAATTTCGAAAAAATTTTACCGGACGCGTTGAAATTGGGGTTTTTTAATTTTTAATTATTTTTTAAATTTTAATTAAATTTCTCTATAGTTTAAATAGAGAAATTTGGGTCTGTAATTATGTCAATCATCCGGGGTCCGAATTTAGTGTTTGATGGCTCGTTTCATAAGCCAAAAATCACACATGACCCATGGAGCAGCTAAACCCAACTTTCGGATGTCAATTCAGCCTCATAATTAATATTTTCTCTGAAAAGTCATTTACAGAGAAATTATTAATTAAAATAATAAAATTGAATATTTTGGAGATAATCCAAATCTCTCCAAAATTAATCAATTTCATTAAAATAAAAGGCTAAATGACATGGCAATGGACATTTATGAGGATTCCAATCAACTCCCAGTCACTCCAATCAATTATCCAGTCACCAGAAGGTTATCCACTTGAACAAATTCGCTCTCCTTCATGAGAAATTCGATTTTGTGATGTGTCACTTGATAATTGGGTGGTGGTTTGCATTAAAGCCTAGGGTAGGCGCCCTCATGACTCACCAATCAATCTAAAGCTTGGCTCCTTGTTGAGACTCGAGTTTCACCTACCATCACCACGTGTTCCTACCCCAACTAGCTCGCAATCCCTTTAATTCCTCACGTCAATCCTCATATGAGCTCGAGTCTAGCCTTGTTGGACCTTGCCTATTGGTTGTGATACATCCCATGCTTCTACCATTCGAGTCATTGCCTACCACATTACACTTGGCTCCTTCTACCATGCGAGTTACACCTACCATATTACACTTGTCTCTCCATCCTCTAACTCGCACCTTCCATTATCCTCACGTCAACCTACCATGCCTCACGTGGATCCTTGTTGGAAGGTGTTTATTGGTTGTTGAAACATCTAAACCTACCACCCAAGTCGAGTTTGCCACATATCCAATCAAACCTACCAACCAAGTCGAGTTTGCGACATATCCAATAATACCTACCACACAAACTCGACTTTGTCTATTGTCTTTTGCTCCAAGCCCTCTCATGACTGGAATTCGATCTACTTGTTTATTGCCAATTCGAACTAGGGTTTTAGCTTAGGATTTAGTATAAAGAGAGGCCCATTAGGGGCTATTATCTCATGGAGAATTTGAGGCAAACTTACTCTGCCAAAATTGTATATGTGTTATAGCTTTTGCTAATTGAAATAAAGTGGCTTTGGACGTCCATATGGTGTGTTGATCTTGTTCATGGAAAGTGCTTCAATATAATCAAGGTGATATTGCTTTATGGTTTTTTGCTTACATGTTCCATGTTTTGATCAAATTATTTAAGCTTAGAAGACTTTTCCAAGTCCATAGGGTGGGCATTTGGGTTCAATTTGTCCATTGATGTTGGGTTGTTTGTGATTGGGAAGTAGTGGATTGTAGTCGGAAATACTAACACTCTTCTTGTCCCTTTCAACTTGGCATACTATATTTGATCAATCTTGTTTGTAAGTGATACATTTTGCAGATCTATAAAGTTATGAAGAGGAGTTGGAACTAGGTTGTCTCCTCCATCTCTTCAAAGAACAAATTTTTCCATTAACATTCATAAATTGCAGGATCTCCTAAAGCTGACCTCACAACACCAAGATGGTGGCATAAAGGGGTTTGATTTCAAAGATCCATCTCTTATATTCAAAATATTGTTTATTTGTTACTTTAGGCTTCTCTTCTTCAAGCCTTCTCATTTGCTCCTTGAGTTTTTTCCTTGATTTGCTAAGCCATTTCTAGCCCCTCTAGCCTTGATCCAGGATTGCCTTGTCTTCAAGCCATAGATTAGAAATCCATAAGGTTGAAGTTCCTTCAACCTTGGGGAATAACTTGGGATTTGTTCCCTTGTGCTCTCTTCAACACTCGTTGTCGGCGTATCACCGGTTAACCGGAGGATTTCCAAGGCGGTGTTTCTATCATCCCAAGTGTTCCACTTGTAGCCCTTTCTCCTTGTCTTGCTATTTCATCTTTGGTTGCCATAGATCTACTCCTCCCAACTTGTTTTTAGCCTTCTCCTACATTCGTCCCACTTCTCCCTTGTCTTCATCTCCTTTTCCTCTCGTCCATCTAGTCCCTTTTAGCTTTCGTCCTACCTATCCTTCTAGCCTTTCATCCTTTCGTCCTTCACCCACCTCCTCTCCTCCTTCCACTCATCTTTCTCCTTGACTTTTGCCTCTTTGCTTCCATCCATTCCCTTTTTCCTTACAACATAAAACAAACAACAAAAAACAAGTTAGTAAGTAGTTTATGTAATTTTTATGCTTAGTTAGTTGTTAGTTACTTGTTTAAAGTCTCAAACTGTTAGCTAGTTGCACTTTTGGAAAGTCTGTGGCTAGATTTCTCTTGTAAAATCGAGATTTATGCATTTGAGGTTTAAGTTAGGCATATCAAAGGGTCATTTAGGGCTTGCATTTAGTCTTTTCCCTTTAAGTTTTGTAATTCCATTCCAAAGTAGGAAAGTTGGCATATAGGTTAGGGTAAATTTTTATGGTTGCATTCTCATTCCCACCATATTTTGGGGCATTTTAGCTTGCTGGTCCGTTTTACCATAGTTAAGATTTCAAGACAAAATCTCATGCTTTTCATGTTTTAGTCTTATTTTACAAACTTAGACTCGATTGTTCAAAAGTTTGATTAGATTTCTAACGCTAATGGGTGCATGAGTTATTGGCTTATCCTTGTGGTAGGATTTTGGGAAGAGAAAGATCTCTTAAATCAAAAAGATCAAATCAAAGAGAGAAGGAGAAATCAAGCCTCATAAGACATATTGCAAGATATACCTTCTTATCCTTTGTAAAAGCCATTAAGGGCTTCAATTCGTCTTTTTATTTTTATAAGTTGTTTTTAGATAGCCATCAAAGACCTTTCAAGGATTTTCGCTTGAGGCACTTGTAAAAAATTAATAAAAGTTTCAAGTGGAGGAGGCCTCCACTTTTTTGGTCTTCTTCCCCATTTGGGGAAGAGTGTTGGGTCTTGTGGTTTGGTTTAGCCTAGATTTGTGTTTCCATGCTCTTAGTTTAAATTTACTTCAAATAAATCATTTTTGTTTATCTTTCATATTTACTTACCCCCATGCTCTCCCGAGTAGGGTCTTTGACCTGAAAGAGATTCTTGTATTTTTACATTTATCATCATCTTGTTTCTCTTCCAAAGCCTTCAGCCGGAAGTTGTATCCTTGAGATTTCATCTCAGGGGCAGGACCACATAATTTGTGGTTACTCTTCCATCCCCGTCGGTTTCCTTGGCAGAGCTTTCAGCTAGCTGGAAGTTCTCAAGTGCAGGCGGTTCTAGTGGTTGATCCTGTTTCGGGGATCAATCCCACCTAGTAGATTAAAGTGTGTGTGGTAGAACACTAGATTTATTTATCTTGCAAGCATTATTGTTAGTGGTAATTCATATCTTGTGATCAATACTATTGCTTAAAATCTGTTTCAAGTTAAGATATACTGCTACTACTTTCTTTCTGCTTCTTAAAATAAACCAAAGTCTCTTGAACTTGGCCAAATCCAAGTCAAGAGCACCCTCTATCGGAGGGCATCTTAGTTTCTTGCATTTCCCTGCATTAGGCATTGTTAATCTAGCAAGTCTCTTGAACTGTGGTCATAAGACCAAGTTAAGAGCGCTCTCTGTCGGAGAGTTGAACAAGGCTTTCTAATAATAAAAAATTTCCACTCACACACCCTTTAATTAATTTCTCTTGGTTTCTGTCCTACACCCGTATGCTCTGCCAACCTGAAAAGGTTGGGCTAGTACTCAGAAAGGTGGAAGACTTGTTAATCTACAAGCGAAAATCTAATTAAAATTTTCACCTCCATAACCAACCAATCCGGAATTGATCGATAAGATAATTTCAGTGGGTAATCTCTTAGTGAGGGCATCGGGATTCCATGTTCAACCTCTAGTTTGCTGGCTTGCATTGCGCGGCCTGGCTAGAGCACTCGGTGGCCCGACAGGTCCTTGAACGGAGGCACTTGATATTGTCTTTTCCGGACTTTCTTTGAATAGCCTTGGTTTTAGCCCTAATAATCAAGACAATTAAAACTTTGAATTTACCAAGATAAGCTACACAACGTTCTCACAAACTTTCAATTCAAGCACTTGTACCAAGTTTTCACAATTCATGTTTAATTCTTGACTCCACAAGGCACTGGTCCTTTATCTTATATTTTGCTTGCTTAAGTATCAACATTGGAGTTATCTGTTATATTTCGTGAAAAGTGATTTACTTATTGCCCAAGTGTATCTTTCATCTTGTGTTTGCAACGTGGATTGCGTTATCTTGTCTTATATTTAATCTTTATAATTGTCTCTCATCTCAAAAAACTCCTAAAAAAACACCCATCCGCATCACTACATCAAAAACACTTAAACACACAAAGAGCCTTAGTGAAACTCTTTTTTAGGGACTACCCCCCTTGGCTTCGTTAGGAGTTTGCCTAAACGGAGGAGTTGGGATTCAGGTGACAGTACCTGGCTCATTGCTTGCCCCCAAGGCCACACCTCTCTCACTTGTAGTGAAGAGACAGCTTTTGAAAGATTTCCGCTGCTGGTGTGCATATTGGCGGACAACAGGGGTAGCTAAAGTTTAGGTGATAACAGGAACCATGTTTCTTAAATCTGTGGATGCCTCTGATCAGGTGAAGGATGCATAGTTATTATTTCATCTTTTGGATGGAGTAGTTATGGAGGTGGGGCCAGAGAATGTTGTACAGATCATCACTGACAATGCCTCAAACTAAGTTGCAGCGGGAAGGATGTTAGAGGAAAAACACCCCACCATTTGGTGTAGTCCATGTGCAGCCCATTGCTTGGACCTCATGCTAGAGGATATTGGCAAAATTGAGTGGCTGAAGAAGTGTGTGGAGCAGGCAAAATCAATAACCAGGTACATCTACAACCACTCATGGGTTTTGAGTCTTATGAGGAATAACGTTGGGGGTAAAGAGCTAGTTAGATCAGCCATTACACGATTTGCAACAAACTTTCTTTCGTTGCAATCCCTTGTTGATCAAAAAGCCAACTTGCGGAAGATGTTTTCCTGCGATGAGTGGAATGAATGTCAATAGAGTAAAACGGCTAAAGGGAAAGATATAGCTGACAAAGTGTTTGAAAAAACATTTTGGAATAGGGCAGAAGAGATAGTTTTATTCAGTGAGCCTCTTGTGAGAGTGTTGCGGTTGGTAGATGGTGATAAACCCGCTATGAGTTTTATTTATGAGGCCATGGATCGGGCCAAAGAAGCAATAAAGGAAGCATATGGTGATAAAAGGCAGAAGTATTTTCCTATTTGGAATATCATTAATGACAGATGGAACAGACAACTTTATCGTCCTTTGCATGCAGCTGGATATTACTTAAACCCAAGGTAAGAAATCTCAAAATTCATATTCAAAGTTATAAGTTTTCTTGTAATTTCAAATGTTAAAGTTAAAATTTCAAATTCATTAATGGATATTTTTTGTCTTTTGAACTTTAAACTTTTGAAGGTACGACTATACAAAAGACTTTGAATCCAATGATGATGGGGAGAGAAAGGACGGATTGTATAGATGCATTGAGCGCATGGTTCCTGATGCCAGGATTCAAGATGAGATACACAGTAAGCTTCTGCAATTCAATGAGAGTATGGGTAGCTTTGGCATGAGCATGGCCATACGAGGCAGAACCAAGGATCCACCGAGTAAGAATTTTCAAAGTTTTCAAATTATATTATCCATTGTCAAGAATGAGTTAAATTTCCAAATCCATTTGCTGAAACTTGTTTGCATTCAACTCTTATTGCAGCGTATTGGTGGGGGCAGTTTGGTGGGAGTTGCACTGATTTGAAAAATTTTGCATTTCGAATATTGAGCCAGCCATGCAGTGCTTCTGGATGTGAACGCAATTGGAGTGTATTTGAGCGTATACACACCAAGAAACGAAACCGTTTAGAACACAAACGGTTGAATGATATGGTCTATGTCCAATACAATCTTAGGATGAGGCGTAACCAGTTGTTGAACAAGACACCAGCATCAGGCAACATAACCTTGCATGACTTTGATCCATCATCGGAGTGGGTTGTGGAGACTCAAGCACCAGTATTTGATAATGAAGACCTTTCTTGGTTGGATTTGGACCCACTTCCAGAGGTTCCACCTTCAGGGGCAGGGGAATCAAGTGGGATTCAAAATCCACTCCTGCAGAGGATGAAGAGGATGGCAATGACGATGAGGTGGACGATGATGAGGAGTAGTAGACTACTAGACACTAGACTCATGTAGTAGACTACTAGACACTAGACTCTAGTAGTAGTGGCTAGTAGGGTAGTGCCATATGATTAGTTTATTCTTATTCATTAGTACTATGGTTTCTTTTTGGATTGTAGGGGCCATTTAGAGCCTCTTTGTTGATGTACTTTGGTTCAGAACCTCAGAGATGTATTGCACCAGGTTCTATTTTGGTTATTTGCACCCATATTTGCTATATATATGAGAAACTTTGCATATTTGTGTATTAATGGTTTGGATTCATATGTATGCACATGAATATATATGTTTTTTTACAAAATATGAACATTTTATGTATTTTTTAGTCAACCGGTTTTTTACCCGGTTTTTTTCCAGTTCCAGTCCGGTTCACATTTTGGGCTTCGCCAGTTCGATGACCGGTCTGGTTCCGATAGCATTGCCAAGAACCTGAACCTGAATCAGAGACGTGGGTTCATCAACCCGGTGCGGGGACGTGAACCCTGTTAGACACAATGCTCACTAAGAGGGGGGGGTGAATCAGTGAGAGCTACACTTAATCAAATTTCAGCTACTTCTAACTCTAAATCTTAATTCATCATTTCACATTATATTCATCAATGTACAATCAACTTAACACATCAACACATTGCAAGAGACAAGAAATAAGCTTTGTAAGTTTTATATATGAATGGAGACTTCAATCTCCAATATGGGCTACAACCCATAAGGTTGCACCACCCACCAGAATGGTTCAATTAGCTACTACTGACTAGGATGCTACAACACCCCCAGCAATCAAATATTTACAAGTAAGTCTTAGGACTCTTCTTGAGTCTACAAATTCATACACTCATAAGCAAGAAACACTTGTTTGTTTCAACATCCTCTTTCACCAATATACACACATCTGTCTATACTATTTTGTATTCTGTCATTGCTGTGACCCTAACATCAACATAGCAGCATCTTTGTTACAATCTCTGTCCATGATATTCTTATATCAGTTCTCTGTCCAGGAGCATCACTTCAATTATGTCTTTAGTAATCTTCAACATTCTGTTCCTGGAGCACAACCCATTATCAGCATAAAAACATGTTACCAATCAATCATTTAGTGAAGCCTCAGAAATCAAAAGGTTTTCAATATGTTGTTGCTGCTCCTATTCTTCTGCTCCAGCTGATTCACTGAACTATCAATAGACTACACCATGCGAATTCCTCCACAGAAACCTGAACTCAGAGCTCCTCTCAAACTTCACGGAAATCCTCCCTGTATCCTCAGAGTTATTTTATCTGTCCGAAATCAAAGCATCCTCAACAATCCTGTCATACTCACTTATGCCTCCCGAAATCGGACCTGCCTTCAAACCCCACCGAATTTCACTTCTCACCCACGCTCCTCTTGCAAAACAACGAATTGGTTTTTGTTTTTATAGTTGATTAGTTCATGGAATTAGGGAGGCCGACTTCTTCATCAAAATAATTGATCCATTTTATTTTTATTTTCTTATTTCATGGAGGTCGACTTGTCACTAATTGTGTTCATTTAATCAAATCGTATTTTATTTTTGTTTTCACGTTGTCATCAACACATAGGTGTTCATTTGGTCTTTACTCCCATCTCACGCTGTGTCTTATGCCCACAATATCCATATGCCCTTATGGGACTCCATCGATGCCAACAGGATCTGTCAATAGATGCCCTCGGGGGTATTTGGTTTATGCTTGAATGGGTCATCCAGTAATGCCATTGTGATGCCCGCGTTTTCTTTCAACGAGTGCCCATACCATGCCTTCTGATGGGTCAATGCCTTATGCCCGTAGGGGTCTTGGCCATGCCTTCACGATCTCATTAAGTGATGCTCGTAAGAGTTGTCCTGGGGATGCTCGCAGCCCTCCATTTAGCATGCCCGCAAGGGCTACAATGGATACCCGCAATCCATTAATTCATCATGCCTGTGGGGCCTTCTTCATACTCGCAGCTAGAGATGCCCGCATGTCTTCAAAAAAATGCCATCGTTACCTTCCTTTAGATGGTGTGCCCTAGTGGGGTTTTTTTCTTTTAACTACTGAACCCACAGCTTCCAGGATGATGCCACACGGTCTTCCCACAAGATCTCCTTCAGATGCCCTCATGAGGCATGCCTGCAAGCTTATGCTTGCTTGGCATTGCCATTTCATACTTGTCTTGTCTTATTGTCTTGCCATCTTTGCCATTTGTCCAATGTCCACTTTGTCATCTTCAAATGACCACAGTATGGGTCATTTGACTCATTGGCATGCTTGCCATTTCCTCCATGTCATCATGCTTAGGCTTTGTCATTAATGGTGTGTCATCAATGACAACCATATTCATCAAACCCTACACTCGGGTACGCGAACCCATGCAACTAAGGGATTGCTCCTCTACCACATATCTGCATAAATAGGTGGTGAGGGTGCTTTCATAGGTTGTCAACACTTCTTTTGCAGAGAGGTGTTAGAGCACCTACAACTTCATCCACGGACCACAATGTGAAGAGAAACAGTTTGAATGTAGGTCGGGCAGAAAGCTTGGTTTATGTGCACTACAACTTGACACTATTGTCCCATTATTGTGATCCGGCCAAGAATGATAGAACATATTTGACTTGGGACAACAATCCAAAGGAGGCTAATTTGGAGGATGAAGCCATAGCATTAGAGCGCTTGGAGGATGAACTATTGGGTGATCAGGATGGTGATCAAATTCATACAATAGAGATGCCACACCCCCAACCACCTGTAGGTTTTCAAATGTAGGAGCTTTGCCTTTATCTTACAACTCTTTGGTAATGAATATGATGCTCTATTTCATTTCATGGTTGATGTTATCTGTTAGAGTTTGTTGATTGCAAATATTATATGTTGAAACTTGAAGGTTGATGGTTTTGACAATTGATCATTTGATGAGAATGTTATAAGCTATAGCTCCTAAATGATTGATGTTAAATGTGTACTAAATGATTATATCTATGCTTTCATGTTTTCTACAATGTTCCACCAAGTTTGAGGGATGCCTGAGCACAGGAATGGGGAAATGCGCATTGGGGGCGTGTAGAGACACCCCCAAATTTTGGGGAAATTTTGGGAGGAGGGGGGGCGACGGGGTCCCTAACATAGGGGGCCCTGTCTCTAAAATTATTAAAAAAAATAAAAAATATGAATCCCAACATATTAGCATATCAATTCCTCATCCCATCACCATTTACATACTAAATTGAAATTCATTGGTGTACAATGTAAACATGGTATTCAATTCATAATGGCTATTATAATTTTTTAATACATGCACATCTTCAAGTATAAATTTGAAATTTGAATCATAGAAAAACAGTAGATAAATTTAAAATCATAAATCATAAATCGAAATCATAGACATGCCACATAAACACCTACAAATAAATAGTAATGAGTCAAAGACTCAGTCTAAGTTCATCAATGACAGTAAATAAAATTAAAAGTAGCAAAAAGAAATCATCAAAAGAGCATCAAGGAGATAGTTCCATGGACTGGTCCTCCTGATGCATCTACTGCATCAAGTCACCCTCTATGGGAGTGTCACCATTTATGTCAGAGTTAGTCTGAGCATCAAGCGTGATTTATTTTAAGGTTTTTTTATTTTTTATTTTTTAAATTTAAAAATTCAGCGAAGGGGCACCTGGTAGTCCCCCATTTTCGGGAGGGGTGTCTACAAGCCCCCATCTCCAAGAAACTCTTCCTAGTGTGTTTCCTCACGTTTCTGTGAAAACGGGGCATAGAGAAATGTTTCCCGAAGCATCCCCAAGCCCCTAGGGCGTGGGAAATAAGGGGAGCGTGCCCCCCACCTTGGGGTACGGGTCCCCAAGGAACACTGGTTTCTTATAGCTAATTTGTGTTAATTTTATTCAGAGATCACTACTCCCTCTAGATAGCCCTGAGATCTCAAGCGGTTTGAGTCTCTATAAATCAATAATGCAATAAAGACTTAAGAATCAAATATTATAGATCTCTTAACACTTGACAATAAAAAATCAATCAATCACACAACACTGGATGTACCCTGGAAACCCCAAACATGGAAAACCAGCTATCTATGGGGCTTTCTACTATCTCGAGCCCAAAGTAATATAAGAAGAATACAAGTACATACAATGTTACCTCAGATGTAACAACCAAACCTTATAGGGTCAAAACCCTAGATCTGCATGCAACAACTAACGCATGCACAGAGGAATTGTGCCCTAATCTGTCAACTGGATTTGGATCTGTCTGTGGGTAACTCTGACAATACTGTCTCTCTTACTGCACTACGCTGATCTGCTCTGCTACGGAAGAAGGCCAACTGCTAGATCTGATGAATGTGCCATTCCTGTACATGGAAAAGTGCGCCCTCCCTCTGGATGTCAGATGCTCGTACGGAATCAGATCTCAACAGTTCTGAGCTCTGATCGTCACGGTTCTTCCTCAAACACTGAGGCAAGGATACTCTGAAAGTCTCAGCTACTGAATCGATCAATCGGATCCGGAACGAACTCCTCTCTCCTCTGGTAATGCGCCCCTCTCTCTCTCTAGAAGACGTCCTCCTCAATCTTTGCAGAAACCACTCTGATGAACTATCTCAATCCACAAAACTGGGTGCCAAGTGCCTCTGGTCAAGTGGAGTCTGATCCAGCTCAGATCACCCCACTCTCCCTCTTGCAGAAGCTCCTCTCTCTCTCAAAAAGTCGCCCTACATGCACTAATGCGCCCTCCTCACTCTTGATTGATCTCTCTTTGATAAGGCAACTAAGCTACCTCGTCCGGGGATCTCCTGCCTCTATATATAATCTCATTGATCAATTAGGTTTACCAAAAACCTAATATCTGTGAATGCAAAAACTCACTTTTGCATGCATCTTTTAATTAATAACTGTACATGCAAATCTCATGCATGAATGAGGAAAAACACCCTGGAAGGTCCGCATACATCCACCAATGGATTCATGCCACTGAGTAGAGTGCATCTCACCCTCTACTCCATCCTGATGCCTATACTGTTGATGTACCTCCATGCAAGGCATCTGAATCATGGAGGACATCGAGAGATACCACTATCTCTAACACTCTCTCTTATCGAGGGAAGTCCAACCACAGATGCATGGATCCAACAAGTCCCTTGCTGCTGACACTGGCCCAGTTGTCCTGCCTGTCACTGTTGCCCTGCCTGTCACTGCTGCCCTCTGAACTGTAGAACCCTGATCAAACTTCATCAATGTGGCTTCGGAAGAAGCCCCCTGATCAATCACTGACTTTGTCACTGAACTTTGATTCAGACTCCCTCTGAATCTCTGTTGTTACTAATCTCTCAATCTGCCATCAAGCAGATCTACTGCCCTGTAGGTGATCTCCCTTTGTCTCTGAGTTGACTCAGCTCTCCCATGAACTAAGTCCATCTCAGTCATCTCATACCAACTCAGTCTCCAGTTGGTACCAGTATGAGCATCATGCTCATCCATCTGATAAGAGTCCAGAGGCTCAATCCCCTGTGTCTCATCAACATCATTAGCATCTCGCTCATCCATCAGATAACAAGAATCACTCCTCTGATCCTCATCATCATGGTGAGCATCTCGCTCACCCATCTGCTGAAAGGACTCACTCCTCCTAGCACCATCCTTGTTGTGAGCATCTTGCTCTCTATCCCCCTCTGACTCTAAAGAGTATGCACTCAACCAACCTGATGTGTCAGATGTGGGTTGTCCTAGAACTAAGTACTCATCGTCGATCCTCTGGCCCATCAAGACTGGATGAATTCCCTCTGGATAAGTGAATATCAGATCCCTCTGGAACACCACAGAGTAACCGGCAACACCCAAAGCTGCCACTGAGAGTATGCTCCCTCTCAGTCCTAGAATGAACAACACTCCTGATACCTCCAGGAGTTCTCCAAGGTCAAGTAGAAAACGAACTCTACCCACTCCTGTGACCAAGTTATCAGTCCTCATGCACATGCAAATGCATATCTCATGCACATGCAACATGCATGTCTCATGCACATGCATCATGTAAGAGCTCATGCACATGCATATCTCATGCACATCTTTGCAGTAACACTCCCTCTTAGCGAGGAAGGTACTTCTGGAGAAGCATCCACCAGGATCAAACACATTCCTTGTTGCTGCAGCTACTCCCTCTGAACTGGAAGCCATCCCAGCTACATTTGTTGTACTCTGATATGAAGATCTACGCCCCTCCTCAATCAATATCATCTTGAGAGAAGCCTCATGCTCTCCCTCTGTCACTAATACTGAAACTACATCCAAGGTCTCCCTAAACCCACATACAGGTTTGCCCAGCAACCTGTACAACTGACCTTGTCTAATGCCATGCCTCACTGTTGCATCCAAGGTCACTCCCTCTGAATATAGAGGCCTCTATCCATCTCAGAACAAAATACTATATCCCTCATCCTCCTTAGCTGATACGGAGGGTGAATCTATCTGCTCTGGTACATGCATCCTTCTTGTCATCCTCAGTAAGCCTTCTAACTCTGACTGGAACATCATCGAACCAACTCTCCTCACTGTTAGCCTCTCATAGCAATATGAGTCTGTCTCTGAAATATTGAGGAACACTTCTTGTATTCCCATCATATAGCTAGATGCATAACTGTACAAAGTCCTGAAGCCATGACTCTGTAAATCTGATAACACTGCTGATACAAAATCTCTAAATCAAAACCAACATGTAGGTTTTGTGCCTTGGTGAACAAGCTAGCCCTATCCTTCTCAGATCTAGGGTTCGCTCTCCCAAATCTAATCTTTGTTCTCACATATATGGTCTCTGCCCTCGCAGATCTGGTATCTATCCTAACAGATCTGATGTCTGCACTCACAGACCTGAACTCTACTCTTCAGATCTGATAGATCTATCTCAAATATATCCACTAAAATCATAGATCTGATAGATCTGACCTCTACAACCACAGATCTAAGCTCCGCTCTTCAGATCTGGTAGATCTAGTCTCTATCTTTACTGATCTACTAGATCTATCTCAGATCTAGTCTCCAAATTCTCAGATCTATTAGATCTGACCTGTACTGTCACAGATCTTAACCCTACACTTTAGATATGGTAGATCTGGTCTCCCTCTCTACAGATCTGAATGTGATTGCTCTCCCTGACCCTTACCAGGGCTCTGATACCATGTTAATTTTATCCAGAGATCACTACTCCCTCTAGATAGCCCTGAGATCTCAAGCAGTTTGAGTCTCTATAAATCAATAATGCAATAAAGACTTAAGAATCAAATGCTATAGATCTCTTAACACTTGACAATGAAAACTCAATCGATCACACAACACTGGATGTACCCTGGAAACCCCAAATGAGGAAAACCAGCTATCTGTGGGGATTTCTTCTATCTCAAACCCAGAGCAATATAAGAAGAATACAAGTACATACAATGTTACCTCAGATGTAACAACCAAACCTGAAAGGGTCAAAACCCTAGATCTGCATGCAACAACTAATGCATGCACAGAGGAATTGTGCCATACTCTGTCAACTGGATCTGGATCTGTCTGCAGGTAACTCTAATAGTATTGTCTCTCTTACTGCACTGCTCTTATCTCCTCTACTACAGAAGAAGGCCAACTGCTAGATCTGATGAATGCGCCCTTCCTCTACATGGAAAAGTGCGCCCTCCCTCTGGATGTCAGATGCTCATACAGAATCAGATCTCAACAGATCTGAGCTCTGATCGTCACAGTCCTTCCTCAAACACTGAGGTAAGGATACTCCGAAAGTCTCAGCTGCTCAATCGGACAATCGGATCCAGAACGAACTCCTCTCTCCTCTGGTAATGCGCCCCTCTCTCTCTGGAAGATGTCCTCAATCTCTACAGAAACCACTCTGATGAACTATCTCAGTCCACAGAACTGGGTGCCAAGTGCCTCTGGTCAAGTGGAGTCTGATCCAGCTCAGATCACCCCACTCTCCCTCCTACAGAAGCTCCTCTCTCTCTCTCAGAAAGTCGCCCTGCATGCACTAATGCGCCCTCCTCACTGTTGACTGATCTCTCTCTAATAAGTCAACTGAACTACCTCGTTCGGGGACCTCCTGCCTCTATATATAATCTCACTGATCAATTAGGTTTATCAAAAACCTAATATTTGTGCATGCAAAAAGTCACTTTTGCATGTATCTTCTAATTAATAATTGTACATGCAAATCTCATGCATGCATGAGGCAAAACACCCCGAAAGGTCCACATGCATCCACCAATGGATCCATGCCACTTAGTAGAGTGCATCTCACCCTATACTCCATCATGATGCCTATATTGTTGATGTACCTCCATGTAAGGCATTTGAATCATGGAGGACATCCCGAGATACCATTATCTCTAACAATTTGGCATTCTACATGTTTTTTTTAAATATATGCATCAAAAAATATTAAAATATGTATGATATAAAAAATGCTCTCAAAACGGAGGCTTTTGAAAATTTCGTTTTCCGCTCCCGCTCCCCGCTCCCAACATCCTTGGCTAAGACCATTAACCCCATTCCTGGTTAAGTTATGATCTATCCATGTGTCAAGATTTGCTCTTAAACCTTGATTTATTAAGGTCTCATCTCAAGGTTTCCCTTTGATCTATCTATCCATATAATAATAATAATAATAATAATAATTAGTGAAATGACATAACTTAATTAAAAGGCATGACCTAATGAAAGGGATATTAAAGGCAAAAAATTCAAAAGATTAAAACCATGAATTTGCAGACACTTAGATTTTTGGCAAATTGTAAATAGCAGCAGTAAACTTATCTCACAACCAGACAGTAAATGGCATTGAAATTTGTGTCCACTAACAAAAACAACCTGTACCGTCTCCTCTTTTCCTGTGCAGATCTAATTGTAATTTATCTCGAAGTCTGTGCCCAAAACAATCTCTAAAAACGTGCCAAGAACAGTATCTCACTGTACAACCCCCTCACAAAAAATTAATGCTTAGGCACAACAGAAATTTCCTCCTCGAAATTCGTGTTGCACTCCTCAAAATGTGTGCCCAAAAATACCTTGAACTGTGTGTTGGTTCATTAATTGTTGTACCTCGATTTTCGTGATGGTAATTAATAGCATTTAATGTTGTACCTCCTTCCTGAAGTGCTTGCTAGACAAACCTTCAAAATAATGCTACTATTGTACCGTCCCAACCTTGGAAATCGTGCCCTCTGCAATTTTCTCCTCTCTCTCCCAAAAACTCAACTTGCTCTAATGCTCTAATGAAACAACTGAGTGTGACTCATATGTTCCCTTTTTGTTTGGTTTAATGAGGTAGTTGAGGGGTCATCTAATCTAAGGGCCCACATTGGTTTAGATCAATGGATGAGAATAAGTGCACTTTCTCTCCATTAAAAAATTTAATTTCCCTCAACTATTAATTAAGTACACCAAAAAGTCACTTTAATCTCTAAAGTGAAATAAATGCTCATCTCAAGTCATTTAATGCAAGGGTCATGTATTTTTCCCCTTTAAGTGACTTAAGCACAAAGTCACTAGGGGAACAACTTCCTAGGTACAAAAATTTAACACTCCCTCTTACCGAGGAAGTTGTTCTGCACCACTCCCAACTTGTCCTTGAAGAAGACAAACTTGTCCCGCCCCAAGGATTTTGTCAAAATGTCTGCCACCTGCTCATCAATGGAAATGTACTGTAACTCCACAGCTCCTCTCCAAACATAGTCACGAATGAAGTTGTACCTAATCTCTATATGCTTTGACCTGTCATGGAATATTGGATTCTCAGAGAGTTGGATGCAACTCTGATTGTCGCAGTAAATAACCATGGGTCTCAGGTCCTGACCAAATAAATCGACCAACAACTTGCGAAGCCACAAGGCCTCACAACTAGCCTGACTGGCTACCATGTACTCAACCTCAGCATAACTCAAAGCAACAAACTTTTGCTTCTGACCTACCAAGCAAGCATGAAGTCCAAGACTAAGTGAGGTTAGGGATGTAATCCCTTAACTCGCTCTGATTGATAGGAAGCAAAATTCGTCCTCTATTACCAGTAGTCAGAAAACACATGTCTCCAATGCATCGCTCTCCATGAAAGGTCCAACCCAAATGTCATCAGCCTGTGCAAATCTGATATATAATAAATGATTAGGGATGATGACTTGACTTCCAGTAGGAAATCTATTCCTATTTACAGATTCAGGAATAACTTCAATATTACGTATAGGAATTGGATGGATCTCAGCAAGGTGTTGCAGCTGCAGGGTGACATTTCTTAAGTTCCTTCTGGAAGGAATTACATTAAATCTGGGTGGACCACCATCGATGGGAATGGCTACACTACCAACTAGGACTTCTCTAATTTCTCTTCTTGTCTCTTGAACACTTATATTAGGTTCTTCCTCTTGGGGAGACGCCACATGCTTTACAGTTTCCCCAACAATCCAGAAATCTCTATGTTCCTTCAAGGAATGAGGCATATGTGATATAGCAGTGGAATGACTAGAGCCTTCCCCTGTACGAATTGGAATACTCATACTTTCTAACCTAGTGGACAATGCTTCTAAGTGAGGATCTGAAGAAATAGGAATGTGAGAGGGATCACGATCTTGATGACTAGATGACTCAGATGATAACAAAAATTGGGGAATGTGAGGATATGCAGATAAAACATTGATTTGATTTTGGGAAGGAGATTCTTGAAAAATAGCAAGATTGTTTAAAGCAGGATCTCCTTCGGGGGCATCATTACTTATGGCATCCTCTTCCGAACTTAAAGAATTGTCATGAACTTGATTTAAAATACCATCTTCCAAAGATAAATGAGATAGGGAATCAAGAACATCAGAATAATGGGATTCGTTAATTTCATCATCACTTTCCGATACAGGAGAGGGATGAGTTCCTTCATGTTGCCGCCTGGTTCCACACCTGGGGAAAACGCAGCAGAAGTCTTCAAGCTGCTGGTGTGGCCTTGGGGGCAAGTCAGAGTCAAGTGTTGTCACTTGGGACTCGACTCCTCCGTCTAGGCTTTCCTAGCGAAGCCAAGGGGGGTGGACCCTAAAAATGAAAAGAAGCAAAGGTGTCTAATCTAGGAGTTAGAAAAATACTTTTTTGATAACCAAGAAAACAACAGCATATACTTATATAAAGCAAATCAAACATTCGTCAATACATCATTTGCTCCCATTCACTATTTTCATCATTTGCAACATTTGTCAATAACATGAAATAATATCAATATAGACCAGTGCCTTATAATGGAGTCGAAATAGATGCATGAGCAGAAAAGTAAATGTAGTGCAAGTGTTCTTGGTTTATTTTAAAATTAATGTGAAAGCGATCTTTTTATTATGGCTGGTTGGTTCCCAATATACGCAAGGTACGGGGGAACATGTCCGGAATTTTGATGTGTGGCTTCCCTCTCAGGCTTGGACTGAATCGGAGTCTCAATGAGGTGTTCAGATGCTGTACCAACGAGGGCAAGCCTAACGGTTTCCAAGAGGTCACTACTCAGTTTTGTCCCAAGCCTTCTGAGAAATTTCCCCACGACAGCAAAATGTTCGCGATGTGCCGGATTTTCACATAAAGGTTTTTTTATTTGGGGCGGTGTTAGATCCTATTACTAGTCATCTCCTCCTTTCTGATGTGTACCAACTGGATCAGACTGAGCTGCAAGTCGGCCACAGAGCATACGGGAGAAGACCTTGGTATTTTTTAGAAAATGTTATGAACCAAAATTTTATCTTTTTTAAACCCCAAGAGTCTCTTTTCAAGCACGTACTAGGGCAAGCCCTTGCACAAAAACCCTACTTCGGGAAAGCAAGGGGGGCGTTTGAGTTTGTAAAAAAAAAATGATAAAAACTATGTTTTGAGTGAACTTGTGGCCCGCCAGTGGAACGGACCAACAAGGTTGATTTTAATCCTAGTTTGATTTTATTGATTGCAGAAAAAGAGAAATCTAAACTAAAAAAATTCAAACCACGAAATTTGAGTCGACACAGTTTTCCCCCCTGGGGGGATGGGGCGTGGGCGCTTGGTTAGCCCACTTGCTCTTGTTTGATGCTTTAGTTACAATATGATAGAAATGCCCCAGTCTTAAATCGACTTAGTGGCTTACAAAATAGGAGAGAAAAAGTGACCGGTTCAGGAAATTTTCGAACTAGATGCTCCGGATGGCTTGGATCCTGGAAAATTGGCCCAGCAATTCTCTCTACCTGCTCTTTAAATACTGCAAACCAGCAAGCAATAGATCAGTAAAGATGCCCAAAAACACTTTAAGAGTGTCTTTGGAACACCTCCTAAAAACCCAAAAAAAACTAAGTTAAACTTCTAAATTAAAATGACCGAAAGTAACCAAGCAAAACAAGCTATGGGGCTTGTCTACTTGGGATCTTTGCTAGCTTTTAATGGCTGCAAATTATATGCTCTAGGACAGCCAGGTAATACTTTGAAATCAGATCGAACACTACTTCAGAAAAACTTGAAAGATTTTGACAACTTGAACCAGTTTTCGAAAAGAAAGTGCTAGATAACCAAGAAGCTTTGATCTACGAACAATAAACTATTTATGAATGAAAGAATAAAACTTCTTGATGACAGAATTTGATCTATTTAAGTTTTTATCAGCAGTATGTAAATCAGATCCACTTTTTGATTAGTAACTAGTAACCATAAAATTTGATTTTTTTTCTTGAATGAGAGAGAGAGATGGAACAAATCCTTGTTGAAAATTGAAGCTTTGAAGATGGTTTAGTAATGTTCGAAGGGACTATATCTGCAAACAATGATTACAAAAAATGGGAAACAAACAAGATCCTCCTTCTTGCCAACTCAAGAAAACACCTGCACATCACAGACCTCACCAACAAAAATTTAAGTGTAGATATACACTCACAAGAAACTACTATTGCATATCCATAAACAAATGAAAGATACAAAAATAATCTCTTACCAAGCACACATCACTAAGCTGCTGCAATAAACAAATTGAAAACAACTTATCTCATAGATTGGTAACAATCTTTCCGATGAGCACACCACACCCTTGAAGAATGAAGCTTATGCACAAGTCATCTTGGAAAAAGACACAAGATAGTACATCCACATATGACAAAAACACCACAAGCTGACCTCCAAAGTCTTCTTTTATTCAAACTAGAAAAATATTACAATCATAGGTCTCTTGCTCCAATTCTCACTAGTAAACAATGAAGAGGAGCACACAATTTATAGAAAAACCAAGTGAGGAGAGGAGGGGCGCACTTGCTAAATGAGAGGGGAGTGGTGGCATGGATGGTGGAGGAGATAGGGCTGCACACTCCACCTTCTTTGATGTCCACACGCAGCACATATGGTGCCAACATAGCAGCACATATCATGCTGCAAAAACCAAGATTCGTGGGCACTCCCTCTTGCCAAATGCGCCCAAGTAATGAGGAATGCGCCCTCCCCTTTTGGTGCAAGTTATCTCCATCATTAAAGCTGCCCATATGACACAAAATTCAGCCCAAAGCATTCCTAGATTGATGCTGATCCAATCCAGTCATCAAAACATTCCAAAACTTTTTTATTTTTTGTAAGTCATTTTTCCAATTTTTTTATTTTTTTATGACTTTTTGGGTTTTTTAACTTTTTTGGCTATAGGGAAAATATTAAGCATCCAAACCTTAGGAAAAGTGGGTTTAGGGGTTTAGGGGGTGCTCTGAGTTAGAAAATGAGCACCCCTAAGGCAAAAAAGACCTCCATACACCACTTCTAGGCCGATTACAAATTTTTTAATTGAACCATTAAAAAATGGTCCAATTTACGGAAAAAATAAAACTTGCCGAAAATTAAAAAAAAACCTAGGGGGACTTAGCACATGTCCATATGACTCAAAAATAACGCCTAGCATGTTCATATACATTGACCCATAGACTTTAACAACCCCCTAAGGCCCGTCAGCCTCCCCAAACATTCCAGCTTTGGAGGAGCAGGAGAAAAACCCAAAAATTATGTTATGCACTAATGCAAGACATAATAACTAGGTGAAAAAACTCCTTGGAATACCTGACTTAGCCAAAAAGTCCTAGGGAACCAAGTCTTTTACAAAACACCATGCTAGTATGTTTTATTACAAACCCCGCAGGGCCATGGACATGTGGAAAAAATTTAAAACCAGGGCCGCTTAAAAAGGCCAGCTGGATATCAAATCATTAAAAACGAATATGTATCATGTTCAACTCTGCCCACTCGATTGATAATCCAACCAAGTACAACTTAGTTGGCAACACTTCAAAATGGTTTGCCGAAGGAATAATATGCTCAAGTCCTTGGCTTTCCCTTTCCATATTACGACTAGTCAAAGCACGCCATTCTCTAACAGTTCTTGGAATTCGCTCACCACGTCTTATGTCATCAAATTCATCCAACAACTTCAGGTGTTAGATTTTCATTAACTTGTTCTTGATTTATTTCATTGCTGGACTCTTGACCCTGAAGTTGATTTTCATTTCTTCTCAATTCATTCAATTCCTCCGAAAACTCATTCATAAGCATTTCCAGATTTATTCTCCTAGCAAGTTTGGCTATCTTCTCTTCTTCAGAAGAAGAATCAGTATCTCCCATTACCATGAAAACATTTTCAGATTGTGATAATTCCCAAATTTCATCACCATTTTTAATCATATTGGCCTTGGCATTATTTAAGAGCTCATCCCCATAGGTGTTTTTTATCCCTTCCTCAAAAGTTTCCAAATGTTTGTCAATACATGGTTCTCTATTAATTCTGATTAAGGCACCATCTGAATTGGGAACACATATATATGATAAATCCATCATAAGGTATCCACCCAGACATGCTGCCCATTTTCTAGATAAAAGCATTCCATATGTTGGGGGCAAGTCTATCACTACAACATCCATCATAGTGGAAATGTCTGAGCATGCAAAAAGAGCAGCCCTCAAGTTTTTGATCAAACCATAGGACTATACACGTCTTGAATCAATGCCATAAACATTTCCATAAGGCCTAGTCACCTCCAAACCCCTTTCTTTCATGACATGCAAAGGCATTACATTCATGGCGGCTCTAGAATCTAACATACAATTGTGAAGGAGCATATTTTGAATGTGCAAGATAAGGTAAAAAGGAGGGTGACCACCATTCTTTCTTTCATAAATAGCAGAATGGATGTTAATGGGTGGTTCTTTCTCAACTCTTCTAACCTCTGTTCTACTAAGACTCCGTATATGACACGATTCTAAAGCAATCTCAAGAGTCTCCTTTTGGTTGATGCCTTCAAAGAATTCCTCTACTTGGCTTCTAACTGAAGGGACTTTCATTAACTCAGTTATAGGGATATTACACATGATTTTGCCCAATTCTTTCTTAATATCAATGTTCCAATTATAACCACACAAGGCAATTCCATCTTCTTCCTTCTTAACTTTTTCATTCTTATTACGTTTGTCCACGAAGGAAGGAGGCCGGGAATCATTATTTCTTCTTTTATCGATTTGAATTTTGGGTTGTTCCTTTAGTTCAGGGAGATTTATTGCACAACATGAGGAGCTTTGTTCTTCAATTAATTCTTCTTGCTCCCATTCTTCTTCTTCTAAGAGAATCCTTCCGAAATCATCATCATAAGATAGATCTCCTACTAAGTTGATGTTTTCAGGTTGATCATCAGGGTAAGAGGTGTCTAAAGGTTCTTCTTCTACTTTGTCACACCAATTTACATTCTTTTTCTCAAAGTTTTCTGGATACTCAAGACGTCTTCTATTGTTATCTCCCTCGGGTCTTCTATTGTTGTTCCAATAAGGTTTGGGGCCATAAGGGTTTCTATATAATTCAAAGTTGTAACATCCCAAAAATTCCTAAAATTTAAAAATTTTGATAATATCAATAAATATGATATTTAAGCATGTGGAAGTAATTAACTGTTTTATTTGTTTTATTTTAACTATAGAAATTCATCTTAACTGTTTGATTTGTTTTATTTTAACTATAGAAATTCATCTATCTGTTGTTTATTAATTTTTGAAATACGATTACGTTCCTTAACGAAATGTTTGTTAAGATCGCTAATTAATGTTTGATTATTTATTTGTACTAACTGTTCACGCTTCTTTTGACGATGAAGGGGTCCTATGGCACCCCGGGGCTTACTTAGCTGCATGGCTAAAGTTATTACACTTGACGCAGGTTACAGGTAAAGATAATTCCAGCCTTTGAAGTTATTTAAAGTTTACCAGCATAAAATCAACCAACAGTAATTTTATTTGAAGATTATTTCAGGGTGAGATCCTAGCTTTTATTATGACTTCTGTTGGGCAGCTTCAGCATGAATATTATTAATTTGAAATTATCTTTCTCATGGCGTTTCCAAACGATAGATACATACCTAAACTTAGATTCTAAATCTGCGATCAAATGATAATTTTGAAATACTATACTGATTACGATAGAAGTTATCTAGTTTATACCAAACTTAACAATCTAATACTATCAAAACTTATTGTAAGTATTAGTGTTACCATGTACATTTGATATTTTTCACATATCGACAAGAACGAGTTAGCATTCATAATTATGACATAACGTTCATATATCTACGAAATTATATAATTATCTATATACAAAAACTTTACAAAGATTCTACCCATATCATGTAATTGTTTAGGATCTAGGTTACAATCCATATCAATTGGGGTTATGATTCTAATGTTATACAAACATTCTAGGGTTACATTGATATACAATAAACGATTGCATTAACACCTAAACTATATAACAATTTAAATATTAAATCAACCTATATATATATGTAATGCTATTCGAAATACCTTGGAGTTAGGGTTACGAGCCTAACACTCATATAAATATAAACTATATGATGATCCTATCATTAAACAAATGATATATATATTATAATGCAAGTTCTACGAACTGGTAGGAGATATGGTTATAAGGTAACGTAATGAAACTAATGTGTAAGAAGTGCAGGTTGGCAAACACTACGAAATTAATGAGCAATAACTGAGATCTTGGTGGAATGCTCGGTGGCATCCAACCTGGCTTGAGGCACATGAACACTTCTTGGATACTGCGTTACCACACATGTGATAGCGTTAAACCTCTCTTGTCCAAAACCCTTGTATTCATTGTTATGGTTGTGAGTTTGGAAGTGAGGCCAACAGGCCGCGAGGTCTTAGGGTTTCAAGGTGGTCGTTCAGGGTTTCGATACCACGACCTCGGTGCGTTTTATTAGTGATTACCTGAACCTTGCAATGCATGGGTTTTGAACCTCGGCCTTCCAACGATAACGACTGATCCAGATTCTTGATATCCACAGGAAACAGATCCGTCACTCCTTGCATTGGTTATTTTAAACTTGTAAGTTTGGTTTTTATAATGATTACGAATCTAACTGAGATTTTATGGCACATTTTGCAAGGTTTGGTGGTCTCTCAGCTACATTTCCTGCAGAATATGAACACCGAGGACTTCAATGTCCTGGTAAGTCTCGGGTTCATCCATGTGCCCTGGATTCGTTGGAAGATGATTATGTTCTTCTCTCATGTAATTTAATATTAAGTCTTAAGCCGTGGGCAAAAGAATGTCTAGTATGAGTTTCAAGGCTTCAAGCCTTCGTTGTAACCGGTTATTTTGAGCATTTGGCAAACTTGTTTGTACAGCCTGTCCATGCTTCTATTCGATGGTTATTAAGTCATTTGACAGATAATACTAATACTAGTTTTTGATACTGTATTCGCTGTGTTGTTTTTAATATATTCGATATTATTGTTTTTATAACCATTATGGTTCGATACCAAGTCTGGGTGAGTGAAACACTCGAACCCAAGACTTGGATGACATACGATTGAATTTTCAGATTTATATTATATAGGGTTTTAAAAATGAAAAATTACAGGACTTTTAGAAAAGATAAGACACGGGGTTTAAGGATTTCGTTACTACTCCTACAGATTTATACTTATGCTTCGTTTTGTTATTGTATATCTATTATGAAACAATAGTTTCGATTTCGTATTTGTGTTTGCAATACAATGAGTCAAAGGGTTTGATATCCCTGGTCTTTAGTGAACGTGACTCGAACCATTCTTGTTATGTTGGTTTTTTATATAAATTGGGCGAGTGTGACTCGAGCCCGAGAATTGATATAAGAAATGTTATTTAATTTAAAGTTATTGATGCGTTGCTTTAGATTTGGGTTTGACCAATGTTGATAATGCTTAAATTTTAGCTTCAGGCAGGGTTGAGAGAACCCTTGCCACAATTCTATACTTCTTTATAAAATTCGAATGCCTTGATTGTCAAACCCTTAGGGTTTATCGCAGCATTTCTGAGTTGGTTAAAAATAATACTTAGTTGATATTAATGAACCTAAACCACGACTTGGTTCTTTGCATGATGATTATACTTTGCTATGTGATTTCTATTTATCAATAAATAATTTAAAGGTTACTACAGTTATAATTTAATTGCAATCTATAATGTATTATGAACTGTTAAGATCATTTTTATTTATTAGGTTTACAAAGTTACAGAGTTATTATATTGTATGTTATGATAATAATAAAACAATGTTTCGATAACAACAACTATAAGAAGTCTATGGACTCTGCTTCTAGCCAGCATAGATATTTACAACTACTTGACAGTGAAAACTTAGGGTTACTAAATGACTTAGGAAACAATACATAATAATGTAATTTTATTTATTCAAAAACAGAACTATTCTAACCTATCCTAACTTAATAGAATATACAGTTCAGCTAAACAATTTAGTCAATAAGTCTTCATTATTAAACCAGGAAAAAGGGTTAGAGGTTTAAATAAACAACTTCATTCATTCAACTGTAAATAAACAAGATAGGACAGTAGAACCTGATGAATGTAGGTGAAACAAACAACCCAAGGAGCCTGTTCCACCCAACCTACTCCTAAAGACAGCCAAATTACTTGCCTTAGGACCCCCGATCCTGTTCACTGAACCACTAGGAAGAAGAATCTGTAGAATCTTTAGGTCATCAACTTGCAGCAACAAAGTAGATCATTCAGTCCTATAGACTTAGCAGTAAAAGAGACCTGCAACAGCACCTCTGGTTTCCTTCTCATAATAATTTCAGCAGACTCATAATGCACTTCCACTTAGCCTCCCTATTCGAATCTCTCAATGATCACTTGATACACTTGAGGAATTATTTCTGTAGAAAAATAATTATGGAGCTCTCTGCTCAATTCGAATTTCCTTCTCTAGGTTGCCTAGGCCTTTTTAGTGGTTAACCTGGTCATTAATAAGCTAACAGCTCTGTTCCACCCACCTGGGGGATAATGCCACAAAGTTAGGGGTAGTTGTCCCATAACCAACAGCTAGTGGTGGAGTGCAAATGCTGACACCTGTCCCATGCCTTCTAACATCTTCCATTCCTCCTAGTGGGTCAATGAACACTCATTCAACAGTTCCCTTGGTGTTTGTCTCCTGTTTTAATTTATTAAATAATAATAATGTCATTACATTCATCCTTGACCAGATTTGGTCATAATTACAAAACTTTGTAATTATAATTTAACATAATGTTTTTGCAATAAAATAAATAGTCTCAAAATTTGGGTAGGTGACAAGAGTCCTAGAAACTTGTGACATTTTTAGTTAGGACAGTTAAATGTCTCATCATCTCTTGCATGGTCTCTAACGTGTCCTTTGTGTCCTTAGGCTCAGTCAGAGGCTCCTTGGGCCTTCGAAGTTTAGGATCAGACCTAGAAGTGGATAGGGAATAATGATCGAAAAAGTTTTGTTTCCCCATGGATGCTACATTCGACTCAGCAAACTTACCATTCAGTTGAGCGGTCTTTAGGTCATTAGGATTTTTATCCTTTAAATGGTATCCAAGCCATCCTTCAAAGGAATCTAGATAATGAATAACAATGGCTTGATCCTTTGGCCTAATGTCTTCTGGGATATTGGCTACAGTCTTGTCAAATCTAAGGTTAAACTCATGGACTGTTTCATTCTCTTTCTTCTTGATATCAAACAATTGATGCAAGAGAAATTCCCATCTAACTTTCGTGACCACTCATTATTAAGCTTCATGACAAAACTGTCATATCCATCAATGGACGAAGTAGGCAATCTATCAAACCACTTCCTAACATCTCCTTCTAAGGATGCCAGAAGGACCCTCGTGAAGACATCTTCGTCAGATGCTCCATATGCTTCCATATGTTCCCACACTTTGTCTATATGATCTTCTATGGTTATAGCAGAGATTCCATCAAACTTACGAACTTTTTCAAAATACTTTTCTGGCATGTCATCGGGGGCTCCCTGGATTTGAGAAAAATCTAAAGGAGAAGGTTTAGCCTTTCTTCCGACAATTCTAGGATTCTGCGGAGGATTGTTTTGGTTTCCACCAGTGTTTGCACCGGCCATTGGACTAGATGAAGATGAAGGAGATCCTAAAAGATGACTCGGTGAAGAGTTAAGATTAGAAATCTTCCAAAAGAAATTTGATGAGTTCTCTTTAATGTGTCTTCGGTTCCGAGTATAAGTTGCAGGGATTCCCTCAGAATTTGTTGGACGTTCTAAGAACTTAAGATTTATGCGTTGGGTTCAGTCCTCAGTAGAGTCGCGGGGTGGAGTCGCCAGGTGAACTACACAAGTAATTCACCAAAGGATAAATGTCGTAGGAGAGGTGAGATGAGTGAATTAAGATGGTGATTGGAATAACTATAAAGATTAGAAAATGCAATCACCAAACAAAAAACGGATGCAATAAGATATATGATAACGCACGGACACTCTCAGATACTAAAGGTAAGCCTCTACCTCCCTGGCAACAACGCCAAAATGTTATCACCAAACTTGTAGTTGCCCCAAATGTAGATCCAATACAAGATGGTAGATGGGATAGGAAACCAAAGAGGTGAACCACGAGAGCCTTGATTTCCAACAGGATTGGTTGTCACGCCAATCGAGGCACCCTTCAGTTTATACTGTCAAAGCCAAAGATAGTAAGGGGCGAGACCCTGATCTACTCCCAACAGGAGAGATCTAACCCAATCACCAGATCAAGCTATTAAGATAGGGTACGTAAGGTGACAGGTATGGAACCCTAGATTTAAGGAAATGGAATCACTGTGGAGGCTTAAGAAAGATAGGATATGAGCAATAGTTTTTAGACACAGTGATTCAACAATTAAAAATGATTCCAGGATTCAGGTGCTAGTATAAATGATCAAATTCAGATGCCTTGGGAAACGTGACCCTTAAAATAGGGAAAGAGTCCCAAAGAGTAAATCTGGAAGTTAAGGCTTTCTAGCACAACTTGATGGAGGGATATGACAATGTTAAATCAGACAAGCTCGTAAACCGAGAACAAACGACAGGAAAACAAGCCAATCAGGGAAGTGCGCAAGCGTTACGAGATCAGTGCCTTGGGAATTGGGCTCAGTGGAGTCCTCCAACCATGACGTCTAGGAGAACCCACCTACGGTTAGGCCAAAGCAAACATAACTAGAAATGGTTTGCCAATAAACCATGTCGTTTGAGCTAGAGAATTTTCCGAAGGATTTTAATCAGGGTTTTGATTTTAAATGAATATGGCCAATGGGTTGGAACCCAAAAATAACTAAAATACAAGTAGATCTTACCCGGATAATCTTGCAGATGCCTTGATGATGATGATCTATGTCTTCCCGATCAATTTGAGAAGTTTTGAGTGAGTATCCAAGCCAAATCGATTTTCCCAGACAAGCCAATGCGCCCTCCTTTCCTGCACAACAAACTACCTAAGTTAGATTCGAACCATCAAGAAAAAATGAATAATGTAACAAAAGAAATACCAAGATGAAATCAAAGATCACAATGAAGCTATTAAAAACCCCCTGGTATAAACGAATCGAAGTGAAGCGAGTTGAGGAAGCCCTGCAAAAATGCCCAAGTGAAGTCGCCCTCCTGTAGACAAAACATTGTTTCCAAAATATGTATGGATTCACCACAAAATCTCAAATGCTAGGTGACAATAGACTTTCCAATCAACATCTAAGAGCAATCACATCAAAGAAGATCCGAAAGTATCTGCAAATAATTCTTCTATTATCAAATTCCAAGAGCCAAAGGTCCTTTTACAATGAGGGGGTCTCTCCTTTAAATAGTTATGGGAGAGACCAAAACCCTAACCACCTTTTTAATGAGTGGCTAAGATTAAAAGATACATAAGTGATAATCTACGGTTGAGATGAGCTCAACATAAAGTACATGGATCAACTCAAAAATATAACAAGACACCATAGACAAAATCGCCCTAGGGGACATCCCACTCCAAGTGACTAGGAAAACATGACATAACGCTCATGGTGGGTCTAGGGGGTAACATATATCCTCCCTAGTGTGTCCCCATGGCACAATGATATAAAATGACTCATCAAAGTACAACAATGTGCCCAAGTGGCAAAGTCGTGTGCCTCCAAAGACACCATAAAACCATGAAAATGTGCCCAAGAAATATGTGTGGGCCCCACTGACTGATGTAATTGTTGTGGAAGGTGTGGGAGACATCATACACATCATCAAAATCATTCCTATTCCATTTCCATGCCTCAGTAGCCCAAATCGATTTCCTCTGTAGCCAATTTTACCATTTTTTATGCCTTTGTAAATCACCTGTTCAAGATACAAATGCCTGTAACTCTCTACCTGGTCACCCGAGGCCAAATCTGATTGCACCACAATATCTGGGAGTATGGCAATATAGTAAAACAAGTGGTTGGACCCCATACTCCCTCTGTAGCGCCATAGGTGAACCAATCAAATCATGAAACTGCTATGATAGGCCATTTTTAATGGCAAATCTACACTGAAGTGATAAACTGAGAGAAATCCCAACTGAAACTGCCCGGAAGTGAAAAATGACTGTCCCAATGGACTCAGAGAGCCCAAATGCACTAGAGATGCATAGTCATACACCATATGGATAACTGCATAGTCATATAATATCAATACCATGCCTAGACATATAAAAATAATAATAATCTGTAAATCATAAAAATCATAAAAATACCACAGATCACTACTATAAACCTGTAACTGCCACATGGAACCATCTGGTGACTATTAATAGACCACATATCATCAATCTCTATCTCTATCATCCATGGTCTAACTCATCTCATGTCCTGTAGTTGACTTGGTCAAACTAGGTTTGACCAGGTCAAACTGACCCATAATATGACCCAAGCTAAAACATCAAAGTGCTGCAAGTGTAACTGGTTAAGACATGCTTCATTAATCATTCCAATAGCAATATAAACATAAAGTAATCAATTCACTGGCGATCTAAAACAAGATATTCAAGATTTTTATTAATAATAATAGCTCAAACTAGAACCTCCAGGCTATACTCACTTCATGGTTGTGATCAATTTGCTAGTGATGGGTGAGGGTGGATATATGCAAGGCTAGGCTAAGGGATGACTGTACAAACTTCACACTGTGATACTTTGGATGTAGGAAAGGGGATACACACTAAAGCATATGCTGGACAAGCAATAACACAGGGGATGGCAGTGTCTCACAAATGGGTAAGTTGTTTGGGAAGTGCTTATTCAACCTTGACAGATGTCTACAACTCACATCCAAGCTGACACGGCTCCGTGAGGATCTTTTCTAGAGCCGCCATGACTAGGTGTCCGGCAAACCGTAACTCAAGACTCTAGGGGACACTTAGAATTAGTTGTCCCATGCTCCATCTCATATCACAACCCGTAGGCTAATGAGGAATAAATCATTACATTCAAATAAGGTCAGCAATCATTGAATTTAGCATTTATTAAACCATTACTTTAGTTGGACCTTTTCATTTCACATTTCAATTTCATAGCCTTTTAGTCCGTGTGTGTTGAAAAACACATTATTGGATTTCATTTCATTAGGCTTTCATTCACATGTGTTGAAAAACACATTCTAGAATGGGTTTTCATATAAGATATACAATAAAGTTTCCAGATACAATGTAATGATGGTAGTACTATCTGTTTCAGGTCTAGCCAAAACACCTTAGGCAACTCAGAGTCGAGACACGAAGTAAACAGGGAAGCTCATCCAACAAAGGGGCTAGAGTGGGGAAGTCCTCCATATCACAGGCTAAATAGTAAGTCAAGGTAAAAACAATAGCTGGAAGGTAGCGGATGGATGGAGATAGTGAAAATGATGCCAAAACTAGCAAGCCATATAATGGTGGGAATGATCACCTCCATTCTCCTAAGGAGGGTAAAACAAATGAGTATAGACAAGAACTTCATAATTTTGAGCAGGACACTAGATAGATACATAATAACAACCAAGTCCAATGTATATATATATGATCGCCAGATCATGACACTAAATGCTGAAACATGCTACTAGAATGACCAGCAAAGCATCATAAACCAATACACAAGATAATATATGCTGGATCATATACCTGTACAAACCATCGGAACCATAATCCGTCTACTGGGAACCTGTTGCTGCAACTCTGGGCACTACATACTGCTCTGTATGGCAAAATGGCTACATCGGTCATCAAATCTGAGTTTCCTGAGACTCAGTCGTGGCATAAGAATATACTGGTTGTCCATAATCAGAAGAGTGATCCAAAAATAGATGCTCATCTCAAGCATCTCAGTGTAAAGGACTGGCTGAAAAATATACTGGAATGTGGAATAAATATATGGTAGCCCCAGCTACTATAAATGTGATGACAGGTAGGATCCACCAACTCTCCCTCAAAAGCATGAAGCTTCTTCCAGTTGGTGATCATAGGTGTGGCCATCGACCTGCAGTCCTCCATCCGAAATCTCCTCAGAATATCAACTGCATAATTTCCCTGTCCCGGGAAAATATGACCAAGCTCTTGCCAAGCCTCCAATCCCAAAAAATAATGCATCAATCCAATGTCTATCATCTCATACTTTGAAGCGAGATCTCTCTTGCAAGTTGTAATGAGTCTCTCCTCACCTATAATAAACAAGTCATCCACATATAACAAAAGAATGAGTGGATCATCCCCAACCATGATGAAGTAAAGGTTCGGATCTGCCTCCCTCTTCTAAAAGCCCGTCGATAGCAAATAAGAGTCAATCTTGGAGTACCAAGCTCGAGGAGTTTGCTTCATCCCATTTAAGGCCTTCTTCGGCCTGCAAACATGAGACTCTCTCCCATGAATCTCAAATCCCTGTGGTTGCTCAAGATACACCTCCTCCTGTAAAATCCCATTGAGAAATGTGGTATTCACATCCATCTGGTGGATCTTCCAACCCATCTCTGTTGCAATGGAGATCAATGCCCTGATTGAAGAGTAACGAGCAACCGGTGCAAAGGTCTCGTCATAATCAACTCCCTCTATCAGTGAGAACCCCAGCGCCACAAACCGAGCTTTGTATTTCTCCACACTACCATCCGCAGCATGCTTGATCTTGTAAAGTCATCAAGAAGTCACCACTGACTTCCCCTCAAGTCTCGGTACAATCTCCCAAACATCATTCTTCATGATGGAATGGTACTCTTCCATAATTGCATCTCTCCACACATGACGCTGGGAGGCCTCCTCAAAAGTGGAAGGCTCTGAATCATGCAAACCAACCAGCAAGCCATACCATACATGTCAGGCATCTTTATCTCTCGAACAAGTCTATTGCGCTCTCCAACTAACTTTTCTTCCTTCAGGGTGTCTCTAAGCCGCTTGATCTTCCTCTTCCTTGAAGACTGCTCCCCTCTCTCCCATACTGGTGCATCATCCTTTGAAGACTGAGACTCAGGAGTAGTACCTCCTGTAGATGGTGACCCATGAACATGTGAACTAGACGCTGGTGACTGAAATGAACTGGAAGGTGGAACCGGTGAACCTGTAACCTGAGAACCTAAACCTGTACCAGGTGAGCCTGTAACCTGTCCCTGAACCTGTAACACCTGAAACTGGTGGACCTGCCACCCTTGATAGTGATGACTCTACACTTTGTGAAGTTGGACTCTGTGCAATCACCTGAGGTGTGGAAGCCTACTGCTCCCCCTGCTCTGACTCACAAGACTTCCCGAAGGCCCACTCCTCAAATCTCACATCCCTCCTCACTACAACTTTCCTCTGGAAGGGAAGATAAATGCGGTAGGCCTTCGAAGTCTCATAATAACCCACAAAGATGCCCTTCTTTGCAGTGAGGTCCAACTTTGTCCTCTTCACTGAAGGGACATGAGAATAAGTCAAGCAACCAAAGATCCTGAAATGGCCAACCTTAGGCCTCTTGCCTATGAACATCTCCTCAGGGTCACCTCCAAGGCTCGGTGAGGACGCCTGTTCTGAATGTAAACAGATGTGTTGCATGCCTTAGCCCAAAGAAAGAGTGGAAGACTCCGATCATATAACACAGCTCTCGTTGCTCCCACAATGGCCTTGTTCTTTCTCTCTACCACTCCATTCTGCTATGGAGTGTAAGGTACCGTCAAATGCGTCTTGATGCCCTCCCATGCACAAAACTCATCAAATGGAGTGGAGGTATACTCACCCCCATTATCTAATCTCAACACCCGAATCCTCCTCCCTGGCTCGATGTATGCAAGAGGCCTCCAAACTCTAGTCTCACATTCTCTACCCATCCCCTAGACCAACCTCCACTCATTTAAGAACTTCTTTCTATTGCTCCCTTCTACCAAGGGTGCCAAGAGACAAATCATTAGCAATGAAGCTCCTATTTCTAGATCAATAAGGGTTCGTGAGGCTATTCCCACTTCGAAAAGACCCCACCATAATTGTCCTTCCAAACCCCTTACCAACAATCAAATGAGGCCACCCAAACCTCAAGGACTATTGACCTTGTCTATGAGGCAACATAATACGCAGTGTAAATTATCTTCCAACTCCTCCAAACAACACTCTATCTAGAGTTTCCTCCCTTCGGCCTCAGATGTTAAAGGAGTCAATGCTAGCAGATCCTAATATCTTTGCATTATTTGTATCATGAATCCTAATATGCTTTGAAACAATGTACCCATATATGGCCAAGGTACTCACAAACCGTTGATGTCAAATGGTGAACCCTATAATGTTGAGTTCACCCCATATGATCTTGATGAAATTGTCATTGATGCCAACATTGACTTGCAGTGGCCCCATAGGTAGTCATTGATGCCACCAAGTCCCTCCTGCAGTGCACAGCTACGGTAGATTCTTCTACTTGTTGATGAATGGAATGATGAAAGAAATAGGTAAACGGACTTCAATGGCATGCCCCGATACAACTTACAACACACAAAGATTTCAAATGTAATAAATATGTACGATTCTTATTACAAGGTCATCAATACATGAAATTATATACCCAAGGACAGTGAAGTGACTATCCCATTGGTCACAATTATTCACCAGGATTGTTAACTATTCCTTTTTAAATTAATAATGAGTGATTGGTTTCATAGTGAAAGCTATCATTCCAGGAAGAGTTAAAACACAGAGAAGATGACTGCACAAGTAAAGGAACTTTACAAGGAGCCAACAACATGAACAACAAGCAAAGAAGGAATTACCACTTTATGAAAACTCCAAGCCATATTCATGGCAGACAACCAAAGTGAGAAACAAACAGAAACAGTACAAGGGAGTATATAAGATTTGCATTGCAGCAATTTCTGTTTGTAAATGCAGAAGATCGAAACAATGATACCTGTTCCTGAATAATACTGCGAGCTTCAACAAGTTGTGCTTCCAACTCTAGCTCGCGTTCACTAGCTTCACAGGTAACTTGTGCCCCTTTTTGTGCTTCTTGTAGTTGAAGCATCCGTTCCTATATTCCAACAAAAAATACAGTTAGGGCATCCTTGTAGCGGATAAGATACACTGCTCCCACATTCAAGAGTAGTTACTACATGATAAATATAAGCTTGTAAGATTACCACTAAATTTTAACTGGGATGAAAAATAAATCACAATCTATCCAAAAAACCAGGGTATACCTTTATAGAAGCCATCTTTGTTCTCAAACTCTGCTCGATTTGGTCTCTGGCCATATGGAAAGGAAGATCGAAGACATCCTGAACAAATTTTCCACTGAAGTTATTCAAACAAACGTTGGGAATATCAAGATCAAGATACAGTTCCACATGTTTTTTTAAATATACATCTTATAATTACAGAAAAATATTTACAAACACATCTTTTGGAAGTGCCAGTTTGTACAGTTCCACACGTTGGACCATTAATCATACCAAAATGAAAGAACAAAATATATATTCACCTCATGAGCCCACCCCATTCCACAAAACACATAACACAACAAAATCTGATTTTACCGTGCGTCCTCCCAGTGGAGTAGGTGGTTCAGCATCAATTCCCCCATTGAGTGCCAAACCTGGTTTAACTGGGCCATTAGGTGTATTCAAGAAGTCGCGCATGTCCAGCTACAAAAGAAGAGAAATTCTGGAGTTGTATGAATGCCACGTTTCACTAAAAGAAGCATACCTTATGATCATGTTTCATTATCTTTTGGCATGCCTCTTTAATTGCATAATAGCATTAGATTCAATGCATCCTAAAAGATGAAATATTTCAATTTACTAATATCCTAATCAAAGGAATCTTAACTATATAACAGCATGAAAAAGTACAAGTATCGAAGTCAAAAATCAAAAGGTTATACTCTCTATAAACAGGGAGAATTTTGAGACCGCAACATTCATGAACAAATTGTTTCCTAATCAAAGGAATCTTAAGTATATAACAGCATGCAAAAGTACAAGTATCAAAATCAAAAATCAAAAGGTTATACTCTCTATAAACAGGGAGAATTTTGAGACCGCAACATTCATGAACAAATTGTTTCACAAATATTCTGGCATTTAAACATTGAAAGTGTAACTATCACTTTATGGTTGTCGGTTCACATAAGTTATCTAAATGTAAAAAAGGTAACGAAAGTCTTAAGAAACAGGATAATAAATATCCAACAAGATAGACAGGATGTAGCCCTTCATGGTTCAATTTTTAAAAATTTGATCTGGCTTATATATCATGCAGCTGACTTCCATGTGCAAATATTCCCATTCTCTACAACTATTCTTTAGCCAAATTTAGTCATCAACCCACGAATGCCATCCATATGTCAATGACTGCAACACAGGTGAATGCTTGCTGCTCTAAATTTCAGAATTCCTGCCTGCGTGTCTGTTTGAAATTCTAAATTTCACAATTCCTGCCTGCATGTCTGTTTGAAATTCCAAATTTCAACTTGGAAGTATTTTAAAAACATGGCATCATCTTTAAAATCAGTGTCACTATCTGAAACAATAACACCTTTGAATGGCATACTTTAAGTCCTGCCCCTTTCCAGCACTACGTGTCTTGCTGATTTGACATGGATGAATGTGTTTAGTGATTAACATCAAAATTGAAGAATATAAGGGCAGATTTACTGTTGTTTTTAAAGCACTCACAACTGTTTTCAGATTTCCTATATGCATGATAAAATTGCCTGAGAAGGATGAAACTGATTAGAACACATTGGTATCTTATCTCTTAAATTGCCTAGTGGATTCCGGTTCTTAAGGATTGAAATATTATCCACTACTGTTGCTGTTTTGATTATATTTCAAAACAGCCCTAAGGCTGAAAATTCACAAGGCTAAGATCTAGGAGGACTGCAGTTAAGAGGTGAAATTTATGAAAACTTGAGCAAAATTTCTACAGGCTTTGCACGCTGACTTGACATAACATTGAGCAGATTTTGTTAAGTGGTTTGACAAACACATAGAAACTAAGTGGATGGATTTATGGCTGTAATAAATCTGTCAAATTTGTTTTTATGTTGGGAGTGTGCCTTAAGGGCTAGAAATATTGTTCCCTGAAGTACATTTGTTTAGTTTTTATTTTCTTGAGCTGCCTTGCGTAATTGATTGGATGGAAACGAAATATATACTGCTATAATTTATAATTCAGATTCAGCCCTAAGGCTGAAATTTCATATTAAAAAGATATAGGGAACTTTATGGTTGAGGTGGGATTTATAAATTTGCATTAAATGTCAATCTAGGAAATTCCATCTTAAACATGGACAAGAAGTTTTTGACATTCTCCCATAAGAAGTAGATAACAAAGCATGACTTTACAATGAAATCATGCTCAAAAGCTCCCCCATCAGAAGACCTAAAAGATCTACTTGATGTGATCCTTCAAGATAATTAGAAGTCATTACAAAACATGCAAAAAACACTTGAAAATGTTGTAGGCATAGTTACATATATCGTATATATCGTGACACGTCACCTCAGCCGATATATCGCCAGCAATTTATTGCAATATTTACAAAAAATTGAATGTGCCGCGCTATATTGAAGAGATCGCGATAAATTTGGAAAATATCACAATATTTTGGAAAATAACGCCCTGCTCATAAAAAAAATTGTGCAATTCGAGAAATAAAGCCAGGGGTTGGGTTTTTGGCAATGTTAGCAGAACCAGACCAGAACCGACTGGTTCGATTTATCTTAGAGTAAAACAATAAATTCATTCGTTATCTGTTTACTTAAATTTTTAACATTACCACTAATTGTTTCAGGATGTTTGAGAGTGGTTCCAATCTCATCGGACTTCATATGCAAAAACTAGAATTTTAGATCCCATTCAGAATTCAACAAACTCAATAGTTTTCAGGATTTCAGGATTGCAAAAGTTTCCACCATATTCTATCATGTAGGACGGTATGGGATTGGCATTTAATCAAGCACATCAACCCATCTATGTACCTTGATGTTGGTGGTGTTGATTGTTGAACTCCTCAGTCACGACCTTAATAAAAATGTACTCTTTACTCGAGCAAAATCATTTATCAAACATGGGAAGCTTTTTCTACCTTATTTTAACGATTGTGTTAGGAAGTTTCATTAAAATTGTAGAGTTTTGACTAATGTCCATGGAGGATCAACTTTGAGATTCGAGGTAGTGGCAAGGGCTAGAGCCTAGAGGAGGGAAGCATAGGGTGCTATTGATGAATAGGATCCCAATATAGGTAATGATTTTGATGATATGTAGTTATGGGAGGAGACAGCTCACATTGGCTTCCACCTCAGCCTCTTTACCTTCCACCAAACCCAAGCAGTTGGAGCTTCCAGTTCCACCCTAGGCTCATCCAAAGCACCTACAAGACCACTTACTACCAATGTTATCGGAACCGGCAAAACCGGCCAGTCCGACCGGTTTACAGGGTTGGCCGGTCCGGTCTGGCACAAAACCAACCTGGCCGGATTTGTTTCCAGATCGGGCAAGGAACCGGCCGGATTTGTTTCCAGATCGGGCAAGGAACCGGCCGGTTCCGTAGGTTCCGTACGGAACCGGCCAGTCCGTACTTCGCCGTACGGCCACGGACAAGGACCCACGGATTTCAATTTTTTAAAAAAACAGAAAAAAACCTATCCTAAGTTTCTAACCTAACCCTAAGCCTATCCTAAAGCTATTTAAAGGCCCCCCCACCCCCTATATTACTCACACTAATCATTGCATCTCATTTGGCAATCTTGAGAGCACTGTTTGTTGGGCAGTTTTGGAGTCTTCCTAAGCTGAGTTTTTTCGGTGGTTTGCAAGAACTTGTTGGGCATATTCAAGTGTGTTTTGCAGGGAAGATTTGGAGGAGATTCGAAGCATTATTTCTTGGAGCAGATTTGGATCTATCTCGTGGACTGTTTTGGTGGTTATTGAAGGCTTTTGTGCAGAATTTCTGGGCTGTTATCACGGATCAGCTTGTTCTTTTTCTCTTGGCAGCGGCAATTCCTCTCAAGCTTTGCTACATTTCTTCTTCTTTCTCAAAGGTATGTCAAGACTCAAGACTAAACACTCCATTTCTCTTTAAATTTGTTTTTTCCTTAGTTAATAAGTTATTAATAAATTATAGGATTTTATTTCCAACTTTTGTTTGCCATGGCTCCAAAAGATAAGAAGGATCCGGCATGGGTTCATTGCCAATTGGATGATGGTGGGAAAAAAATATGCAATTATTGTGGGAAGAAAATTGCTGGCGGGGGTATCCATAGGTTAAAACAACACTTAGCTAGTGCTAGAGGCAATGTTGAACCTTGTAGGAAAGTCTCTGATGATCTTAGAGCAGAGATGCTAAGTAGTATTGAAGCCTACCAAGAAGAAAAAGCCAAGACAAAGAAGCTTCAACAAGACATAGGGAGAAGTTCAATGCCATTTGAGGATGAGAGTGACCATGAGCCTGAGGGTGATGATCATGAAACCCCTCAAGGTCATTTGACTAGTTTTGAAGAATCCTCCAATTTTCCTGTTAGGGGGAGAGGTGGACGTAGAGCATCCAATTTGAACCTAAAGAGGCCACGTAAGGCCCCGACCAACAGTAGAGGGCTTGACTCTTTCTTTGTGCCCCGCACTACCCCTGGTGCTCAGCCCACCATTGATGCTAAATGGAAGAAGATGGAGAAGGAGGCTGCTTGGGAATGCATAGCTAGATGGTGGTATGATGCAGACATACCCTTCAATGCAACTAATTCTTCTTATTATCAACCTATGATAGATGTTATAGCTTCATCTGGTCCAGTCTTCAAAGGGCCTAGTTTGCATGATATCAGAGGGCCCCTTTTACAAAATGAAGTTCAAAGAATAGATGAATATCTGAAGGAGTTCAAGCAGTCCTGAGTAGAATAGGGTACACAATAATGTCTGATGGATGGAGTGATGGAAAATCCCACACCATTATCAATTTCCTGATTGCTTGGCCAAAAGGAACCATGTTTCTTAAATCTATGGATGCCTCTGATCAGGTGAAGGATGCATAGTTATTATTTCATCTTTTGGACGGAGTAGTTATGGAGGTGGGGCCAGAGAATGTTGTACAGATCATCACTGACAATGCCTCAAACTATGTTGCAGTGGGAAGGATGTTAGAGGAAAAACACCCCACCATTTGGTGGACACCATGTGCAGCCCATTGTTTGGACCTCATGCTAGACGATATTGGCAAAATTGAGTGGCTGAAGAAGTGTGTGGAGCAGGCAAAATCAATAACCATGTACATCTACAACCACTCATGGGTTTTGAGTCTTATGAGGAAGAACACTGGGAGTAAAGAGCTAGTTAGATCAGCCATTACACGATTTGCAACAAACTTCCTTTCGTTGCAATCCCTTGTTGATCAAAAAGCCAACTTGCGGAAGATGTTTTCCTGCGATGAAGTGGAATGAATGTCAATGGAGTAAAAAGGCTAAAGGGAAAGATATAGCTGACAAAGTGTTTGAAGAAACATTTTGGAAAATGGCAGAAGAGATAGTTTTATTCAATGAGCCTCTTGTGAGAGTGTTGCGGATGGTAGATGGTGATAAACCCGCTATGGGTTTTATTTATGAGGCCATGGATCAGGCCAAAGAAGCAATAAAAGCAGCATATGGTGATAAAAGGCAGAAGTATTTTCCTAGTTGGAATATTATTGATGACAGATGGAACAGACAACTCCATCGTCCTTTACATGCAGCTGGATATTACTTAAACCCAAGGTAAGAAATCTCAAAATTCATATTCAAAGTTATAAGTTTTCTTGTAATTTGAAATGTTAAAGTTATAAGTTATAAGTTAAAATTTCAAATTCATTGATGGATATTTTTTGTCTTTTAAACTTTGAACTTTTGAAGGTACCACTATACAAAAGACTTTGAATCCAATGATGATGGGGAGGTAAAAGACGGATTGTATAGATGCATTGAGCGCATGGTTCCTGATGCTAGGATACAAGATGAGATACACAGTAAGCTACTGCAATTCAATGAGAGTATGGGTAGCTTTGGCATGAGCATGGCCATACGAGGTAGAACCAAGGATCCACCGGGTAAGAATTTTCAAAGTTTTCAAATTATATTATCCATTGTAAAGAATGAGTTAAATTTCCAAAGCCATTTGTTGAAACTTGTTTGCATTCAACTCTTATTGCGGCCTATTGGTGGGGGCAGTTTGGTGGGAGCTGCACTGATTTGAAAAATTTTGCAGTTCGAATATTGAGCCAGCCATGCAATCTGTCACAGATCTTCAACAGGCTGTCTTCTATGAACTCCATGCTTCTCCATCGGCAGGGCACTTTGGGTTCCTCAAAACCTATGAGTGGGCACGACGTAACTTCTTTTGGCAGGGAATGAAAAGGACAATTCAACAGATGGTGGTTGAATGTGATACCTTCCAGTGCAATAAGGGTGAAACGACACTCCTTTCGGGATTGCTCGAACCCTTGCCCATCCCTACATGGATTTGGACAAATATTTCTATGGATTTCATTGAAGGGCTCCCTAAATCTTGAGGGAAGACAATGAGTTTGGTTGTGGTTGATCGTCTCTCCAAATATAGTCATTTTTTTGCCCTCATCCATCCCTATACAGCCTCCTTAGTAGCACAAATTTTCCTGGACCAAATCTTTCGTCTTCATGGAATCCCTTCTTCCATTGTCTCGGATCGCAATGCAACTTTCACCAGTCATTTTTGGACAAAACTATTTCGCCACACTGGCACCAAACTGAAGATGAGTTCAAGGTATCACCCACAAACAGATGGTCAGACTGAAATTATCAATAAATGCTTGGAAACTTATCTTCATTGCTTCACCTCCGAACAACAACATCAGTGGGCAAAGTGGCTCCCTCTCCCTAAATGGTGGTACAATACCTCTTACCACACTACCTCTAAAATGACTCCATATGAAGCAGTCTATGGCCAGGAACCGCCAGTTCTTCTTCCATACACCCCCAGCAGTTCACCAGTTTAGGCAATTGACACGATCCTTCGAAACCGTGCTCAGATTCTTCGCATTTTGTGGGACAATCTTCACATGGCAAGAAATCGAATGAAGCAACAAGCCGATCAGCACCGTTCTGAGCGCACTTTTCAAGCAGGTGAAACGGTTTTTCTTCGTCTACAGACTTACAAGCAATCCTCGCTGAAACTCAAAGGGCGTCATAAGCTCGCTCCAAAGTTCTATGGGCCATATAGGATTCTTCAGAAGATTAAGTTCGTTGCTTATAAATTGGAACTTCCTCCTTCCCGCATTCATCCAATATTTCATGCCTCTTGTCTGAAGAATGTTCTTGGCACCAACATCAGAGAACAAATTATTTTACCAGAACTGGATAATGAAGGATGCATCCTTTTGGAGCTGGAGGCCTTCCGAAATCGGCGCACTCGTCAGCTTTGCTCTCGCTCTATCACAGAGGTCTTAATTCAGTGGCACGGAATGCAACCAGAGGATGCTACATGGGAACCACTCCTTCAGATTCAGCAATAATTTCCACATCTAAAGCTTTGAGGACAAAGCTTTTTCTAAGGGGGAGGGGATGTTAGGAACCCATGTCAACCCTTCTGTTTACTTTGTTAGTATATTGTTGTTGGACGCATATACCTTGTAAGTCGTCCCGTAGTATTATATGTTGATCCATAGTTTGTATTAGCCCATAGTAGTGATCGATAGTATTGGACACATATGCTTTGTAAGTCGTCCTGTAGTATTATATGACCCATGGTATTGACCCATAGTATTGCCGCATAGACTATTATATAAGTTTGTGTTGAGGCCAATGAAGGCACCATGAAGTTATTTGTATTGAGCTATCTCAAAGGAGGTTGCCCCCTCGAAGTGGCCCCCGATCAATAAATCTATTCTGAGTTCTGTTATTTCTGTTATCTCATGCATTTTCATTAATTAATTGTTGCAAGTTCCTCACACCTTAGGCTTTCTTTTATAGCATTTCAATGACCAAAACCCTAATCCTCAATCTTCAAAGTGATGGATGGCTAAGATTAGATCCTGAGCCTCACATCATATCAAGGGTCACGAATTAATCTAAAGTTCACTCAACTTTTCACTTTAGTAAGCCTTAGTTATTACCTAACATGAAATTAATTAATGTGTTTTTCCTGAGTTAGACTTAGGAAAGAAATATAAAATCACTTAATCAATAAAGTGAGCAAGTACGTAGAGAGGTAATTGGGAAACTCCTGTATGCCTAACACCTAGCCTATGCAGAAGCACCTATTCAAGCTATAATCATCAACACTCCCTCCTATCAAGGAAGGTGTTCTACACCACTCCCAACTTATCCCTGAACTAAACAAATCTTCCCTTCATCAAAGCCTTGGTGAGAATATCTGCAACATGCTCATCTGTGGAAATATAATGAAGCTTTATTGCTCCCCTTTGAACACTATTCCTAATGAAGTGATATGTAATCTATGTGTTTGGACCTATCATGAAACACTGGATTCTCTAAGAGTTTTATGCAACTTTGAATGTCTCAGTGGATCACAATGGTATCCAACAGAAGACGAAATAATCTTGTGAGCATCTTGCAAAGCCAAATAACCTCATAACTCGCCAAACTCACTGCCATGTACTCGGCCTCTGCTAAACTAAGTGCTATTGACGCGTGCTTTTTACTTAACCATAAAATCACTATTGATCCCAACTAAAGCAACACCTTGAGCTGCTTTTCCTGTCCACTACACTCCCATCCCAATCTGAGTCTATATAGCCCTGTAATTGCACTCCACCACTCCTGACATACCTCAATCCATACTCCATAGTACCTTGTAGATATCTAAGCACATACTTCGCTGCAACCCAATGTACACTCCTCAACTCCACCATAAACTGGCTCAAGGTATTCACAGCAAAGCACATATCTAAGTTAGTGTTGACCAAATACATCAAGGACCCAATCAGTTGCATATGTAGGATCCACCAATTATGACTCAAAAGCATCCAGCTTCTCTAGATTGGTGATCATCGGTGTAGACATAGGCTTGCAATCCACCATCCCAAATCTCT
Organism: Larix kaempferi; assembly: GCA_027924585.1. Classification (NCBI taxonomy): domain Eukaryota; kingdom Viridiplantae; phylum Streptophyta; class Pinopsida; order Pinales; family Pinaceae; genus Larix; species Larix kaempferi. Next base: position 26,438,393 of record BSBM01000476.1, read on the forward strand.
TCAGAATATCAACTGCATATTTTCCTTATCCCACGAAAATCTCACATGTCTATTGCCACACCTCCAATCCTAAAAAGCAGTGCATCATGTCGATATCCTTCATCTCAAACTCCAATGCTTCTCTGACCCGATAAGAAACAAGTCATCCACATAAAGTGCCAATATGAGTGGATTATCGCCAACAAGTGCATAATACATGTTTGGATCCGCCTCACTCTTAATGAAGCCCATAGCCAACAGATACCCATCAATCCTCGAGTACCATGCCCTCTGTGCCTGCTTGAGTCCATATAATGCTTTCTTCAACCTGTACACATGAAAATCTCTCCCATGTACCTAAAAGCCATGAGGTTGCTCAATGTACACTTTTCCTCAATCACTCCATTGAGGAAGGTCGCATTCACATCCATCTGATGTATCCTCCACCCCATCTCTGAAGCAATAAATATAATAGCCCTAATAAAATTATACCTAGCTATTGGAGTGAATGTCTCCTCATAGTCTACTCCCTCCTTCTGGGAGAACACTCTAGCCACAAATCTTGCCTTGTACTTCTCAACATTGTCATCTGCAACATGCTTAATATTAAAGATCCATCTCGAGCTCACAACAGATTTCCCTTTTGGCCTCGGCACTATGTCCCACACATCATTCTTCATGATGGATGCATACTCATCCATCGTGGCATCCCTCAAAACATGACGGCCTGTTGCCTCCTCAACACTAGTAGGCTCGGAATCAATGATGTCACCCGTGAGTTCCATGTAACTCGAAAACTGTCTCCGTGGTTTGCTTTTCCTAACAGTACTCCTAGGAGGCTCCATATGCTATTGAGCATCTCTCAGTGTCTACTCTAGCCATCTCGGCCTCCTCCTGGCAGAACTGGAAGGAGCCCCAAACTCCTCCTGATCTAAAGACTGAGTCCCTGTACCTGTTGGTGTTGATCTCTCCTCAACCTTCGGAGCCTCTCACTCCTCATCCTCTGCCACTGCTTGAAGGGTTTCATATGACATCCTAAAGGCTCAGCTCTCATCAAACGAAACATCCCTCCTCACCATTGTTTTCCCTAGTGATGGAATGTGTACTTTGTATGCCTTTGACATCTCCCTATAGCCTACAAAAATACCCTTCTCTGTTGAAGGATCCAAGTCCATCCTCTTCTCTGATGGTATATGCACACACACCAAAACATCTGAAGATACAAAAGTGACCAATCTGTGGCCTCACTCCTGTGAATGCTTCCTCGAGAGTCTTGTCCTCCAAGACCTTATGAGAACTCATGTTCTGAATGTCAATCGTTGTGCTGCATGCTTCTACCTAAAGAAATATGGGAAAATCCCGATCGTGGACCACTGCCTTGGCAGCTTCAATGATGGCCTTGTTCTTCATCTCTACAACCCCATTCTGCTGCGGGTTGTAAGGTATTGTAACCTCCTCCTTAAACCATGCCTCCTTGCAAAAATCCTTGAACTTATTGTTGGTTTACTCAACCCCATTATCTGTCCTCAGAATTTGATCTTCCTCTCTGTCTGATTATCCATGGGAGCCTTAAATTCCCGAAACTGACTGAAGATCTCATCCTTGGTCTTCATAAAGTAGATCCACGTCCTCATGGAGAAATCATCTATGAAGGTCACAAGTAGTTATAACCAATCAACGAAGCCATTGACATAGGCCCACATATATTTGAATGCACCAGATCAAATATCCCCTTGGACCTGCTATCACTGCTCGAAAAATTTGTCTTGGCATACTTGCCAAGTGCACATCCCTTGCACACACCCTGCTGCTCTACACTGAACTGGGGAACACCAATGACAATCTCCCTCAATATCGACAATGCCCTATGGTGCAAGTGACCCATCCTCATGTCCCATAACTCACACAAACTATCTTTGTCAATCTCATGAAGCAACGCACATACAGGCTGAGCCTTCAGCATGTACAAGTTACCCACTCTGCTTCCAATCACCTTTCCTATGTCTAGACTGGAATCCTTCAGCCTAACAAGTACTTGTCCGTCCTGAAAAATAAACTTCGTACCCCCTGTCCTCCATGGCCGAAATCGCTAATAGGTTCTTTATTAGCCCTGGTACATATAGCACATCCTTCACCTCCAAAGGACCTCCGGACTCCAACTGAAACTAAATATCAAGCATGTTATGGATGACAATGTTGAGAAGTACAAGGCGAGGTTAGTGGTTAGGGAAAGACACACAAGATCACAAGATCATTTTTAGATAAGATAAGATAAAATAATTATATTAATGTCCAACTAATGACCACAAAGTAGGTCAAAGGGACTGCTGATTACAATGATGTCCGTACAAAGCGGGAGAACCAAACGGTCTCCTATAAAAAGGTACAATGCATGAAGAAAGAAAGAAAAGAGTGAACAAAAGTGAACAACAGTGAAGCAAGAGAGCTTTGACTGTAGGCGTGAATCGAGAAGACCCGTAATGGGGCGGAGAAGTCCTAGCGGAAAAGATCCAGGAGCAAAAGGGTCTGAGGATCCGATCCATCTCTCCTAACATCTGAGGCTGAAAAAAGAGGACTGAAGAAAACTCAACAAAGTCTGTTGTCCTGATGAAGGGCTAGTAGAGAGTGCGGACTACCCACAAACTCGTTTCCTGGGGGGGTTTGTACGTTGCTGAGGTCGGGAGGATCTAGCCCGTCTCTCAGAACGGAGTCTGCGATGAAACTGCTGCTGAGATCTCGTTGTAAAGAGAAGAGAGGAGCGATTTGCTGGGAGAGAAGATTTGGGCAAGAGAGAGAGAGAGAGATCACCATCTGACAGGGTCGAACCGTATAGCTAGCCGAGAGGGCCGAACTGTCCGACTGACTCAAGCAGTTCGCAAGGTGACACAGAAGGCCATACCGGATGATGCAGGCCGCAAATAGGGTGATGCACGGTCGTACGGGCTGACGTAGGGGTGTACGAGATGATGCAGAGGCCATACAGGTCGCACGTTGGGTTAAAACTAAGGGTGACGCAAGCAGGGCCGATTTGTCGTATAGGCTGACAAAGGCCACGAACAGGGTGACACAAGGCCGTATGGGCTGACGTAGACGTGTATAGGCTGACACAAGGACCTTATAGGTCGCTCGTGAGGCTGATGCAGGGGGTGACATAGGTAGGGCAGACTTGCCTGTGAGGTCGATTTCTCCAATGTGTTGATTTTCTTTGGGACTGAGTTACAGGTTCCATCATTGTAAATTTTTTATTTTCTCTGTGAGATAATAAAGAAGAAAATTGAATAGGAACTCGTAACTCAACTCCACTAAAAATTGGCCCTCTTTAGCAGAATCAGCCCCTAAGAAAATCAGCTCTCTCTTGGTCAATTCGACCCCTGAGAAATCAGCCCATGGAAGGAGAAATCCACCTCAACCAAATTGGCCCCCTAAATTAGCCCTACGACAATCGTACAGTCTCTCCCTAGTGCTACATGGATCGGTTCTCTCTTGGTTCGGCTAGTACGACAACTAGATCGGCCCTTCTTTCTCTCCCGGATCTTCCTCTTACAAATTGCTTCACTCTTTTCTCTTCAACCACTAAGTCTCTCACTCATCTCTTCAGAAAATCTCTCTCTAAAATTGATCTTTTGTTGTTGTGTCTTTCTCCTCTCCTTAGGCTTTCTTTTATAGCATTTCAATGACCAAAGGTCCAAAACCCTAACCCGCAATCTCCAAAGTGATGGATCGCTAAAATTAGATCTTGAGCTTCACTTAAAGTTAAGATCAACGGTCACAACTTAATCTAAAGTTCACTTAAATGTTCACTTTAGTAAGCCTTAGTCATTAGCCAACATTACAAACCGAACACTTCACTTGTGGAGATCGCAGAGAATATAAAATAAAAAAATAAGCTTAGGTCGTGAGCAGCAATACCAACTTAGACTCCCATTTATTCAACGCTCCGCTGCAAGCTTGCTTGGTGGGCACACGGTCAAGGAAATAAAGGAGCTGAGTTCGGTATCCACGCCCATGCACAGATATCCACGCACAGGTATGAGTATCACACAAAGAAATTAGGGTTTCGAATGACGGACTCACGCAGGAAGAGAGGAGTCAGGTATGAGGATTAACAAAGGTAGAGACTCAAGCAAGTTGAGGTTCCGTAGGCTGTAGAGTTATGAGTTTGCGGAGAAGAAGATGTGGGTGAACGCAGAGGAAAGAAGAACAAACGGTGCCAGTAACAATCCATACACAGAGGTCAGGTAAAGCACGCATTGATGCGCAGAGATAAAATTAGGGTAATGTCTAATGCTCAGCTTTGTGGACTGGGCGGGACAGAGCTAGCAAGCAGACAGTATTCCAGGAAGAGGAATATGCCAGACCAGAGATAGAACTGGAGTTATGACAGAGTCTGCGCTCTGATATCACTGTCAAGTCAGCACAGTAACTCCAAAGATGAATTTGTTATTGACGAGAGTGTTTATTTATACACAAGAGCAATAACTCTTGGTTTTTCATATTCCAAGCAGTTACGTGACTCTTCACATTTATATATTTACAAAATCTCCCATAATCCCGTAGGATTATGTGTCCAACAAGTAAAAAACTTATAAGTTTTTTCACAAAAGAAATGCATTGATCAATCGTATACTAAAAAATTCCTAGAATTTTTCTATAATGAGTATATTTCTGATTCCATAAGATATTCTCTCCATTAAAATATTCCTGGTGTAAACATAGAATAGAAATAAAATAACCACACTATAAAAAAATCACCTGCATTGATCGTAATAATGCCCGCAAATCACCATTTTCAGCCATTAGTTCTTGTTTCTTTGCCTCATAAGCATCTACCTGTGAAATAATAAAAGACAAAGCAAAGAGATATTCATTGGCATAAGTGCTAATTGGAATTTTTGCAGAGTTATATGACTAAAATGTTAATTCCTCATCCTGCTTACAATCATTTTGTAGAAGTCACCATCGGCCTTCTTTCCATTCCATGTTCCACGTTGTCGGCCCTCTTTCTGGTTGCACAGAAAATACCAAACACGCAATACTATGAGAAAAACTAACTAGTAAATACTGTATAACCGTTATGAAATTGAAAGATTTCCTACTGTCATCACTGGATGAAAAATAAAAATATTTAGTATCACTCAAATATAACATTCCAGATATCTAAACCTGACATTTGTATACAATATAGAATCTTTAAAGGCATTCTATTGAAAATTTAGACTCAATGTATTTGTAATAATCATAAGTAGTCAAAATCAGTGAGTAGCATATCAAAAACTGAGAAACTGTCTATATGATCATACAATTTGGAAGCCAGAGCGCCTGCAAGTATAGAGGTATTATTGACAGCCAGAAACCTTATCTACGTGTGTTGTGCAAATAAAACTGCTAGTTCAAATTTGACTAGATTGGAACAACAGATGATGAACTCAATAAAAGAAGCTGAGGGAGGTTGCACTACAAAAGAACTACACAATGGGTGCCTCCAAAACCAAACAAAGAACCCCAGAATCCGGATCAAGCCAAAGATGGTGACAGGTGAGATAAGCTACCTTAATAAACGCACACTTATTTGCAATTTTTTAGTTGCTTGGCTTTATTATGAGCAAAAACGAGTAAGGTATCTTAATTGGGGTCTAAAATGGGAAACTAATCATCTTCTGTGTGAAACAGCATTTTACTGTTATTTCAACGAGGATAAACGATAGACTCTACAGATGGTATTTTAGGGGAGGTGTCTTTTTTTAATTTATGAAATAGTATAAGACGGAATCCATCATAGAATCTCCTACAACTCCAACATTAATAAGGTTGTAATCTGTACCAGTCTTGCAAAAATCGCGACTTTTTCAAAAAGTCGCGAGGTTTTACCCCTGCCGAAAAATCAGCTCTTAAAAATCGCGATTTTTTAAAAAATCGGTGACTTCCGACTTTTTCAAAAAATTGGCGCTGCTTTCGAAAAACTCACGGGTCGATGGAAAAAATCGCCTAGGCCGTCACGTCCGCGGTTTAAAGGGTCAAAAGTGATTTTTTGGTGGTCATTTGTTTCATTTGACTGTTGGAGAAGAAGTGTGAAGGGCAAAAGGGCACCATCAACTACTTTGGAGGCATCCAAGACTCCAAACAACATCTAAGCTCACCATTGTGAATTTTTGTGGAGAAAGGGTTCAACTTCAAGAATCAAAACTTTGCCAATCAACCAATTCGTCTCACAGGTATGTAGTGATTCATTTTCTTGTATTTTTTTTATGATTTTTTTGCATGTTTGCTTGCCTATATTCTTTCCTCTGTTCTTTTTTTTCTTTGCCATTTTTCCAATGATTTCCATGTCCATAAATATCAAAAAGAATCAAAATGTAAGGGGGTTTTAGAATGGAATAGCATGTTTTCTTTCTTAGATCTTTAGCCACCCTCTTGTTATCATTTTTCATGGCCAAAAATATAAATTTAGAGGTCTGATTTTTTAAGCCAAATTGTTGCAATTTTTTCAAATGGGGTTTAATTTATTGTTTTTGTATTTTTGTGCCCTAGGTTTGCATTTTGAGGCTGCCATTCCATTTTCCAAGATACCAAAGCCATTGGACCCGTTTTGGCAGTATGGTGAGCCCGAGGATATAACAAACAGGCAAAATTTGAGTTGCAAATTGTGTGGGCATCACATGTTGGCAGGGGTTAACAAGTTGAAATACCATCTAGCTAAACTCGATGGGCATGATGTTGGCGTTTGTACTGCAATGACCCCAGAGATCATGAGATCTGCCCATGACGCAATCCATGAAAAGAATAAAAAGAAAGATGAGATCGCTGCAAACGGAGCTGAGATTGCAGCTTTTGGCCTAGCAAGAAGTGTGGGGGAAACAGGATCTGCCACTTTCGGTGAGGTTAGTGCGAGGGGTTCCATAGCCACGGCAAGGGCCTCATACTATTTTGGTCCACGAACAGGAGGTGAATCACAACCTTCTATCAATGCATTGATAAAGAAAAATGACAAGGTAGAAGTGGACAAGGTGATGGGGAGGTGTCTTTACTGGAGTCATATACCTCTCAGCATCGTAAAAAACAATCCATTTTGGCAGCCGATGTGTGATGCCATTGCAGCATTTGGCTCGAGGTATAAAAGTGCCACCTTTGAGGAGTTGCGGGATCCAATCCTTCAAGCAGAAAAGAAGGACATCGGTGCTAGGTTGGAGGAGCTCAAGCAGTCATGGGAGAGCACTGGATGCGCAGTCATGTCAGATGGTTGGTCAGATGGTAAGGGTAGATCCCTTATCAACTTTTTGGTACATTGTCCTAGAGGTACCTTGTTTGTGAAATCAGTCGATGCATCGGCATATGTAAAAGATGCAGCGCTCTTATATGAGTTGTTATATGGGTTCCTACAGGATATTGGGGTGCACAATGTTGTGCAAGTTATTACGGATAATGCAGCTAATTATGTGGTTGCTGGCAGAATGCTTATTGAGAGGCACCCCACTTTGTTTTGGACTCCATGCGCTGCTCATTGTATTGATTTGATGCTAGAGGATATGGGGAAAATTCCCTTTATCAAGGTGGTGATTGATTAAGCTAAGAGCATCCCCAAGTTCATTTACAACCATACTTTTGTTCTCAGCCTCATGAGGAGGCACACCAAAAACAGGGAGTTGAAGCGTCCCGCAATCACGCGCTTTGCCACAACCTTCATTACTCTTCAGTCCTTGCTTCAATGTCAGTTTGAGTTGAAGCAAATGTTTGTTTGTGATGAGTGGCGTGATTGTGCTTATAGCAGGAGAGAGGATGGGAGAACCATTGCCAAGTTGGTGTACACTGACTCCTTCTGGGAAGGAGTGGGAGAAGTGTGCTCGGTGAGTGAACCTTTGGTAAGGGTTCTGAGACTTGTTGATGGTGATAAGCCCGCAATGGTGATGATGATAAGCCCGCAATGGGCTATTTGTATGAGGCCATGGATAGGGCCAAAGAGACCATCCGGAATTATTATGTGGGAAAGGGTACCCCGGGGTACAATAGGCACATGTTGTTATGGGAGTTGATTGACAGTCGATGGACCGAGATGCTTCATAGACCCATTCATGCAGCAACACTCTTCCTCAACCCTACATTTTCCTACAAATGCAAATTTGATTTTGATGGCGAGGTGTTGGAGGGGCTCCTCACTTGTATTCAGAGGATGGTACCTGATTATGAGACTCGCAATGCAATCAATCACGAGTTAGAGGTGTATCAGGATGGTACTGGAGTATTTAGCTTTGCTGATGCTATTCGTGACAAGACCAATTTCATGCCAGGTAAGTTATTAAAGTGTTTAACTTTTATTTGCAAGTTGAAATTTTAAATTTTAAATTGATTTTTTTATTTCCTATTTCAATTTTCCAATGCAATGCAATGTAATTTAATTCTCTTTCTTTCTTATTTGTTGTAACTACTTGGTGGCGAACCTATGGTGTAAGGACACCAAATTTACGGAAATTTGCCATCAAGATTCTTAGCCAAACATGTACCGCTTTAGGATGTGAGCGGAATTGGAGTGTGTTTGAAAAGGTACACACAAAGAGACGCAGAAGGTTAGACTTTAAATTTTCAACAAATCAATTTCATTTAATATAATTTGTGAATCTATCATCCTCACATATTATAATTATATTTCATTAATTTTTGAAACTTGAACCTCTAGACTCATACAAAATTATTATTTTCCTCTTACAGGTTGGAGTTCACACGTCTCAATGACTTGGTCTACGTCTATTACAATCTCCGCTTATGGATGAGACAGATAGAGAAAGTACCAGATGGTGATGCCATCACCTTAGACAATATTGATATATTGTCTAAGTGGAGGGTGGAGATTGAGACTCCTATCATGGAGGAGGAACCTACAAGGCTAGAGGCAGAGAAAGGGCAGGCGGAGGAGGAGGTGGAGGACGAAGAGGAGGAGGTGGAAGAGAAGGAGGAGGTTAGAGCCACCATGGAGGGTGATGTGCTAGCATCGCCACCACCTCCTACACCAATTGATACAGCTAGTCCTCCATCCGTCACTCATCGTCCGATGTTAGATGCAGGAGCAGGGTCGTCTGCTGCTACTTCTAGTGCTAGGGGCAGGCCTGACAAACAGCCCATGACCTTTTCCTGTAAAAGGGGAAGAGGGCATTGATATTAGATAGATAGCTACTAGTTTTCCTGAGATACATTTATATATGTGATGTCATTTTGTATTGGTTATCTACTTTTGAGTCCTTGATTGGACAACTATGGTGTTTCAGACTTTCAGGATTCAGTATCGACTTTGATGTATCATTTTATATTTGACATGACTACATGATGATGATATATATCAGTGCTTTCTACATATTTATGTTCCAATGTGTTTATCTGATGTTATTGTTGCTTTATATGTTTAAAATTCTGAAAAAATGAATGTATTTTGTATTTTTTAATGTTTGCCGACTTTTTCCGATTTTTCCCGATTGTTTCGCCGATGTTGCCAAGAAATTGTTTTCGGGACCCTTGCCGACTTTTTGCCGATCCCGACTTTTTCAACATTGATCTGTACCACTGGAACTCTGGTGTAATAAGGTCTTTGCGACAATTTGGAATTTATATAAGATCAGTCAATGTGTCCTTTCCTAATATAGCAGGGTTGTTTATGAAATAGTACAAGACAGAGTCCATCATAGAATCTCCTACAACTCCAACATAAATCAGGTTGTAATCTGCACCATAACTCTAGTGTAACAAGGTCTTTGCGACTACATGGAACATTTTATACATGTAAGATCAGTCAATCTGACAAGAGAAGAATGAAAGCAACTTATGTAAGAACATGCATATCTTTAGATCTGAAGAAACCTCTGCTCTAGAAAATAATTCAGCAAGTACTAGATCATGACTGGAAAGTGTTTATAGACTATGGAAGATATCCTGTTCAAATGTAGATTTGGTCATGAATAATAAATTGTAGTAAGAGTGTGCCCTAAAGCTTTAGCAGTCTTAGAAACCCCCACAGAATTCAGGAAGAAAGATAAAGGAATGGAGAATTGAGAGACTACAGGAGAATCTAAAGCAAGGAAAGCTCAAAAACACAAAGAGCAAAGAGAAGTAAACACAGCAAGTAGATTTTAGATTTTAGATAAGGAAGCAAGTCGAATGGACATGAAAGGAATGGAGAAAACGGATCAAAGGAAACTGGATGATAAAGAGAAGGCTCAAATAGAGGGTATAAAACGAGAAAAAGAATGTGAGGACACAGGTAAAATGAATATTAAAGTCTAAAAGGAAGGAACCAGGGCAAATAAATCCCAAGGACATGTTCACAGGGTTATAGATATGTTTTAAATAGGTTCCAGAGCAATTGAAGAGGAATTGAAAGAAAGGAACATTTAGGAATATGTCAGTTAAAGTTGGCAAGGGAGGGACGTTCTGTAATGGATAAGGCCCAACAGAAGGAGAAAAGCAGCTTGCCAAAGGAAACGTATGACATTCATCAAGGGATAAGATGAGATGATAAGGAGCAGTCAGGCATTAAATCCTTCAAATCAAAAGCAGAAAGTAGATGTCACTGGGACACAAAGAAAGAGGAAAACAAATAAGGATAAAATTTTACTCAAAGGAAGGGAGTTGGTAGTTTTGGGACAGCAAGCACCAGTTTCAGAATAAATGAAGAAGGAAATTCCTTTAATACGAATACAGAATGATTATCATATACTATGCCTTCAGAGACTTAAACTCAGAGCCCAGAAAAATAGTTGTTGAGACTCGAGAGGATCATAACGCTGAGAGATTGGGTGTGTCTTTTGCAAGAGACAAAGCTAACAAAAGCAAAAGAACTACCATTGGCAAAAGTAATTTCGAGAGTCAGTGATATTTAATAGTAGGAGTCATATCCCCGTTGGACAGACTGTAAAGGGTAAGAAATGTTGAAATTTCATTTGCACCATGCAATTGATACAAATCTGAAAATTCACCTTCTTCCAAGAAGGCTCGTTAGATCTTAACCTTAGTATTTTTCTTGAGGACTTCTGTAATTAATGTGTAAAATGTTAGTTTTGTACCTAGGGAAGTGTTCCCCTAGTGACTTTTGCCTAAGTCACTTAGAAGGGGGAAAAAGGTGACCCTCAACATTAAATGTCACTTAATGAGACTTTATAAAGTGAAAGTCACTTTTTGATAAATTTAAGTGGGTGAGTGAATTTTATTTATGAGATTTAAATAAAAGGTATTTTCACTCTCATTCAATCTCAACCATCAGATTAGATTTAATCTTGACCGTTGGATTAGAACTCACCTAGGGTTTGATCAAAAAGGCTTGAGGGAGGCAAAGAGACTCACTTTTACTTTTTGAAAAGTGAGAAGAGAGAGCAGAGAAGAAGGGCACAGAAATCGAGGCAAGGGTTTGGAGTTAATTCCATTGGCACGATTCCCAAGGCAAGTTCAGCCATTAATTGCAGGCACAGAAATCAAGTGTACGGACTGCATTAATTGCAGGCACATAAATCGAGGTGTACGGATTCCTTACAGTACGGATTTTTTTGGCAAAGATTTCGAGGCACTGTTTGTGCACAGAAATCGAGATACTGTTTGCACAGATTTCGAGGCACTGTTTTGTGCACAGAAATCGAGGGCAGATTTGCACAGAAACCGAGGCAAACATTTTGGCACAGAAATCGAGGAACCTGCTGCACAGTTTTCGAGAATATTTTTGGCACAGAATTCGAGGGTCATACTGCTGTACGGACAGCATTAAATTTCTGCACAGAAATCGAGGATAAGATGGGAACGGTTTTCAAGAAATTTTGAGATGAAATTTATGGTGGAGATAAGTTGAATTTTTTCACTATATTTCTGTTCTGAATATTTTGCTGAAGATAATAAAATCTCTCTCTCTCTCTAACTAGTTTTCCCCGTGGGGGTTTTTCCAGGGCTTGATTTTGGCCAAAAATTTCTGAGTCTATCATTTTCATGGTGTGAATGTTTAAATGTGTATTTCAGCCTGTTAGTGCATTTTTACTGTGTGTTTAATTGTTACTGAAAATTTCATAAGTAGTTTCCAGTCAATGCATAACCGACTGGGAATGAAAACCACGAAATGTTGACATAAACCAGCAAACAGTAAAGTGCAGAAATTTCTACATGGTATCAGAACAAGGGGGCAGAAAACAGTGATAGTTTGCAGACACACAGAAATTTTCAGATCTGAGAAACTTCAGTATTTTTATCTTCTGTTAGTGGGCAGCGTTCTGTTGGGTTGGTGTTCAGATGGCTACAGGTCTGAGGATTGAGGATAGGCTGAATGGGACAGAAAATTTTGTGCCTTGGAAGGCCAGAATCTTGTTGATTTTGGAGGAGAATGAGCTATGGGTGGAGGTGGTGAGGAACACTGCTGCCAACCCCATTGCCATTCCAGATGGCACATATGCTACAGCACTTTCATCCTTCAACAAAAAGGACTGTAAGGCTAGGAGGATCATCCTTGATGCAGTAAAAGACCACATAATCCCTCACATTTCCGGGAAGACCAAGGCACATGAGATGTGGAGTGCCTTGACCAGCTTGTATGAGAGTTCCAATGAGAACAGAAAGATGGTTCTCAAGGAGAAACTCAAGAGTATCAAGATGAATGGAGGAGAGGGAGTCACAGCTTACCTCACTAGGATTTCTGCAGTTCGGGATGAACTGGCAGCGGTTGGTGAAGTAGTATCTCCTACTGAGCTAGTACGCACAGTAGTGAACGGAGCTTCAAAGTCCTGGAGTGCATTTGTGCAGGCCATAGTGGGTAGAGAGAACCTACCGTCTTGGGAGAGACTGTGGGACGACTTTGTGCAAGAGGAGACTAGGAGGGGTCTCGTACAGGGCAGTTCATCAAGTGGTGGGGCAGATGAGGAGAACGTAGCACTGACAGCCAAGGGTAAGAAGAAGAAGGGTCCCAAGAAGAATGGGGCCAAGGGGCAGCAGCAGCAGCAACCGCAAGGTAGACAAAAGAAGGACTTGAGTAAAATCAAGTGCTATTGTTGTCAAGCGTTTGGGCACTATGCATCACAATGTCCAAGCAAGAAGAAGAAGAAGGGACAGGGACAGCAGACAGCAGCCTCAGCAAAGGTTGATGATTTTGGTGACAGGTTTCAGAGGGAGTTTTCCCTATATGCTGGACAGATTGAGAGAGAGAGAGTCTCCTTAGCCACCAGCACAGACATGGATATGGAGAGTGAGCATTCATTGTTGACAGGGCATCGGACAGTTCCATCCACCACTGGTACGTGGTACATTGACAGCGGAGCCTCGAGACACATGACAGGTACTCGGGAGTTGTTCTCCGAGCTATCACGGACAGCTAGAGAGGTGGAGGTGATACTTGGTGACAACACCATTGTTAGAGCAGTGGGTCAGGGGACCATTACATTTGAGAGGGAGTCCATGAGTCCCATGACCTTGAGGGATGTGTTGTACATCCTTGGGCTGAAAAAGAACCTTGTTTCAGTTTCCACTATTGAGGACAGGGGTCTTGGGGTGTGTTTCTCAGATGGGAGAGTGCAGGTGTTTCCCAAGACCACAGGTGTATCTACCCCCATGGATATTGGAGTTAGATGTGGACGACTGTACAAGTTATTGTTTCAGCCACAACATGCTCTAGCACACAGCAGCAGCAGCAGTGAGCTATGTGAGTTATGGCACAGGAGGATGGCCCATTTGCATCACCCCGCTCTGAGATTGTTGAGGAGCATGGTCAGAGGTTTACCTGAGTTCGACACTGAGCAGAGTGATGTGTGCAGGGGGTGTGCTTTGGGAAAGTACACCAAGAATGCTTTTCCTAGTAGTGACACGAGAGCAGCAGGAGTGCTTGACTTGATTCATTCTGACATTTGCGGTCCTATGTCCTCAGTATCTTTGACTGGTCACGAGTACTATATTAGCTTCATTGATGACTACTCCAGGAAGACCTGGATCTACTTCTTGAGGAACAAGAAGTCCCCACTTGTATTGAGTGTCTTCCAAGCATTCAAAGCCCTTGTGGAGAAGCAGACGGGGAGGAAGATCAACATGTTGAGATCAGATAATGGGGGTGAGTATACCTCCAAGGAGTTCAATGCTTTCTGCAGGCAGGAGAGTATACAGCGACAGTTGACAGTTCCCTACACTCCTGAGCAGAATGGAGTAGCAAAGAGAAAGAACAGGTCGATCGTTGGAGCAGCGAGAGCCATGCTTCATGATCAAGGGTTGTCGTTCTTTCTATGGGCAGAGGCTTGCAACACTGCAGTGTATCTGCAGAACAGGAGTCCTCACCGTGCTTTGGGGAGGATGACTCCAGAGGAGATGTATTCAAGCAAGAAACCTAAGGTGAGCCATTTTCGGATATTTGGCTCTCTGACTTACTCTCACGTCCCTTCTGAGAAGAGGACGAAGTTCGAGCCTACTGCAGAGAGAGGTATCTTTGTGGGTTACGATGAGACTTCGAAGGCATATCGGCTTTACATTCCTGGCCAGAGGAGAGTTGTAGTTAGGCGGGAAGTGAAGTTTGATGAGGAGAGGGCCTTCAAGAAGTCGAGAGAGATGGAGCAGGGGGAGCCACCAGCTCCCACACCTCAGTTGAGACAGGCTTCTTCGATACAGGTTTCAGGTCCGCAGGTTTCTCGGGTGACTAGATCACAGGGTACAGGCACAGCTTCTACAGGATCAGTGGTTCAGATTACAGGTACAGGGACAGGTACAGGTTCAGGATCACAGGTTTCAGGCTCACAGATTACAAGGTCCTCAGGGACTAGTTCATCAGCTACAGGTCCTCGGGGTGTTAGACCTTCTGCTTCTGGCACTTCCTCAGATGAGGATACACCAGTTTGGGAGGAGCCTTCAAGGAAGAAGAAGCCTAAGTGGCTTCAGGACACCTTGAAGGAAGCAGAAGCATTTGGTAGACCTCAGGAGGCGATCAGGACAGTTGTTGAGCCAGACAGATATGGGATGGCCCTTGTTGCAAGTCTTCGTGACTCTGCACCTTCTACATTTGAGGAGGCTTCTCAGCATCAGGTATGGAGAGATGCCATGATGGAAGAGTACCATTCCATCATGAAGAATGATGCTTGGGAGATTGTACCGAGACCTGAGGGGAAGTCAGTTGTGACTTCCAAGTGGCTTTACAAGGTCAAGCATGCTGCAGATGGCAGTGTGGAGAAATTCAAGGCTCGATTTGTGGCTAGGGGGTTCTCACAGGTTGAGGGAGTTGACTATGATGAGACATTTGCTCCAGTTGCTCGGTATTCCTCTATCAAGGCAGTGATATCTATAGCAGCAGAGATGGGTTGGAAGATCCACCAGATGGATGTGAAGACCACGTTTCTCAATGGTCTTCTGCAGGAGGAGGTGTATTTGGAGCAGCCACAGAGATTCGAGATACATGGGAGAGATTCTCATGTGTGCAGGCTTAGGAAAGCCTTGTACGGTCTGAAGCAAGCTCCTAGAGCTTAGTACTCCAGGATCGATGCATATTTGACTTCGATGGGATTTCAGAAGAGTGAGGCTAATCCCAACCTATACTACATTGTGGTTGGTGGAGATCCACTCATTCTTCTGTTATATGTTGATGACTTATTTATCACTGGAGATGAGCGTCTTATTGCACAGTGCAAGAGAGATCTTGCAGCTGAGTATGAGATGACTGATATTGGGTTGATGCATTACTATTTGGGGATGGAGGTTTGGCAGGAGCCTGGACATATTTTCCTAGGACAGGGGAAGTATGCAGCGGAGATTCTGAAGAGTTATCGGATGGAGGACTGCAGGCCTATGTCTACACCTATGATCACCAACTTGAAGCAACTTCATGCTTCAGAGGGTAAGTTGGTGGATCCCACACTATATCGTCAGCTCATCGGATCGTTGATGTATCTGGTCAACACCAGGCAAGACTTGTGCTTTGCGGTCAACACTCTTAGCCAGTTCATGGTGCAGCCTAGGAGTGTGCATTGGGCGGCCGGAAAGCACATCTTGAGATACCTAGCAGGGACAGTGGATTATGGTCTGGACTACAGGGGTTCGGGTGGAGTCAGCTTGGTTGGGTTCACAGATTCAGACTGGGCAGGTTGTGTGAGGGACCGGAAGAGCACTTCCGGTTGTTGTTTCAGCTTGGGCTCGGCAGCAGTGTCGTGGTTCAGCAGGAAACAGAAGTCCGTTGCATTGAGTTCTGCTGAGGCTGAGTATATGGCAGCCAGTCAGGCGACTTGCGAAGCACTGTGGCTTCGTAAGTTATTGGTAGATTTATTTGATCAGCCGCTGAGACCTACGGTGATTTATTGCGACAATCAGAGTTGCATTCAGCTCTCTGAGAATCCGGTATTCCATGACAGGTCGAAGCACATTGAGATCAGGTACCACTTCATTCGAGACTACGTTCAGAGAGGGGCAGTTGAGCTACAGTATATATCCACTGATGAGCAGGTTGCAGATGTCCTGACGAAGTCTTTGGAGAGGGGGAAGTTTGTCTTCTTCAGAGATAAGTTGGGAGTGGTGCGGAACACCTTCCTCGGTAAGAGGGAGTGTTAGTTTTGTACCTAGGGAAGTGTTCCCCTAGTGACTTTTGCCTAAGTCACTTAGAAGGAGGAAAAAGGTGACCCTCAACATTAAATGTCACTTAATGAGACTTTATAAAGTGAAAGTCACTTTTTGATAAATTTAAGTGGGTGAGTGAATTTTATTTATGAGATTTAAATAAAAGGTATTTTCACTCTCATTCAATCTCAACCATCAGATTAGATTTAATCTTGACTGTTGGATTAAAACTCACCTAGGGTTTGATCAAAAAGGCTTGAGGGAGGCAAAGAGACTCACTTTTACTTTTTGAAAAGTGAGAAGAGAGAGCAGAGAAGAAGGGCACAGAAATCGAGGCAAGGGTTTGGAGTTATTTCCATTGGCACGATTCCCAAGGCAAGTTCAGCCATTAATTGCAGGCACAAAAATCGAGGAGTGTATGGACTGCATTAATTGCAGGCACAGAAATCGAGGTGTATGGATTCCGTACAGTACAGATTTTTTGGCACGGATTTCGAGGCACTGTTTGTGCACAGAAATCGAGATACTGTTTGCACATATTTCGAGGCACTGTTTTGTGCACAGAAATCGAGGGCAGATTTGCACAGAAACCGAGGCAAACATTTTGGCACAGAAATCGAGGAACCTGCTGCACAGTTTTTGAGAATATTTTTGGCACAGAAATCGAGGGCCGTACTGCTGTACGGACAGCATTAAATTTCTGCACAGAAAACGAGGATAAGCTGGGCACGGTTTTCAAGAAATTTTGAGATGAAATTTATGGTGGAGATAAGTTGAATTTTTTCACTGTATTTCTGTTCTGAATATTTTGCTGAAGATTAAAATCTCTCTCTCTCTCTAACTGGTTTTCCCCGTGGGGGTTTTTCCAGGGCTTGATTTTGGCCAAAAATTTCTGAGTCTATCATTTTCATGGTGTGAATGTTTAAATGTGTATTTCAGCCTGTTAGTGCATTTTTACTGTGTGTTTAATTGTTACTGAAAATTTCATAAGTAGTTTCCAGTCAATGCATAACCGACTGGGAATGAAAACCACGAAATGTTGACATACACAAGCAAACAGTAAAGTGCAGAAATTTCTACATAAAACAGCAGCGGATCAATCACAAGAATTCACTTCTAGTATCCCCAAAATTCACAGCAATTCAAGCAGAAAAAATACCAATCATTTCAATGAGTTTCCAGCCCTTTAAGGCAACTTCACATGTATAAACCAAATCTGAAAATTCTTCTTATAGAGCAGATATAACAGCAAACACAACAGCAATAGATGGCTGTACTATTAAATGTGTCAAATCAGCAAGACAATTAAGAACTATAAATAACCATCCCAAGAAGATAAAACACTGAAATCAAATCTGCAATATACACAATATGTGGACAGCAAGAAATCTCATATATATATATATATATATATATATATATATATATATATATGCCCAATGAATAAAGTACGTGCATACCATAGCCTCCTCTCACAGCTAAGAGAAAATCCAACCACCCAAGATGCCCTAGCTAGGCTAGTCAACAAACCTTAGCCCATCCAAGTGCAAAAATCCCTCGAACACTATCTCCAAGGCAAGACATCCTGCTCTTCTTCCCCAAATAACTATGGTCATACTTAAAAGTTTAAAAGATTAAGTTTGAAATCGATTTTGTAACAAAAGATAAGCTTTGATGACTCAAAATAAGATAAGTCATTTTAAATTTTCCAATATTGGAAATGTGAAGTGAATAGACCTTCCCGTTTTGAAGCTATGTAAAAGACTTATTGGAAGAATTGTTCTCTTCCAATTTCTTGCTGTGTGAATCCACAACTATGTATGCAAACTCTAATTGGTATTAGAGATCTACATTACAGGGAAGCGCCCTACCCCCCTCCGCTTCACTACCAATTTGCGGTCCTAGAGGAAGCGATCAGGAATCGATCCCAGGATCGCAATTCCTGATCGCTTCCTCTTGGGAGCGTTTTCATAATTCGTGCTCCCAAGCAAAAAAAATCGCTCCCTGTTTTTTTCAAAATCACTGAGGGAGCGATGAGGGATTGCTGCTCCCAGAGTGATCCCTCATCGCTCCCTCGATGATTCTGGAGCTAAAATTTCGCTCCCGAAATCGATTCCACAGCACTTCCACGGGCACTTCCACAGCACTTCCACGGGCTAGGCGCACCGCACCGGTTTGGAGTTTTCTCACTTTTGCATGCTTCCACTTGTTTTTTTGTGATTGCCAAGGGTTCATTTAGGCTATATAAACACTATTTGACTCCATTTGGACTCATTCTATTCCTCATTTCATTGATTTCACTTCTCTTTGCTAGGGCTTTGAGAGGGATTGCTAGTTGTTTGTGAACAAATTTGTGTCAAACTACTTTTCTTCAACCTCTGTTGCAATATTGTTAAATGTGGTTCCAACAAGATGGGAAAGGGATTAGGCAAAGAGCTCTTTCTAGATATTCTTCATAATTGCAGCAGAGGCTCTAGAGTCTACACAAAGCTCTCATGGAATCAAGGAGAAGGGTGGAAAAGAAAGGCATTCAACTAGCAAATGGAATCGATCCTGCAACTAACTTGCAGTTCAAGAATGGTGCTCTCTTAACAAAACAAGCCTTGATAAAGGAAACTAAACATTTATAAGGAAAATTAGATTTGTACCAAGGTCCAAAGGACTTTGAAGCAAAACGTAAGTAATGTAAAGACAGTAACTTTCCTTTTTAATACCTCTATTAGACTGCACTAGCAGGATTATCGAAAGTCAAAGTTTCCAGAAAGGGAGCTTTCCATCAAAATATTTGGGGTTTCCATTAGCATAAAGGACACAGCTCATAAATTGGAGGGAAGTGCTGCAGAATGTAAAAGCAAGAAAGAATAGTTGGACTCATAGATGGCTCACCTTGGACAGGAGAAACCAGTAAAGGATGGACACAAAAAAGGAAAAGAGCCTGTTTTGTAAAAGAAATTCTTGATAGAATAGTTTTCAGCAGAGACCCAATATAATAGAAATCTTCTTTTCCCTTTATATAACTTTCCAGAACCCAAACCACATGATTGCTAATATCAACAAAATTGACAATAATGGCATACCTGCAGCAGGTTCATGATCTCCATTCCCGACCTAGACTCTTTCTTTTTCTCCATTAAAACCTGATTTAGTCTTTCCTGGACAACATGCAGAATATAAACAGAAATGCCACGTATCCTTGAAAGTGAAAATAAGGTTGTCTCTTATAGATTGTGTATTGAACATTGCAAATACAGACAAGATCATCAAGTACTATTCCACAAGTTTCTTTATATTTTGACATGGTAATAAACAGTAATTTTGCTAACATTAGAGTTTATCTTAGGAAGTAGGACTTATTATTTTAACCCAGCAAAATTTAATTAATTAATGTATCCCATGAGGAGGTATTTCCACCCAGCTAGGGCTAATTCCAATCAAGTGACGTTTTCTTTTAGCCAGTCGTTGACACTTAGAGAGAAAGCATATTGAAAAAGTTTAATCCCCTACCATGTGCCTCCATTTGGAAACTTGCCAATCTGAAATCTGACTCTGATAGACAGTCCATCTAGTAAAGGGCAAGTTAATATATTACATATAAAACAAGTACAACAGAAACATAAGGAAGCTAGCAATGTGTTTTGTGTTTTGTGTTTTGTAGTCTACTGACATATTACATAGTTCAACATTAAAGTTGAGTTCTGGTTCTATGGAGCACTTTCCTTCATAACAATACCAGTTTAAACTTTAAACTTTGGAATTAATAATTTCACACCAGTCTACTGCTGCATGCTAAAAGAGCAATTAGTGTGTTTAAGTTCAAGAAATTGTAGTTTTCTTACCTAATTCTTCATGCTCTTTGAGAATTCTGGAGGCGAGCAGGCTTTTAGCTCACCACTGTCTAGATCATTTGAATTAGCAATAACACTTCATGAAAGAGATAGCAAACTCAAAAATCCCAAGGAAAAGCCGCAACTTGCTCTTGCTTTCGACCACACAGGGAACACAACCAACTTAGTTTAATGGGCTTCAACACAATTTCAAGTGACAATGTTGACAAAGAGTCACAGTGATGTCAGAATTGCACAAGTTGTTGGACAAGTATGGCCTGTCTTTAAAAGATAAAGCTCATCTTATATGCTGGAATTGTATGGATGAATATGAAGAAAGGCCATGAATCGAATCCCTTTCCAAAATGGTAAGGGATGTCTCACAAGGAAAATTTTCCATGTGTATCCAGTACAGTATGAATGGATAAGAAAAAAGTTTACAATTTCCAAACACCATCAAAACCTTACGGAGATTATGGTTTTTCATAAACAGATTCCAGACAATCAATCTAATTTCAGAATCATATATGATCAGTATAGAATATTGCATAATTCCATCTTGATTAGAAACTTCCATTAGAGAAATTCTGGGATAAAGATCTTCAGTGTATAAGAAAGAGCAAAGAAAGAAAAAAATTACATTTATAACCACAAATGAGACTGTTTTATGCACAACCTAGCGGCCTCCTGATTAGCAAAGAAAATCAGACACTAACCCAGCACAACTATTGGATTTCCCTCCCAACATGTCACTACCGAAGGGGAACCCCTCTTTTAGGGCCTAGGCTTCCTAGATTTATAAGCACGTAGAGCTAAACTATCTAAGGGAGAGACCCTAACCAGATTTTCCTTGATATCAACCAACAAAACTTAGATAACTTAAGTACTTATCTAGTTGTCTTTTTAGGATAAAGTGTGTGTCCAAAGTTACATAGATTGTGTCGGCGAATATATCGCCGAGGGTCCAGAATGTAACTTATTGGCAACAACGGCGAAAATATCGAAAAATATTGGCAAATGTCGTAAAGCCTCAAAAAAATACAAAAATACCCATTTTTTTTCAATTCTTTAACATCTAAAGCAAGTGCAACAACAACATCAAATAAACACATTACTACATAAATATGAAAATACAACCAATATATAAGATGCATGAGATGTCAAATGGTGGATCATGATCACATATAGACTATAAACTGAAAATACTGAAATATGTTTCTGATGGAATGATAGAGAATCACATCAAATGATCAAAATAAATGTCTCTCAAGAGATGAATCATCATGACTCATGAGGCATCTAGATAGTATATAGACATAGCACATAGTACAAGGGCCAAATCTACATGGGAGAGTGTCCATAATTAGAGTGCTTTTGCGTCTTCTTGGAATATGTGCCCCAACTAAATTGAGAAACTACTAACAGCCATTTGCTATTTCTAAATTTAGAGACTCTGCTTAATAAACATAACCATTTTTTTCCTAAGAATAGAAAGGCCAGTGTCCTCTCTAAACTGAAAAAGCTACATTCTAAATCTAAAAATACTCCTAAAAACAACCACTGCTAAAGATGACTACTGCATCTAAATAAAGCAAGTCTAAAGCTAGGACATGTATGCATGTGCCCCTACCACTGTTTATAACATTTGTGCCTCCTAAGAGGCCTCTCTGCTACGCTCTCATTATCACCGCAATCTGCCACACACAAATTGAGGGTTGTTAAAACTTAATACCAGTGCTGCACCCTCATTCACATATCTTCCATGTTGCACAGTAAACAAGACTGTATGGACTGCTAGTGCGTTGTACTGCTGGAGTAGAATCCATTGTGTACAGCTGCTCTGACGAAAACAGTGGAGCAAAATGTACAGCTCTAGTAGTCCATCTTCATGAAGATAGCGTTCTCTACCAAGCCATGTGACTCCTCCATCTTGAACCTCGAGAATCTTCCAAGTGCCTTCATAGGCAACTTGCCAAACTTGGGAATCTTTCCTACTGCAAGCACAGCCTACCAGAGCTCAACTTTCTGAAGGTGAATGGAGAAACTTCAACCCTAATTGGTTTTATTCGGTGTCTTTTTCCTTGGCAGGCCAATTTTTTTGGTCGACTCACGATATTTACCTAAAATATCGCGTTTCAATGTGTCGCGACACTTTAAAAAATCGGAAAATGTCGCGATTTTTTGTAGGTGATATATTGCCGAGGGGTTTGTGATGCGATATATCGTGATACGGACGATATATCGGCAATATATGTAACTATGGGTGTGTCCTAGCTAGATTGAAGGTTTGAGAGCAAGACACACACTAGGCTAAAGGTGATTAAGAGATCCGCAAGATTAAAGTTTAGGTACAACACACCATTAACCAATAAGCAAAATAAGGCAACAAATGATACAGCAATATGACTAGTTACCATGAAAAGAAATGACATGATATATTTGATTCTAGCTCATAATTGCATGAAATAAACCAATATTCACCATGAGTAGTAACCCCAAGATAAAAGGCTCAAGTCAATCAGGAGTGTCAAACTACTATAGCCCTTCAATATACCTTTGAGGTACATCAACAGTAATCTTCCCGAATGTTGTTTTCAGTGCACTACAATAACAGGATGGGTTCAGGATTCCTATGGGGACTTTAGATATACTCAAGGTATGTGGAAATAAATCAGTGTTCAAGTCCTGACTCCTATCTAATGCAATATTACTCGAAGAGGTATTGCAAGGAGTTACAACGATGTCCAACACTGCCCCAATAAATGGAACAGCCTGTACTTAAGAACCTACTGTATTCACAGTCAATAATGGATCCCCAACCACAGATTTACAAACTCAACAATAAATCCTTGTTGTTGTTTATAGACAACGAAACACATCTTATACCCATTGATAATGCTCTCAATATAGACAATGTGGAGTTATGTGGATAACTTACACAACATGTCATTAAAAAAAAATTATCATAACATTATGAAATGAACTTCAAGCATAAGACAACACTAGCACAAATCACATATTCATGTAAATGTATATTGCCTATATTAATGTTAATACTTAAACTTATTAAATGTGTTACGGAAAGATCAACAAAAGATATTTACTCAATTTGAGTGAGATTATACAAGCACAAGTTGATCTTAGAAAGAGGACTCTCCTTGGAGTTTCCCCTGGGGTGCTTTCCTTGTGAGAGGATAGGTTGGCCTTGAGCAAATTTAAGTTTGCTAAAGGTCAAAGCCCTCTTCACTAGGATAGTTGAATATTAGTGTTGAATTAAATAGATTTTTCAGCAATAGTGAACATGCCAATGTACCTGAATTTTTCATAAATTCAGTAATAAAATCAGATTGGAAGAAAGATGGAATATATAAAATCAATTAATTAGTCCAAGTGCCTTAAATGGAAATCAAAATTTGGGCATGGAGTTGAGAAACCTCCCAAGTGATGGCTAAGTAGTCTTCGAGGGAGAGTGGAGGTCAAGATAATCCCCCTCCTTTGCTAGCCAAAAATAACTTCAACTCTTCACTCCAACTCTTGATGGGACACAAGCACCAAGGAGGTTAGTAAATGACTAAAAGTGATTAGATCTAAATATAAATGGAGGACACAAGCAATCCAAGCATATTATACTAGATCTAATTTCTAAATGAACAAGAAGGACAAAACAATTCTAAGCTTGTGTAAATTTAATCAACATGAAGAAATTTAAATTACCTAGGGCCCTTGTGAAGAGCCTCTTTACACCAAGAAAGAAAATCCCAATCACATGCATACAAAAATTGAGAGCATAAGTGTCACTAGCAAAATTAAAAGAGTGATTATATTCCCAATATTTCGACTCTTCGAAAAGGATTCGACCTCCCTTTTTATAGCTTAAGGGGGTGAATAAAACCCTATATGGAACAGGAAAGAGTAGTTGCAATGAATGATGATCCCAATAGGATTAGATGTTAGATCAATGGTCTAGATTCATCCCTTTTACAACATTATTTTAATAATAAGTCAAATCGTCCTTGAGAGGTATTATCCACTAAAGTTGCACTTAGTGGATTCCGAGTGAACCATCGAAGACTTCAACAATCCAGTTGTTCTTTATCAGTGTTCTGAGGTCCATCAAGCCAAATTTTGTCCCCTTTTTAAATAATTGCATGTTCATACCCTTTGGGAATATTGTAAAAATGTGCTAACATGACGGTCTTTTGTAAAGAGCTTGGCTTCCTAGGACTTAGACATCAATCCGATCATTCCATGGTGTTTTTTCCCTTGTCAACTATGCAATGTTGAATAAGAGATGTATAATCGACGAGTTTTTCACCCGCTCCTCCAATGCTGGAATGGTCGTCTTGGTGGTTAGACCTTAGGAGGTTATTAAAGTTCATGTGTCAATGTTTATCAGCATACTAGGCATCAAATTGAGTCATTATGAACATGCACTAGGTCCCTTAGGATTTTTATTCAGTTTCGAGAAATAATTTTTCCCGTAAATCTAGGTTTTTTTAATGTTTTAATTAAAAAAGCCAAAAATATCAAGTGTAGTCTAGAGGGGGATTTTTCCATGGGGATGCTCGTTTTCTAACCCGGAGCACCCACAAAACCCCAAAACCCACTTTTCTTAAGTTTCGAGTGATTATTTTTCACTCAGATAAAAAATCTCTCGAAAATAATAAAAGAGAATTCAAAAATTCAAAAAAATAAGATTTAGAGAAAATCAAATTTCCTAAATTTGAGGAAATTTGTCCAACTGAAGGTCCAGTTATCTTAGCAATCAGTATTGGAGACTAAATCAATCATATTCGGGCTGATTGGCAATCAAATTGAGTCACAGTGAGTGGATCTCCAGTGAGGGATGCGCCCTCCTCCTTATGTTCGACGACTTTCATATTTGGCATCTCATTATTGGTTGGAGGAGATCTCAAGGTAGAGAGAGGCGCCCCTCTTATGAGGTGGCTGCCACCTCTTCCAATCAAGCAATTCGTGGCATGAGTTAAGGCTTGAATCACTCCTCTCTTCAAGGAATGCGCCCCTCAAACCCTAGCTTGTCCATGTGCCCCCCTCTTCTCTCCTTTTCTATTTAAGAAAGACCTAGGCTCATTGTTTCTTCATGGTCAAAGAGGACCGAAAGGCTGTTGAAGTATGTAACTTTTCTATTGTAATATTTTATGGAATAATAGAAGGCTTTGGAGGCAAATCTCTGGTGTCGGGCATCATTGTGTGTGGATGACGATTGCATGTTTTATGAGGTAATTTGTATTTATTTAGTTTCTTGTATCATGTTGGTAGAATGTTAGCCTTTGAAGAGGAGGTATCTCCCAGTAAGTAGGAGAATTTCTAGTTTGATTATTCTCTTTGTTTGTTTGCTTTAGATCTCTTAGACGTCCATGTGTATTCTAGTTTGATTTCCATGCTTTCTAAGTTTCCATTGTAGGTGGCACCAATATTCTCTTTAACCATTTGTATGCAAGAGTTTACAAGTTGATGCAGGTACCTAGCTCGAACGGTTGGTTGATCTAGTTTGACTCCTCCAATTTTCAAGCATTTTCGAAGAGCATAGTCCCTCTGCTTTCCACCAACAGACTTCACGACTCAAACATTCCTAGGCTTCCAACATTCCTTCCATCTCTCTCTCTCTCTCTCACTTTATTTAAGAACTCTTTCTTTGGTTACCCTTGTGCATTCTTACTGCAAATTGTTTTATCTGAAAGAACATCAATAACTATTTCAATAAGTTTGGATTCTCTTAACGAGATCTGATTTTTCAAAGCATTACTCTTAGAATAGATCTAGCTTTCTAATAGGTACTTGTGTTTACTTTTCCTCATCTTTCGGTACTTAAGATTAGCAAAATTGTATGCCTTTAAATGTCTTATCTAGCAATTTGAGTGCTTTCAGGTGGCTGGTTTTTCACTTTTAAAGAACAAGTAAGAGGAGGTGTTGTCGGAAAATCCAAGATCCAGGTCATCCAAGACCCCCCGGAGCAACACACATTTTCTTGTTTTATTTCATAAAGCCGTGTAAGCCTTTGGATCCAGATTCATAAGGACCAAAGGCATCCACCTCAAAAGATTGTATTTTTAATTATAAAAGCAGGTTAGCTACCCAACACCCACAAAAAAACCCCTGGGTCCGTGTCAATTTGGTGTGTTTGATTTTTTTTTAGCTTAGTTGCTTTTGCTAGTTTTCTTAAAGTAGATTAACCGCTTTCTTTGTATTTCCTTTTGGCTTATCATAAAAGAAATCCTTACCCACTGTGCTCTCCTGAAGTACCGCAAGGGAAAAGAGACTCACAGTGTAGTAATTAAAAAACACTTTCATTCAAGCATGTTGTTTTTCTTTTCGCAATCTTGTACTTTACTTCAAAATTAATAAACTCAAAATTTAAATCTAGTTGTGCATTCCCAAAGTACCGAAAGGGAAAAGAGATTCTCGGCCATTAATAAATTTACTTGCTACAATTTTTGTTCTTTTTTTAACAAATAATTTAGGCTGTGTATTCCCAAAGTAAACTGAAAAGGTTTATCCCCGGTAGGTGAAAAGAGATTCTCAGCCTCTTAATAAAAACTTCAACCTAATTGTTAAAACGAACCAAGGCTTAGCCTCTCCATATGCTTTGGATCTCTGCGGTTTGTCTGACCAATTGATCACATCAAAAAGGGAGTTAAGTGACTAGATTAATAGGGAAATCTGAGAGTAGTTTGTTTCAAAGAACTCGGGAGGTCGCGCTGAACAGATCATAGAGTCAGGGGGGATACTTTAAGCAGGTTATGCCTCGCCCCATTGGACACTTGATACTGTTGCAATAAGCGCTTAGTTCGAAGAACTAAACTGCTTCCGGGCCAAACCAAGAACTAACCCACTCCCTAATCCACACATCTAATAATCAATTAAAACTAACCAACGAGACAATTGCAACACTTTCACGACGCAGCAACACTCCAAAATTATGTGACTCCATTTGGCACTGGTACAATGTGCAACAATCGCACTTTTCAATTAAGTAATTTCTTGTGTTAGATGGATGTATCTATTTCATGATGTTGATCTAAATTATGTTTGCAATCTCTGGTTTAATATTAATTTGTCTTCAAACTCCTAGAGTCATTTCCATTCTCTAACTTAGCTTACAGGTCATAGTTTTATTTTCATAGGGACCACCCCGCTTGGCTTTGCTAGGAGTTGGCCTAGACGAAAAAGTTGAGTGTTGAGTGACAGTATCTCAACTCTTTGCTTGCCCCCAAGGAATGCACCCAACGGCTTGAAGATTTCTACCACGCTAACCCCTGTTCCTGAGGTGCAAATTCATCTTTGACATGTCAATAATAGTAAATAATGCCAAATACCATGGTTTTAGCTCAAAACCATGAGTAAATACCATGAATTGTCCTCCTTTACCAAGTCATTGGTCAAAATAGTCTCCTTGATCCAAGTCGTTGAGTTAATGATCCATGCATGAGTGGGGTCGATCCATGTGCAAGAGTAGTAATCAAGGGCTGAGATCTATTCTTCAAATGAGACGGAGGCAACATGATCCCAAGAAGCCTCAACATGTGTGCCAAGGTGCCAAATCATCAAAAGTGCCTCAACATGTGTGCCCAAGTGCCAAATGGGCAAATCGACCCCGTTAGGAGAAAAGTAGTAAATCCCATGTAAAATAATAAAGTGCGCCTCAACTTGAAATTATAACATAAAGTTCACTTAGATAGCCTCTTTTTTAATATTTACCTCCACTTGGGCAAACCATAGTATTAACATGTATTAGTTGCCAACTTGTTGAAATATGCATGTAAACCCCCTTATTAGCTTAAAATCACTAAAAGAGGAGGTCGTTGGGAAATCTAATGGCATGGATGGATAGCAGATCCAAATGGGTGCCCAAAAACTCAAAGTCATTATGCATTTAGAGGCTAAAGCTCACTCAAAATTTCCAACGAACTCACTCACCTGTGTGCTTGTTGAGGTTGCAACCTCTGTTTTACTATTGCCCTTCTTGTTCGGACACTGACCTGCATAATGGCCAAACTTGTGACATGCAAAGTGTTGAAGAAATGTAACTGCGGAAGATATTCTAAATGTACTTGTCTATTGTATTATTGTATTCCTCCTTCGGGAGATGTCATTGATGTAATTGATAATGTGAGAGTCATTGAGAGAGTCAATGTAAACCCTAGGACTTGTGTCGGCCTAAAAGAATCCAGAAAAGAATATTTTATTATGTACTTAACAAGTCGGCCCAGTCAGTTAGGTCAAGTCAGCCCTATTGGGGAAAAGTCACCTCAACTGAAGAATATAAATAAGAGGTTGAGTTGCTCATTTGTATTCATCCACTCACTCACTCAAGTTCTCATAGCAGAGCGAGAGAAGTTCGCTAGTGAAGGAGAGAAGTTGTTTTGTCTTCAAGTTTTATCTTGTACTTGGTGAATTCTATATTGATGAAGCTTTGCCTGGGTTTTCTTTTGTGTGGTTTCCCCAAGAGAATTTGTGTGTTCTTTGTGATTGTTGTGCTTGTACTTCTTTCCATGGTTATATTGTTTAATGTTATTATGCTAAACAAGTAAAAACTTAACATGGTATCAGAGCAGGCCTGAAAGAAAACATTGTGCAGCCATTGCAACTACAGAAACTAGGGTTTCTTATTTCAGGAGCCCTCTACACAATTCAGCTGAAAAAGAGGGTGCATCTAACTCGACTCACTAGGGCGCATCTTTCTGTCAAAGCAGAATTCAATTCCGAGAATTTTCATTTATGGGTCCACCACTACAGCCCGGAGAACTAGGGCATCAAGGTTTTGGAAGATCTGCTCACAGATTTGGGAGAAAGAGTACGTTGCTCAACTCGCCTTGAGGAGGTACATCTTTTCCTCCAGTCAATTTTCCAAGATCCTAAAGTTGGAAAATTTGGGTTTCTCTGTCAAACCCTAGGTCAAGGTAGAAGCAGTTTTTCAAAATGATAACTTTTTTGGTAAGTACTATCTCCATTCTATTTCGATTTGAGGTTCTCATACTATCAAAATGACAAGCACTACCAAGCTTGGGGAGAAGCTTGAAGGAGTTGAGAACTTCAGGGCATGGAAATGTAAAGTCATGCTCATTCTTGAAGAACATGACCTAGAAGGCTTTGTAAAGGAAGAAGTTGCAGAACCAGAAGGAGATGAGGCCAAAGCAAGACACAAGAAAAATATGATCAAGGCTAAGAGGATCATAGCTGACTCTATCAAAGATCACTTGATTCCTCAAGTGTTTTCAAACAAGACTCCAAAAGAAATGTTTGATGCTTTGACCAGTCTGATTGAAGTAAAGAACATTGATAGGAAGATGACCTTGAGAAATCAACTCAAGGGTGTGAAGGTTCAGAAGCCAAAGACTATGCAGCAATGTTACAAATGTCGTGTCGGCGAATATAACGCCGAGGGTCCAAAAAGAAATTATCGGATTTATCAGCGAAAATGTAGGCAAACATCGGCAATATATCGATAAACTCAAAAAAATACAAAAATATTCATATTTTTTCAATTTTCTAAACATCTAAAGCAACAAGAACATCAAATAAACACATTGCCACATGCATATGGAAAGAAAACTGATATATAAGATGTATAAGACGTATTGCTAGACATCACATATCAAAAATTAATCATGTCCTTCATTTTTTTTCAATTTTCTAAACATCTAAAACAACAAGAAGCCTTCTACTCCACCGTCCATGGCTCTCTCCTACAAAGGTCGGCCTTCTCCTCCACCGTCCACGACTCTCTCCTACACAGGTCAGCCTTCTCCTCCACGGGCAGCCTTCTCCTCCACGGCTCTCTCCTACATAGGCCGACCTTCTCCTCCACGGGAAACCTTCTCCTCCACGCGTAAACCCTATTACCCTAGGGCCTACCTCCTTCACGGATCCGTGTTCTAACTTTTGATTCCTCCTCTAGCTCTCCCGCCTCCCGCCTCCTATACTTCTCAGCACCCTACCTCTCGGTCTCCACACAGTCACGGACCATGATCCACAAGTTACAACCCTGCTTGCAACCCGAACGAGAAGACAAATGTCAAAAACAAAAACAAAAAAACAATTGTTTTAACTTTTATTCACGCCGGCGATGTCAACTTATCGACTCGCGATATTTTCTAAAACATCACAATAAAATCACGATTTTATCGTTTAATTTATCGCCGAAAAAATCGCTGCGATTATTTCCGATAATATCGTCGAGGAGATCGTATCGCGATATATCGCGATGTTGCCAATAAATCGATGATATTTGTAACACTGCTATGCAATCATATTTCACTAGAGTATCTCAGATCAAAGAACAATTAGAAGCTATTGGAGACATGATAGAAGAGGCAAAAGTTGTGATGACCACCTTGAATGGTCTTCCAAGAGATTGGGAACCTTTCGTTCGTGGCATATGCTCTAGGAAGAGATTAATCAAGTTCAGACAACTATGGGAAGAGTGTGTGCAAGAAGAAGAAAGGATAGCAGTAAGAGAAGAGAAACTAAATGATAATGAAGATTAAGCTTTGGCAACCCATGCCAAAGGAAGAAACAAAAGAAAGAATGATGTACGTTCTCAGGACCACTCTCCCAGAAGATCTCAAAGATCTCAAAGGAATAAAAGGGTCAAGAGAGACTTCTCCTCCTTTGAATTTTCTCTTGTCGCAAGATGGGACACATTGCAAGAAATTGTCCTCTCGAAGCTGAACAATTCAAGAAGCAAAAGAGAAGATTTCATGCCCATGCAGCCAGGACAATGAACATGATGATGAAATCAAGACCAGAGAAGACAAAGATTCCAGTGAAGAATATGTTTTAATTTCAGCTCTCACTAGTTCAGTATCTCATGGAAGTGAAACTTGGTTAGTCGACGACAGTGGAGCTTCCAAACACATGACAAGATACAAAGACTCTCTTTCACATCTTGTGCAGAAAGACTCTCTTTCACATCTTGTGCAGAAAGACTCTCCACACAAAGTAAAGCTTGGAGATGATTACCAATATCCTATCAAAGGAATGGTAGAGGCTTCTTACAAGTTGGACTCTGGAAAGTCCATGAAGATGAAGGAAGTCCTATATGTTCCAGGTTTGAAAAAGAACCTTCTTTTTATCTCAGCGTTAGATAAGAAAGGTCTTAGAGTTGCATTTGTAGATGGTGAAGTTCTTATGTGGCCAAAAGGGAAGACAATAAAAGATGCAGATGTTATTGAAGTTGAGGAAGGAGGACTCTATAAACTCAAGGGACATGCAGATTCAGCACTAATGGCTAGTACCATGAGTCCTTGTGAATTATGGCATAGAAGACTAGCTTATGTACTAGTGGTGACTGGATTACCAGAAATTCAGGTTGATCATGAAAGAGTGTGCAAAGGATGTGACAAGGAAAAAGTACAATGAACCCATTTCCAAACAGTGATATCAAAGCAAAAGGCATATTGGACATTGTTCACTACGACATTTGTGGACCAATGTCAACTACTTCATTAAGCGGGTATGTTTACTAGGCTTCTTTTATTGATGATTATTCCCGCAAAACATGGATCTATTTCTTAAAGAATAAAAGTGAAGTATTTGAAAAGTTTAAAGAGTTTAAGGCTCTTGTGGAAAACCTCTTTGAAAAGAAGATCAAGATACTAAGGTCAGACAATGGAGGAAAATACACTTCAGGTGATTTCAAAGAATTCTGCTAACAAGCAAGGATTAAGAGGGAGCTTACCATTCCCTATAATCCACAACAAAATGGTGTAGCTGAAAGGAAGAATAGATTTATCATGGAAGAAGTAAAGGCCATGATCCATGATCAAGACATACCTATGCATCTATGGGCTGAGGCAGCTAGAACCGCAATTTATGTGCAGAATAGAATCTCCCACAGTACTCTTGGCAACAAGACTCCAGAAGAGATGTTTACCGGTGAGACGCTTGAAATCAGTCATCTGAAGATATTTAGGTGTCTAGTATTCATACACATTCCAAAAGAGAAAAGATCAAAGTTGGAACATGTTGTCACCAATCTTGTAGTTGACCCTACAGATGGATCCAAGGTGGATAGTAGAGGGGACAGGCAACTAAAGTGGTGAACCAAGAGAGCCCTAGTTCCCAAAAGGATGGTTGTCACGCCAACCAAGGCACTCTTCGCTTCTGCTACCAAAGCCAAGATAGCAAGGGGGAGACCTAGATCTACTCCGGACAGGAGAGATCAACCCAATCACCAGATCAAATCAACCAAGTGAAGTATGTAGGGTGACAAGTATGGAACCCTAGAATTAAGGAATTAGGACTACTGTGGAGGCTTAGGAAAGATGTGAAATGAAAGGGATAGATAACACACAGTGATTCTATGATTAAGTATGATTCCAGGATTTAAGTACTAGTGTAAAATGATCAAATTCAACTGCCTTGGGAAATGTGACCCTTAAAACAGGGAAAGTGACCCAGAGAGAGAATTTGAGGTTAGGGCTTTCTAGCACAGCTTGATGAAGGGATATGACAATGTCAAAGTGTGCAAGCAACCAAACAGGAGTCAAACCACAGGAAAATTGGGCAAGCCAGGAAATTCGTGAGGGTAGAGAGAAGCTCAGTGCCTAGGAAAATGGGCCAATGGAGTCCCCAAGGGTGACGCTCTTGAAAACCCACCTTGGGATTTACTCGATCTACAATACACAGAAAGGATTTGCCAAATGATCAAGGGGTTTGATCAAGAGAATTTTCCAAAGAATTTTAGTTGATTTTAAACGAGAGTTTCAAATGAAAATGACAGATGGGTAACCTAATGGAATGAGAAACTTACCTTGAGATCATACCTGAGTGATGGAAGTGCTTGCCATGTTGTTGAGGAATGTTCCCGCAGAGATCAAATGAGAAACCTTTGATTTTTCTTGCCACAATGAGATGCCCTAGCTCCACACGTGCGCCCTCCTCTTCTTGTCAAACCAAGGAAATCGATTCAATCAGAATGATCAAGAATGGAGGAAATACAAGCAAATAGCAATGATAACATCAAGTAGAAGGTACTAAGACAGTAATACTCCCTATTACCGACGAAGAAACCCAAAGAAGAGGCAGGGAGAGTCTTCCCCTACCAATGCGTCCTCCTTGAACCAATTTGGCCTCCACCCGTAGATGAGAAAAACGTGGAACAAAAAGATAGCAAGATAATGTCCAATAACCCAGTGCAAAGGAAGAACAAACAGTCGAACTCCAAAAGCATTCACCACCACAAGACAAGTAGATGCAATAATAATTTTTCTATTCCAATAATCCAGAGCCAAAAGTCCCTTTACAATGAGAAGCTCTCTCCTTTAAATGGGATGGAGAGATACCAAAACCCTAACCACCTTTTGAATGGATGGCTAAGATTAAAAGATCAAAGTGATCTAATCAATGGTTGAGATGAGCTCAACATAAAGTACATGGATCAATATAACAATATTATACATCAATGGACCAAATCGCCCTAGGAGAGGGGGTCCCACCAAATATCAATGATAAAACATAAGAACTAGCTCATGGTGGGTCTAGGGGGTCATGACTTGCCTCCCTAGTGTGTCCCCATGGCACAATAATATTCAAAGACCAAGCTAGACACTAAATCGTGCCTCTCTGGGAAAGTCGTGAGCCTTAGGAAGCTCCAGAAAACCATAAAAGTGCCGGAGAGATGGGTGTGGGCCCCTCTGAAAGTTGAAATTGCTGGAGAAGGGGTGGAAGACATCACACTCATCATTAAACATCATCCCATGCCATTTCCTTGCCTCAGTAACCCAAATTGAATTTCCTATGTAGCCATTTTCACCATTTTTAATCTGCCTCGGGAACTGTGAACATGCCCAAACTGCCTCCTGGAGTGCCTGCGCTGTCAAGGTGAGTCCACCAGGCTCTCTGGGAGGAGGTAATATGGTAAAAACAAGTGGTTGGACCACCCCCTCCAGATACAGCGCCCTAGGTGAACCAATCAAATCCTACCTCTGCTCTGACAAGCCATCTGATATGGCAAAACTACACCCGGATGGCCAACTGAGGCCAATCATCACTGAAACTGCCTGGAACTGAAAACAAACTATCTCATTGGACTCAGAGAGCCCAAATCCATCTAAGGTGTGTACTCATACACCCTATGGATCTCTACATGATCCTATAAAAGATCCAATATGCCCAGACAGATAAATAATAATAATCTGTAAAAGTGTTGAAAAACACAAATCATCATCATAAACCTGTAACCACTGCATAGAACCATCTGGTGACCTGTAATAGACCATATAACATGTATCTGCATCATCTCAGGTCTATCCACCTCATGTCCTGTGGTTGACTTTGGTCAAACTAGGTTTGACCAAGTCAACATGACCAATAATATGACTCGGGCTATCATCAAACTACTGCAAGTACCAAAGGTTAAAGCATGCTCTACAATTCATTCAAGTAACAATTATAACAAGAAGTAATCATTTCACTGACGATCTACCAACAAATATATAATGCTTTTAATTATTATTATGACTCAGACCAGACTTTCAAAACCATACTCACTTCATAGTTGTGACCAATTTGCTAGTGAAGGATGAAGGCTAAAAATTAAAAGGCTACACTAAGGGATGACTACTAACTTGACATTGTGACACTTCGGAAATGGAAAGGGAATACACACTCTAGCATATGTTGGATGAACAAAAACAGGGGGAATGGCAGCGTCTCACAAATGGGTAAGTTGTTTAAAGAATGCTTATTCAAGGTAGGCATCATGTCTACATGCAAGATGATCCAAGTCCATTAGGAACCATTGATTTCACTTTATGGCCTTTTTGACCTACATAACCCTTCGGATCTCAGGTGCGCTAAGAAGCACAACTAATTGCAGCTTGCATCCAGGGCCTGTTTATACATATACATAAGGTCAACAATCGTTTACATATAGAGTTTAAGAACCATTGCTTTTCGACCTTTCTTATACTCTTCAAGGAGTATTTATAGCGTTTCATTGCTCTTGCCCTTTACTCACGTGTGTTTAAGAAACACATTCTAGAGTTTACAATTTCCATGGGCGAATTTACATAGATTTCCAATAAGTAGTACATGAGCTTTCAATTTTAGCCAACAACATCTTAAGTGACTAGGGGGACTTCATGCCAATGCCAAACATCGGGACAACCGACCAGAATGATTTAGACCTACAATCCAACTCACCAAAGGCAAGTTTTGTCACCAACTCAGAGCCATGACACAATAAACAGGGAAGCTCATCCAACACAGAGGCTATAGCGGGGGAAGGTCCTCCATGCCACTAGTCAAGTAGTAAATCAGGGTAATAAACAAACTGGGAGGTAATGGATGGGTGAAGACAGTGAATAATGAGACCAACACTAGCAAGCCAAGGATGGTGGTAATGATCACCTCTATTCTCCCTAAGGAGAGTAAAACCAATGAGTATGGATCAAGAACTTCTAAGTCTGAGTGGGGACAATATAATATATATAAAGAAACAACCAGGTCCACATATCTATATGATCGCCAGATCATGATACTAAATGCTAAGACATATCACAAGAATGAATACAAAAGCAATATAACCATAACACAAGAATATACCTGCTGAGTCATATATCTGAATGTACACAATCTGAACCATCATCTGTCCACCAAAAACCTGCTGCTGCAACTCTGGGCAATACTGACTGCTCTGTAAATGGCTAAATGGCTACATCAATCCTCTTTCTAAGTGTCCTAAAACTCAGTCATGGCATGGGGAACAAAACTGTTGTCCATAATATAATAGTGATTCATAATAGATGCTCATCTCGGCATCTCAATGTAAGGGAACTGGCTGAAAAGTGTACTAGAATCTGCAAAATAGAGTATGGTAGCCTGGCTACTATATATGTGATAACAGAACCTTTGGGAAGGAAGGGGATATT
This sequence comes from Larix kaempferi, assembly GCA_027924585.1. Taxonomy (NCBI): domain Eukaryota; kingdom Viridiplantae; phylum Streptophyta; class Pinopsida; order Pinales; family Pinaceae; genus Larix; species Larix kaempferi. The sequence goes on from BSBM01000476.1 coordinate 26,474,616, forward strand.
TGTGGGTTACAGTGAGCAATCAAAGGCTTACCGTATATACATCCCAGGATTCCGCCAGATTGAACTTAGCAGAGATGTTACATTTGATGAAGATACAGCTTTCATCAAATCTAAGAAGACTCGTGAGGATGAAGAGGAGCATGAAGCTCCTAGAGTTGCATAAACTAATAGTGCACCAGATAGGAGTATTGAAGAAGAGCATATACCAGAGGATCATGATATGACAGAACCTCAAAAAGACCTAAGGGACCACCTCATGAGATGAATCCACGGACGAGAAGACCAACTTGGGCACGATAAATCATCCAAGATGCAGGAAAAATATGGTGCCCCAGAAGGAACAAGTAGAGAAAGCAAGAGACCAAGGCCATACTCTAGTTATGTAGCCTTGATGTGTAACCTTGTTGAAGAAGAACCCACATGTTTCAAAGAAGCGGCAAAGAAGAAGGAATGGTTGGATGCTATGATTGAAGAGTACCAATCCATCATAAAGAATGATGTTTCAGATGTGGTACCAAGATCGAAGGACAAGTTAGTAGTTTCATCAAAATGGATTTTCAAAACAAAACATTTAGGAGATGGAAGCATTGAAAAGTGCAAGGCAAGATTTGTAGCTCGAGGGTTCTCTCAAAAGGAAGGAATTGATTATCAGGAGACTTTTGTTCTGTTGCATGAAATTGCAAGTAATCAGTGCTCCCCAGTGTATCGTGACAAGGGACTAATCGCCTCTCATGGATCCTTGAAATATGGCGGTGGTGAGTTTACCAATAACCTGCAGGTTTTGGTGTAACGGCAGCCGTACTACCAACAATTGGTATTAGAGCAAGAGGTCACGAGTTCGATACACACTCAGCTCGCATTGAGGGAAAGATTTTTGCACGAAATTGCAAGTAGTCAGCGCTCCCCGATGTATCGTGACAAGGGACTAATCACCTCTCGTGAATCCTTGAAATCTGGCGGTGGTGAGTTTACCAATAACCTGCGGGTTTTGGTGTAACAGCAACCGTACTACCAACATGTTCTTGTGGCTAGATATACTTCAATTAGAACCATCCTTGCCTTGGAAGCTAAGATGAAATGGAAGTTACATCATATGAATGTAAAGACAGCTTTCCTGAATGGAAAGATAGAAGAGGAAGTATACATCGAGCAACCAGAAGGATTTGAAACGGATGACAGAAAAACACATGTATGTAAACTGAAGAAAGCATTATATGGGTTGAAGCAAGCACCCAAAGCATGGTATGGAAGAATTGATGGTTTCCTGATGAGCTTGGGCTTTACCAAGAGTAAAGCAGATTCCAACCTTTATTATAAGGTCATAGATGATGAACCTATGATATTGTTATTGTATGTGGATGATCTATTTTTGACAGGAGAAGACAAGCTCATTATTGAATGTAAAAAGAGGCTTGCTGCAGAATTTGAGATGAAAGACCTTGGGATGATGCACTATTTTCTAGGTCTTGAAGTGTGGCAGTTTCTAGATGAGATTTTCCTAAATCAAGGAAAATATACTCTTGAGATCCTAAAGAGATTTGGGATGTTGGACTATCAGGCCATGACTACTCCGCTGGTGACAAACTTGAAGCTATTGAATGATACTTCATCAGAGACAGTAGATGTTTCAATGTACAGACAAATTATTGGATCATTAATGTATTTGACCAACACTAGACCAAATATATGTTTTGCTATGAACACCTTGAGCCAATATATGGTAGAGCCTAGACATGCTCACTTGATTGCAGCAAAACATGTGCTGAGGTACCTAAAAGGTACTGTTATCACACAACTTGTAGTTGTCCCTAATGGTATCCCATCCGGGATGGTAGAGATGGACAACTAAAGAGGTGACCCAAGAGATGCCACGGTTCCCAATGCAAGCTAGGAGTCACGTCAACCGAGGCACTCTTCACTTTAGATTGAGATGAATCCAGACCTAGGGGGAGACCCTATAACCAATCAAAGATGATTGGACCCAAACAAAGGTTCCTAGGGATATGTAAAAGACCAGTTACGGAAACCAATGCAAGGTTAGGTGGACCTATAAATTTAAGTATGGTTGAAGGAGGTTTAAGGAGTGATTAGTGTTTCAACCAATGAATGATTTAGGCCACATGATGAGATAAGATGACAAGATCTAGTACCATGAAATACACAGGTGGGACCCACTTCCTTGGGATATGGAAATGGCTCAAATGAGACCCACAAGGTGAAGTTAGGGATGTAAATGGTACTAAGGGGTATGCAAAGAGTAGATCTATGGATCTAAAGTGAAAATAGAGATACCCACATATGGGATCTAGGAAGTGACACTACTCCCAAGGAATGCGAATTGCCCTAGGTGGACTAGTGCCTTGAGTAGATGGGCAAATGGAGTCAAAAGGATGTCAAATTATACATCGGGACACCTAGGACGCAAATCAAGTGGGTTACCCAAGATGTGATGGTTGGATCTTACTAAATCTAATATTTCACTATCTGACCTGTTGCCGCCTGGTTCCACACCTGGGAAAACGCAGCAGAAGTCTTCAAGCTGCTGGTGTGGCCTTGGGGGCAAGTCAGAGTCAAGTGCTGTCACTTGGGACTCGACTCCTTCGTCTAGGCTTTCCTAGCGAAGCCAAGGGGGGTAGACCCTAAAAAATTAAAAGAAACTAAAGCCTCTAATCTAGGAGTTAGAAAAATACTTTTGCAACCAAGACAGACAACATATACTTTTTTCAAATAAAAACATCATTTATCATTTACTCCCATTTAAAAAATAATCATCATTCACTTGCATACTAGTCAAAAATAAAATGAAATTTGCATCAGGACCAGTGCCTTGCTATGGAGTCAAATAACAAATGCATAAACAGAAAAGTAAATGTTGTGGAGTGTTCTTGGTTTATTTTAAAATTTAATGTGATGGTGATCTTTTTTATTAAGGCATGTGGGTTCCCGTTATACGCAAGGTACGGGGGAACATGTCCGGAAATTTGAAGCGTGGCTTCCCTCTCAGGCTTTAGGCTGGATCGGAGTCTCGAGGAGGTGTTCAGATGCTATACCAACGAGGGCAAGCCTAACGGTTTCCAAGAGGTCGCTATCCAGTTTTATCCCAAGCCTTCTGGGAAATTTGCCCACGACAACAAATTGCGTGTTGTGCCGGATTTTCACAAAAAGGGTTTTTTATTGGGGTGGTGTTAAGTCCTATTACTAGTCATCAACTCCTTTCTGGTGTGTACCAACTGGATCAGACTAAGCTGCAAGTTGGCCACAGAGCATACGGGAGAAGACCTTGGTATATTTTTATAAAAATTTTAAGAACCCAAATTTTATCTTTTTATAACCCCAAGAGTCTCTTTTCAGGCATGCATTTCGGGCAAGCCCTCATACAAAACCCTACTTCGGGAAAGCAAGGGGGGCGTTATGAGTTTGTAAAAAAAAATGTGAAAAGCTAGGTTGTGAGTGAACTTGTGGCCCGCTAGTGAAACGGACCAACAAGGTTTATTTTAATCCTAATTGATTTTATTTAATGCCGAAAAACAAGAAATAAAACTACTCTAACATTCACGCCATGAAAATGAGACGACACAGGCCACCCCTGGGGGGATGGGGTATGGGCGCTGGCTAGCCCACTTGCTCTCGTTTAAAATGTTTACAATGATATAGAGAAGTGCCCCAAGTCTACTTAATGTGACTTGGTAGCTTACAAAATTATAGAAAAATATGCCCGGTTTTGAAAAATATGGAAATTTGTGTTCTGGATCGCCTGGATGCTCGAAATTTTGCCAGCACCTCCTCCTACCTGCTCATCTTCTGCTGCAAACCAGCAAGCAATAATTAGTACAAGATGCCCAAAAACACTTTAAGAGTGTCTTTGGAACACCTCCTAAGAAACCCAAAATTTTCTAAGTTAAAAACTAAGTAAAAAATGACAAAAATAACCAAGTAAAACAAGCTATGGAGCTTGTCTACTTGGGATCTTTGCTAGCCCTTTAATGGCTGCAAATTATCAGCTCTATGGCAGCCAGATAATACTTTGCAATCAGATCTAATACTTCTTTAGAAAAAATTTGAAAGATTTTCGACAAATTTAAACTAGTTTTTTGAAAAGAAAGTACTAGTAAATCATAAAATTTAATTTTTTTATAAACGAGAGAGAGAGAGATGGAACAAATCCTCGTTGAATATCGAAGCTTTGAAGATGGTTCAGTGATGTATGAAGGGACTATATCTGCAAATAATGATTAGTAAAAAGCAAGAAAACAAACAAGATCCTGCTTCTTGCCAACTCAAGAAGACACCTGCACATCACAGATCTCACCAAACAAAAGATTAAGTGTAGATATATATACTCATAAGAAACTAAGCTGCTACAAATAAACAAATTTGACAAACAACTTATCTCATAGATGAGCACACCACACCCTTGAAAAATAAGACTTATGCACAAGTCACCTTGGAAGAGAAATCAAGATACTTCATCCACATGTAACCAAAGACACCACAAGCTGACCTCCAAAGTCTTCTTTTATTCAAAATGATAAAACTATTACAATCATAAGTTAGCTGCTCCAAATCTCACTAGTGAATAATGGAGAGAGCACTTCATTTTATAGAGGAAACAAGGAGGGAGGGCGCACTTAGTGAGGGGAGTGAGAGGTGGAGTGGTGGCATGAAACATGGAGAGATAGGGGCTGCCACTCCCCCATCCTAGCTACCAAAACACAGCTCATAAAGTGCTCCACCAGCAGCATGATAAGTGCTGCAAATTCCACACGTGGGGGTCCCATGAAAGATGAAGTGCGCCCAACATAATAAAGGGATAACGCCCATGCTTGAAGGGAGTGGTACTCCACGAAATATGCTGCTGTCAATGTTTTACTAACCGGTCCGGTTCGAACCGGAACCTGCCGGTTTGACTGGCCAGCATAACAACAGAGTCAAACCGGCCTTTAAACTGGACCGGGGGCCCGGTTTGGTATTGAACCGGTCCTGGCCGGACCTAACCGGACCGGTTCAATACCAAACCGGTCTGGCCGGACCTAACCGGTCCGGTCCCGTGATAAACCGGCCGGCCAACATAAATTTCTGTGTAGCTAACCTATATTTTATCTCTTTTCACATGCTATAAATACAATAATTTGTAACCTTCTATGAGAATTCTTGTCTTCAGAAAAAAGGAAAAAGTCTCCCGATAATTTATCTATTTTTGAGATTGAATAGCAAGTCTTTATGTTCAACATTTTCTTGCACAAAATACAGCAAACTATAACCCCTGCTCTCACCTATACCTATTCCCTCTATTTTCCACCGCTTATCCTGATAGTGAATAAACTGGCATGGGCCCTCCACTTACAATGGCACCAAGTACTTCATTACAAGTTCTAATATGGTCAGATTTGAGAGTAAGCATCTCTGATTCTCTTGTAAAATATAAGCAACACCAAAACCATCTGTACCTGTTTTGAAGTTTGAACCTCTTACCCTAAGTTATTTTATTTTAACATTCTGGATTATGATTGAATATTAAGGAGTCCGTTTAGCAGAGAATGAACCTGCATCTATTGTTTTAGTTACATAAGAATTAGCTTGCACATTTGAAAAATTAGCGCAATAAACACAGTATACCTGTACGGAATTCACTTCAGTTTAAACCCATTATCTGTAGTATGTGCATTATACATGACAACTTGCTAGTTTGCTGTTTTCAGAAAAGAGATTTTTTAATTTTTTTTTTGATTTTTTAATATAAAAAACACAAACATCATTGATCATGTTTTTTCATTTTGGACTGTAGACTCTAGAGGATATAGAGCCTCATTTATATTGTATTTTGTTTCAGAATTTGAGATATATGCTATGAGACTTTACTATGAGTATGTAGTGCACTTGGTGCCATTTTGTTACCCATACATGGTTTATGGATTTCCGATTTATATATATGAGTAGACTTTACAAAATTTACATATTATGTGAATGTCAATGTGTCTATTAGTCTAATGGTTTCACTTTCAAATATGCATATTATGTGTCTAATGCTTCAAAATATAGCTTGGAATGTTAAATATTATTTTTATGATTAAAATTGTAATTTTTTTTGTATTTTTTAATAGTCCGGTTCATTGAAATCAAACCGGTCCGGTTCATTACCGGTTCCGGTTCCGGTCCGAGTTGACCCCGGACCGGTTTGATTCCCGGTTCCGGTTATTAAAACATTGGCTGCTGTAGCAGCTGCCATTTAACATATATGACAGCCCAGATTTGATGCTGCGATTTCCTTAAGACATGGGCATGCCCACACCCTCAAGTGCGCCCCTCCTTTAGCAAAAACGCCCCTCACACATGGGCACGATTCCCTCCACACATGGGGCTGCCAAACACTTACCCAATCAGCCCAAAACGCTCCATAATACATGCTGATCCAATTCTGAGTTGTCATAACTCCCAAAAATAATTAATTTTTTAAGTCATTTTTTCACTTTTTTTATTTTTTCATGACTTTTTTGGGGTTTTTTTATTTTTTTGATTTTGACCAAAGTAGAAGCACCCAAACATTAGGAAAAGTGGGTTTAGGGGTTTAGGGGGTGCTCTGAGTTAGAAAACGAGCACCCCTAAGGCAAAAAATACCTCCAGACGCCCCAGATAGGCCAATTACAAATTTTTTAATTGAACCATTAAAAAATGGCCCAATTTACGGAAAAACCAAAACTCGCCGAAAATATAAAAAAAAAAACCTAGGGGGACTTAGACATGTCCATATGACTCAAAATTAACGCCTAGCATGTTCATATACATTGACCCATAGACTCTAATAATTCCCTAAGGCCCGTCAGCCTCCCCAGGCATTCCAGCTTTGGAGGAGCAGGAGAAAAACCAGTTAATTATGGAATGCAGTGATGCAAAACATAATAGATAGGTGAAAAAACTCCTTGGAATACCTGACTTGGCCAAAAAGTCCTAAGGAACCGAGTCTTTTACAAAACACCATGCTAGCACGTTTTTATTACAAACCCCGCAGGGCCATGGACATGTGAAAAAAAATAAAAAAAACGGGGGCCTTTAAAAGGCCAGCTGGACATCAAATCACCAAAATTGAACATGTGTCATGTTCTACTTTGCCCGCTCGCTTGATAATCCAACCAAGTACAACTTAGTTGGCAACATCTGGCTCCAACTGCGGGACGTGTGCTCGATCTGATTCAATTAGATAGAGTATGCGAGAATCCAAGAATCTCTGGTTCCTGCCACAAAATTAAAATGCATCAGTCCCATATTTTTGCCAAATGAAACATAAGTTGCAACATTTATTTCAAAGCAAAACTAAAGTAAGTAAATGAAACTAATATACATCAATAATATACAAAAATAATGTACAAAAATGCAAGGCAAAGGTTTAGAGATGGCCCTGCTATCAATCTGCCCCCGTGGGCATTAGGAAATCTTCTTTGAAAAACAGCTTGAGATGTTGCCCATTGACTGGGAGAGTCAACCTTTCTCCATCCATAGTGCAAAGGAAGAAAGAATTAACCCCTGCTGGTTCAGCTATAATATATGGTCCCAACCATAGGCTATCAAACTTTCCATGCTTTCCTGGCTTATCCCTTCGCTTGTCCCATAGAAGAACCCAATCCCCTGGCTGAAAATCTTTTGGCTTGGCTGACCTGTCAAAAGTTCTTTTAACCCTGTCCTGATTTCTGATACTTTGGTCTAAAGCCTTTCTTCTAGTCTCATCTAATTTCATAATTTGCTCGATTCTATTCTGCATACCATCATCATTTGACTCATAATCATGCAACATCTGATACACTGGCAACTGAATATGAATGGGAACAGAAACTTCCAAACCATAAACCAACTGAAAAGGGGTTTTCCCAGTAGCACGTTTCTGTGTTATTCTGTCGGCCCATATAGCAAATTTTATCTTAGAATCCCAAGACCTTTTGTTATCACCCACAGTTTTCTTTAAAATGTTCATTAAGGTTTTGTTGGTTGATTCAGCCAATCCATTTCCTTGGGGATAATAGTTGGATGAGTGGGAAAGGATTATACCATACTTGAAGCAGAATGCTGAAAAGGCCATGGAACTAAAACTAGGACCATTGTCAGTTGTTATCTTGGATGGCACCCCAAATCTAGTTATAATATGATTTTCAAGAAAGTCCATAACTACTTTATCAGTGGCATACTTAGTAGGGATTGCTTCCACCCATTTAGTGAAATAATCGGTGGCAGTTAGGATCCAGGTATATCCATTGCTTGAGTTTTCCTTAAACTGACCGATAAAATCAAGACCCCATTGTTGGAAAGGGGCTTGAACAACTACTGGCTCAAGAGGTAAAGTTGCCAATTTCTGTTTCCCAGTGAACAACTGACATTGGGGACAAGATCTGACAAACTTGTGCACATCCGCAAATAAAGTGGGCCAATAGTAACCTGATCTAAGGATCTTGTGGGCTGTGGTGTCTGCTGCATAATGCCCGCCACAAAATCCATTATGAAACTCAACCAGAAGTTTTTTGGAATCTGGTTCATCAACACATCTAAGAACTAAGCCATCAGGATTTCTCCAACCTAATCCATTTTGAGTTATGCAATACTTAGTGGCTTTGAGTCTTAGAGACCTTCTTTTGTGACCAACAAGATGTTCAGGACAAGTAAAATTGTTAAGAAGGTAGATAATGTCGGAATACCATTGAGTTTGACTTAATCTTTGAAGCTCTTCAGATATGATAGGTGCTGACTCATTATTTTGACAAATCATTCCTACAGCTTTCTCATTACTTTCTGTCATCATGCGTGCAAGACCTTGACCTTTGATTAACTTGGTAGGTTTTATCTCCAAGTCATACTCTTGTATTTTGGACACCCATTTTCCCCTTATACCAAGGCAATCCTGTTGAGCTAATATATCTTTAACAGCAGTATGAGGAACATAACCCACAACCTTGGAATACCCAATATATATCCTAAAATGTTTCAAAGACTTAACAAGGGCATAAGCTTGTTTCTCCATTATAGTATATTTAAGCTCTGAATTTTGTAAAGCTTTACTAAAGAATGCTATGGGTTGTTCTTGGCCTTGGTCATTCTTCTGAAGTAAGACTCCGGCAATAGTATGCTCTGAAGCAAAGGAAAAGATTTGGAATTCTTTTGAATAATTAGGGCTTATCAACACAGGGGCTTTAGATATGGCATCCTTGATACCTGCAAAAGCCTCTCTTCCTTGCTTACTCCATTCAAACTTAGCATCTTTTTTAAGCAAGAGTTGTAAAGGCTTCATTAGCTCAGCTAGATTTGGAATAAATCTTCTAATGAAATTAATCTGGCCATTGAAGGATTGGAGAGCTTTGACATTGGTGGGGATAGGAACCCTTTTAATGGCCTCAACTCTTTCAGGATCAATTTTTACACCATCCTTAGTGATAACATGCCCTAACAGTTTGCCTTCATCAACACAAAGCACAGATTTAGCTGGATTTAAAGATATGCCATACTTTCTGCATCTCTCAAAAACCTTTCTAAGATGGCCAACATGATCTGATCTTTCCTTACTATATACTGTTAAATCATCCTGATATATTTCAACAATTTTACCAATCAATCCATTAAAAGCAACATCCATAGCACGTTGAAAGGTAGCACCAGCATTAGTAAGACCAAAAGGCATTCTAAGGTACATGAAAGTACCCCAAGGTGTGGTAAAAGTAGTTTTATGTTGATCCTCTTTGTTGACTAGCACTTGGTTATATCCTGAAAACCCATCAAGAAAAGACATCAAGCCTGATCCAGTCACCTTCTGAAGTAAAGTGTCCATGCTTGGCAAAGGATAGTTATCTTTTAGGCATGCCCAGTTCAAGTTTCTAAAATCAATACACAACCTGATATCCCCATTCTTTTTTCTAACCACCACCAAGTTAGAACACCAAGAAGAATGTCTTGTTGGAGTAATGATGCCTGCTGCCAACATCTTTTGGAGTTCTTTGTAAACCATAGGAGCCAACTTGGGGTTTATTCGTCTCAGTTTTTGGCGAAAAGGCTTGATACCTGGTTTAAAAGGGATTGTATGTTGAAAAATATCATCACGATAAGCCTTAAGTTCATCATAGCTGAAAGCAAATATATCCCTATATTCATAGATTAAGTCAATCAAGGCTTTTCTTTCTTCTTGAGATATTCCCTTCCCAATTTTTATCATCTTTGGTTCCTCTTCAGTTCCTATGTTTACTTCAATATACTCCCCTGGTTTTATTGAACCCTTTTTTCTTTTATGGCCATCTTGTCTGTCAAAAAGCTGCTCTAACCGGGTGATGCCCTTGGGAATTTTGTTCCTAGGTTGGTCCTCTTCTTCAGGATACTCTTTCCCTTCTTCCTTATAGGTGATTTTACAATCAGAAAATTCTTGAAGGTTATGGATGAAGTTGAGAATTTGCTTGTCACTATCAAACACTTGCCAATGATCTATGTTGTCAGGGATTAAAGGTCTAAAGTTGATTTCAAATTTCCCATTCCCCTTTAATATTTCCTCAGTTGGTTGAAGTGTAGAAGCTGCCACAGCTAGTTCATCTGCCTCAATGTTTTCTTCTCTAGGAATTGCCATAATATTTAAAGCATCAAACCACTCCATAGTATCCCAGACAGCATTCCTATACTGTTTCAACCTTCGACTTTTGCAAGCAAATACATTTTTAACTTGGGAAACCACTAAGTCAGAATCACCTTTAATAGACAAAATTTTAATCCCCATATCTTTGGCAATTTCTAACCCTTGCAAAAGGGCTTCATACTCAGCCACATTATTTGATGCATCAAACTCAAGTCTGAAAGCAAATTTGAAGGTTTGTTTAGAAGGAGAAGTTATGACAATTCCAGCTCCTTTTCCATATCTTGAAGATGCCCCATCAAAACTCATCCTCCATACCCCATCCTTCTTTTCATCTTTGGATGCTTCTTTAAAAGGTGCTATGAAATTTGAACATATAGAATAGTTTCCAAAGTTGTCAGTTTGATGCACAAATTCATTGGCCAGATTCTGTGGGTCTTCAACATGGAGTTTTCTAAGTTGTTCATTGTATAGCTTAACAGTTGTATGTTCTGATGCAGGGATAGTAGCATATGACCAATCCATCCTTATGTCTCCCCCTAAAGATGCAGCCCACTTTCTAGATAAAAGCATTCCCCAATTGTCTGGTACATCAATTACCACGACATCCATGGTTAAATGGACATCAGGATACTTGGCCAACCTAACAGGTAGATTTATAATTATACCAATAGTATCAACTTCCCTTGAATCCATGGCACACACATTGTGATAGGGTCTAGTTGTCTTTAAGCCCAACTGATCCATAACCCTTTTGGTCATAACATTTGAAGAAGCACCAGAGTCCAACATGCAATTGTGCACAAGCATATTATTGACAAGCAAGGAGACATAGAAAGGAGGGTGGTCTTCCTTGTGAGGGTCCACACTATGCAAAATAATTGGGTCATCTTTATGGTTAGGCTCTTCTCTAGTCCGGTTAAGATTAACTATCTCTGAGTCCATAGGAGCCTTGCCTTTTTCATGTTGAGGATGATCTATCACTTTCATAAGATTTTCTTTCAAGCTTGGGATTTTGATAAGGTCAGTAACAAGAACAGGAATCTTTGCAGAAGATAACCATTGAGCCAAATCGACATGAAGACTTTCAGAGTTGGAAGAAGGTGTTACCTTAGGGATATTCTGATTTGAGTTTGAGGTTCCAATATTGTTCTTTCTTTGATATGTTAGGCCTTTGAACTTTGACATCTCAAGAATCTTCTCTGGTGGAGGCATCTCACCAAATCTAAGGGTAGCTTTATCTTTCAAGTCTTGGCTGTAACATCTAGCTTGTTCCCAAGTTTCTTTAGAGACAGGGTGAGTTTGACCCACAACATTTATATATTCAGGCTGGTTCTCAGGCTCGCTTGCTAATCTGACACTGCTACTGGCTTCTGACGGATTCTGTTCCATTGACCATTTAAATATAGCACAAGTAGATTCTTCATGGAAACTATCACATGCCCTACAAAAGGGAGGAATTTCTTCTGAAAGAGTATTTACAGTTTCCAAAGGATTTGGGGTCCTCTGATCTTGAAATGGAACTTTTCTCTGATATTGAGGCCTAGGAGCATATTGGGGCTTAGGCACATACTGATTTGAGACTTGGTGGTTTTGAGATCTTTCAATGGAGATCAACCTGTTCTGTATGGCAGTCATGTTGGAGGCTTGATTTGAAACAGCTTCTTTTAAGAGTTGGGCGATTTCTTTCAAAGGTTCCTTTGAAGGATCCTTGATTTCAGTGCTAATGGTTTTATCTTTACTCTCGCTTTGCTTCATAGGAACATTGGCCCTTGTGAAACCAGGAAGATGAGACTTGCCACAATTTAACATGTTCTTATCAATTTTCTCGGCCAATTCCATGGCCTTCTTTAGATCAGTAGGTTCTTTATCAGCTAATTGATATTTCAACTCTCCGCTAAAAGCTTCCATGTAGTAAATGAGGATGGAATTATCAGGTGGCTTGATATCAGCATGAAGTCTACCCACAATTTCATTGAATTTGTTGTTGAATTCTTCCATTGTCTCATTTTCATTTTTCTTAGTATTGGTCAAGGCAGCTAGAAGGTAGCGGTCTTCTTTGATGTCCCCCCATTTGGTCAAGAAAGCAGTTTCAATTTCTTTGTAGGTCTTGTACTTGTCAGCTTCCAACTTGTTAAACCATTCATAAGCATTTTCTTCCAAAGATAAAACAAACAACTTCATTTTTACATCTTCATGCTTGGCACCCAAGCACCACTTGTCAAAACAATGGCAAAAACGAGTTATATGGGATTTAGCATTAATAGCATTATTTCCTTGAAAAGATGGCAACTTATCAATGGCTTTTTCAGGGATATCATGAGGGTAACCAACTATAGCAGTAAAATCATAAGGACCAAACTCAGCCATTTCAACAATAAGATTATTCAAATTATTTTCTGTGAATAAAAGGTGAATATCAGAAATTGACTGAGAACCAAGATCCTCAAGGGTTTTTCGAGAAGATAACTTGCTTTTCCTTCTATGATAGACCTTTTCAGGCTCAGGAAAGAACTGAAGCAAGTTCTGAGGATTCCTTCTTGTAAAACGCCTTGGTAGATTTGTTGACAGTGGAGTCGCCAGATGTTCTTAGTCAATTTAAAAAATTCACTACATACATCAAACAAAGCGAAAACAAAAGGAAAACTCAAAAGTCGTATTCCGGGAATAGAAAGACTTATCCCCGGCAACGGCGCCAAAATGTTGCCGCCTGGTTCCACACCTGGGAAAACGCAGCAGAAGTCTTCAAGCTGCTGGTGTGGCCTTGGGGGCAAGTCAGAGTCAAGTGCTGTCACTTGGGACTCGACTCCTCCGTCTAGGCTTTCCTAGCGAAGCCAAGGGGGGTAGACCCTAAAAAATTAAAAGAAACTAAAGCCTCTAATCTAGGAGTTAGAAAAATACTTTTGCAACCAAGACAGACAACATATACTTTTTTCAAATAAAAACATCATTTATCATTTACTCCCATTTAAAAAATAATCATCATTCACTTGCATACTAGTCAAAAATAAAATGAAATTTGCATCAGGACCAGTGCCTTGCTATGGAGTCAAATAACAAATGCATAAACAGAAAAGTAAATGTTGTGGAGTGTTCTTGGTTTATTTTAAAATTTAATGTGATGGTGATCTTTTTTATTAAGGCATGTGGGTTCCCGATATACGCAAGGTACGGGGGAACATGTCCGGAAATTTGAAGCGTGGCTTCCCTCTCAGGCTTTAGGCTGGATCGGAGTCTCGAGGAGGTGTTCAGATGCTATACCAACGAGGGCAAGCCTAACGGTTTCCAAGAGGTCGCTATCCAGTTTTATCCCAAGCCTTCTGGGAAATTTGCCCACGACAACAAATTGCGTGTTGTGCCGGATTTTCACAAAAAGGGTTTTTTATTGGGGTGGTGTTAAGTCCTATTACTAGTCATCAACTCCTTTCTGGTGTGTACCAACTGGATCAGACTAAGCTGCAAGTTGGCCACAGAGCATACGGGAGAAGACCTTGGTATATTTTTATAAAAATTTTAAGAACCCAAATTTTATCTTTTTATAACCCCAAGAGTCTCTTTTCAGGCATGCATTTCGGGCAAGCCCTCATACAAAACCCTACTTCGGGAAAGCAAGGGGGGCGTTATGAGTTTGTAAAAAAAAATGTGAAAAGCTAGGTTGTGAGTGAACTTGTGGCCCGCTAGTGAAACGGACCAACAAGGTTTATTTTAATCCTAATTGATTTTATTTAATGCCGAAAAACAAGAAATAAAACTACTCTAACATTCACGCCATGAAAATGAGACGACACAGGCCACCCCTGGGGGGATGGGGTATGGGCGCTGGCTAGCCCACTTGCTCTCGTTTAAAATGTTTACAATGATATAGAGAAGTGCCCCAAGTCTACTTAATGTGACTTGGTAGCTTACAAAATTATAGAAAAATATGCCCGGTTTTGAAAAATATGGAAATTTGTGTTCTGGATCGCCTGGATGCTCGAAATTTTGCCAGCACCTCCTCCTACCTGCTCATCTTCTGCTGCAAACCAGCAAGCAATAATTAGTACAAGATGCCCAAAAACACTTTAAGAGTGTCTTTGGAACACCTCCTAAGAAACCCAAAATTTTCTAAGTTAAAAACTAAGTAAAAAATGACAAAAATAACCAAGTAAAACAAGCTATGGAGCTTGTCTACTTGGGATCTTTGCTAGCCCTTTAATGGCTGCAAATTATCAGCTCTATGGCAGCCAGATAATACTTTGCAATCAGATCTAATACTTCTTTAGAAAAAATTTGAAAGATTTTCGACAAATTTAAACTAGTTTTTTGAAAAGAAAGTACTAGTAAATCATAAAATTTAATTTTTTTATAAACGAGAGAGAGAGAGATGGAACAAATCCTCGTTGAATATCGAAGCTTTGAAGATGGTTCAGTGATGTATGAAGGGACTATATCTGCAAATAATGATTAGTAAAAAGCAAGAAAACAAACAAGATCCTGCTTCTTGCCAACTCAAGAAGACACCTGCACATCACAGATCTCACCAAACAAAAGATTAAGTGTAGATATATATACTCATAAGAAACTAAGCTGCTACAAATAAACAAATTTGACAAACAACTTATCTCATAGATGAGCACACCTGGGCTGTCATATATGTTAAATGGCAGCTGCTACAGCAGCATATTTCGTGGAGTACCACTCCCTTCAAGCATGGGCGTTATCCCTTTATTATGTTGGGCGCACTTCATCTTTCATGGGACCCCCACGTGTGGAATTTGCAGCACTTATCATGCTGCTGGTGGAGCACTTTATGAGCTGCGTTTTGGTAGCTAGGATGGGGGAGTGGCAGCCCCTATCTCTCCATGTTTCATGCCACCACTCCACCTCTCACTCCCCTCACTAAGTGCGCCCTCCCTCCTTGTTTCCTCTATAAAATGAAGTGCTCTCTCCATTATTCACTAGTGAGATTTGGAGCAGCTAACTTATGATTGTAATAGTTTTATCATTTTGAATAAAAGAAGACTTTGGAGGTCAGCTTGTGGTGTCTTTGGTTACATGTGGATGAAGTATCTTGATTTCTCTTCCAAGGTGACTTGTGCATAAGTCTTATTTTTCAAGGGTGTGGTGTGCTCATCTATGAGATAAGTTGTTTGTCAAATTTGTTTATTTGTAGCAGCTTAGTTTCTTATGAGTATATATATCTACACTTAATCTTTTGTTTGGTGAGATCTGTGATGTGCAGGTGTCTTCTTGAGTTGGCAAGAAGCAGGATCTTGTTTGTTTTCTTGCTTTTTACTAATCATTATTTGCAGATATAGTCCCTTCATACATCAATGAACCATCTTCAAAGCTTCGATATTCAACGAGGATTTGTTCCATCTCTCTCTCTCTCGTTTATAAAAAATTTAAACGAGAGAGAGAGAGATGGAACAAATCCTCGTTGAATATCGAAGCTTTGAAGATGGTTCAGTGATGTATGAAGGGACTATATCTGCAAATAATGATTAGTAAAAAGCAAGAAAACAAACAAGATCCTGCTTCTTGCCAACTCAAGAAGACACCTGCACATCACAGATCTCACCAAACAAAAGATTAAGTGTAGATATATATACTCATAAGAAACTAAGCTGCTACAAATAAACAAATTTGACAAACAACTTATCTCATAGATGAGCACACCACACCCTTGAAAAATAAGACTTATGCACAAGTCACCTTGGAAGAGAAATCAAGATACTTCATCCACATGTAACCAAGACACCACAAGCTGACCTCCAAAGTCTTCTTTTATTCAAAATGATAAAACTATTACAATCATAAGTTAGCTGCTCCAAATCTCACTAGTGAATAATGGAGAGAGCACTTCATTTTATAGAGGAAACAAGGAGGGAGGGCGCACTTAGTGAGGGGAGTGAGAGGTGGAGTGGTGGCATGAAACATGGAGAGATAGGGGCTGCCACTCCCCCATCCTAGCTACCAAAACGCAGCTCATAAAGTGCTCCACCAGCAGCATGATAAGTGCTGCAAATTCCACACGTGGGGGTCCCATGAAAGATGAAGTGCGCCCAACATAATAAAGGGATAACGCCCATGCTTGAAGGGAGTGGTACTCCACGAAATATGCTGCTGTAGCAGCTGCCATTTAACATATATGACAGCCCAGATTTGATGCTGCGATTTCCTTAAGACATGGGCATGCCCACACCCTCAAGTGCACCCCTCCTTTAGCAAAAACGCCCCTCACACATGGGCACGATTCCCTCCACACATGGGGCTGCCAAACACTTACCCAATCAGCCCAAAACGCTCCATAATACATGCTGATCCAATTCTGAGTTGTCATAACTCCCAAAAATAATTAATTTTTTAAGTCATTTTTTCACTTTTTTGATTTTTTCATGACTTTTTTGGGGTTTTTTGATTTTTTTGATTTTGACCAAAGTAGAAGCACCCAAACATTAGGAAAAGTGGGTTTAGGGGTTTAGGGGGTGCTCTGAGTTAGAAAACGAGCACCCCTAAGGCAAAAAATACCTCCAGACGCCCCAGATAGGCCAATTACAAATTTTTTAATTGAACCATTAAAAAATGGCCCAATTTACGGAAAAACCAAAACTCGCCGAAAATAAAAAAAAAAACCTAGGGGGACTTAGACATGTCCATATGACTCAAAATTAACGCCTAGCATGTTCATATACATTGACCCATAGACTCTAATAATTCCCTAAGGCCCGTCAGCCTCCCCAGGCATTCCAGCTTTGGAGGAGCAGGAGAAAAACCAGTTAATTATGGAATGCAGTGATGCAAAACATAATAGATAGGTGAAAAAACTCCTTGGAATACCTGACTTGGCCAAAAAGTCCTAGGGAACCGAGTCTTTTACAAAACACCATGCTAGCACGTTTTTATTACAAACCCCGCAGGGCCATGGACATGTGAAAAAAATAAAAAAAACGGGGGCCTTTAAAAGGCCAGCTGGACATCAAATCACCAAAATTGAACATGTGTCATGTTCTACTTTGCCCGCTCGCTTGATAATCCAACCAAGTACAACTTAGTTGGCAACATGACCCAAGTGGACAACAATCCCCAAAATGAGGAATGATACCCTCAAGGCAGAACTTCACAAAGTGAGACACTAGATGTAGGTTTCAAGGTATGCTTGTTTCAAATCCAATGGGATCTCAACCACCCACGTCCTAGAAGTGGACAAACTCAAACACCCAAGGAGTGCGACTTTGCCCAAGGAGGGCTAAAAGCATGGTAATGTGTGTCAAATCAAGTCCAATGACCACCTAACTTTAGATCCAAGTAGTTTAACAAGTATCAATGTGGATCTAGAAAATCAAAGTGATCCAATGGCTAGATCTCCATAGATCTGAGATTGAACATGCATCACCAAATTGACCCAAGTGGGGCACAAGTCACAACCCTCAAAATGAGGAATGCGGCTCACAAGGCAAAAATCAACAAGGTGAAGCACTAGGGGTAGGTTATCAAGTGAGGAGAGTGTGAATCAAGTGGGATCTCACCTACCCATGTGTTGGATCTAACCCAACTAGCTTCTCCCAAGGGGTGCGATTTGTCTCAAGAGGGTTACTTTGCCTTGAAAAGTGTGTCAAATGGAATCCAATCACCACCAAACTATAGATCCGGATTGTCGTGGATACTATAGAGGTGGGTTTTCAATACTTTTCCAAAAGCTAGGCTAGATCCAAGTAGATCAAAGAAAAACAAAAAAATGAGGGTTTTGATTTTTAATGGTTTGTAACCAATGAAGAAGAATGGATGGATGTAGGCACATACCTTGTAGAACTTACCTCAATTGCTTATGGCCACCTTGCAAATTGATAGCATTCTCCTATGTGTATATTCAAGAGTGAGATCCAAGAGCTCCAAGCCAAAACGTCCTCCTCCAAGAATGCCAAATCGTCCTCCACCTACAAGACAAGATCAAGTGAAACAAGCCAAGTAAGATGATTATGAAAATGATGGAAAGATGTAATAGAAAGCATCAACTATGTCACAAAGATACAATAATGATACTCCCTGTCACCAAGATCAACCCAAGAGAGAATATGTGGATCCCTCCAACAATAACCCTCAAGAAATCGCCCTCCTCTCCACCAATTCGGCCTCCCTGGAAGAAAACAAGATGTAGCTCCAAAACCCACAATGATACATAGAAGAGAAACTGTATACTCAAGATGCAAGAGAATCCACAAGACAAGAGATATATGCTCCACAAAGAAGTGTTCTATTCCAATATTCCAGAGCTCCAAAGGTGAGCTATACAATAGGGGGTCTCCTCCTTATATAGGATAATAAAGACCAAAACCCTAGATCTCAAAACCACTTTACAAAAGATGAGTGGTTGATATTAAAAGATCTCAATACATAATCAATGGCTAAGATGAATCATAACAACATAACACATGGATCACTAAAAGTAATGATGACGTCATAACTAAAAGTACTCATGGAGGGTGACGTCATCCTCTAAAGGGGGCAAAAATACATGGGCCCACCTCATATGACTAGGACATGACTCATGAAGCACATGGTGGGGCTAGGAGGCATCAATCCTTGCTAGCTCATCCCCATGGCACAATAAAATAATACAATATGTCCAAAATAAATACAAATGATCAAATCTGTCCTCAAAATCTGTGACAGATAAGCAGTAAAAGACCTCCTGTGATCTCTGTGGACCCACCCAAGTGGTGAAAACTGGCTGGAAGATAGTGGGTTCACCCCGGAAGACCTCTGTGAAAACCAAGTGCCAAAACCTTGCCTCAATTGCCCAAATCGAATTCTTCAGTGACCCTTTTATCCCATTTCTAGACTGCCTCGGTAATTGTGAAAGTACTGAAACTACCTCCTAGGGCACCTGCGTTGTCAAACTGAGCCCACCAAGCTCTCCAGAAAGGGGGGATAAATGGTAATAACAAGTGGCTGGACCACCCCATCCTCATACAGCGCCCTAAGTGAACTGGCCTCTCATGGCCCCTGCTGCTCAGGCTGGGAAATCAACCGCAAATCTGGTCAACAAGTGTAAAACTGCATCTATCATTGTCAGAAGTGCCCGGAACTGAAAGATAAGTGTCTCATTGGATCCAGAAGACCCAAATCTACTAAGAGTGTGTACTCATACACCATGGGTTGCCCTGATGCGCTAACTGTAGGGTCCACCATATATGGACAGTGCATAATCTGATGATATGAAGTAATAATAAAACCTATTGAACTGCATCAACCACCATTTGAATCATATGTCCATCATATAGTATCATCATTAAGAGTATGTGGGCCCATACATCATCATCATAAAGTCTTCATGGCCCACATCATCACGGATCCCAAGAAATGACCATAGTCAAACTAGGTTTGACTAGGTCCATATACAACCAAGGATAAATCATATCAATAGACTGAGACATGTTCCTCTAATCATACTCACAGCTCAACTTAAAGTATAACATCATTGAGTGGCATTAATCATATTTATTTATTCCGTTGTTATTTATATTTGCTTGCACAATAGCTTAAATGAAAAACTCACCCATTGGACATGGTCTAACTGCTAGCTAAGGATGAAAGCTAGGAACAAGGCTGGGCAAAGGAGGTGACTTGTCTAACTCAACTAAAAGACACTTTGGACTAGGAGAAAGCGGAAACAACAAACTCTGTGTTGGACAAAATAACATGGGGAATGGCTGTGCCTCACAAATGGGTAAGTTGTTCAGAGAGTGCTTATTCAACTTAGGCATCATGTCTACATCAAGTTGATCCAAGTTCATTAGGATCATTCAATTTCATTTCATGGCCTTTTTGGCCTACATAACCCTTCGGATCTCAGGTGTGTTGATAAGCACAACTAATTGCAGCTTGCATCCAGGGCATGTTTACATATACATATAAGGTCAGCAATTGTTTAGATATAACATTTAAAAACCATTGCTTTTTGGACCTTTCTTATACTCTTCGAGGAGTATTTTTAGCAGTTCATCGCTCTTGCCCTTTTTAGTTTCCATGGGCGAATTCATACAAGTTTCCATAAATAGTACATGAGCTTTCGGTTTTAGCCAACAACATCTCAAGTGACTAGGGGGAGTTCGAGCCAGTGCCAAACATCGGGACAACCGACCATAATGATTTAGGCCTACAATCCAACTTACCAAAGGCAAGCTTTGTCACCAACTCAAAGCCGAGACACTAAACATACAGGGATGTGGTCCAAACACAGAGGTAGAAAAAGGGGAAGTCCTCAATACCAGAAAGTCAAGTAAGACAAGTCAAGGGTTAAAGCCAAATAAGGAAAGTCATGGATGGATGGAGTCAAGTGAAGGTGGAGCCTAAGCTAGCAGACAAATGGTGTCATGAAAGACCATATCTATGCAAGGTAGTGAACCAGTGAGTTTTGTCAAACAACCTAAATGTGCAAGTAAAATGTTCATTTTATAATTTATCATCAAGATAGTCCATTTTAAGTTTATAAAGATTGCCACATCATGAATCATATACCAAGCTAATTCTGTGAACATAACTAAAGCAACAAGATAATAATCCACAATCAATGATCAAAAATCCATAGGTCATATAACATCATCATAAGAATAATCATCATATATCATCTGAAACATTGCTGCAATACATATCTAGGCACTGAACTGAAACTGTATGGAATAAAGGGTCACATCGGTCATCAAATCTGAGCTCTCAAGGCTCAGCCTTGACACAAGGTCTAACATAAGTCTGAATAATACACTGCTCTGATCATGACTGATCTCAAAATATAAAGTCATCATAGCCAAGCTCTGAAAAATCGAAGCTCTAGAATGTGCAGATATCTGCTAAGCAAGAATAGTAGCCCTGCTACTATGGTGTGATAACAAGTACGTTGGACTATGGACTCAGGTATGCATCAGATAGTGAGTTTAGATTGTATGGGTATACAGACTCAGATTGGGCTGGAAGTCTCGAAGACAGAAAAAAGCACTTCAGGATGTTGTTTTAGTTTGGGATCAGGTATGATCTCATGGCTCAGTAGAAAGCAGCCCTGTGTTGGTCTCAGTACAACAGAAGCTGAATACGTTGCAGCATGTTCAGATTGTAGTGAAGCAGTCTGGCTTCGCAAGATGTTGGCAGGATTGTTTTATGCAGAAATAGATGTGACTGGTATTCTTTGCGATAATCAAAGTTGTATCAAGATGTCAGAGAATCCGGTGTTTCATGATAGATCGAAGCACATCGAGATCAAGTATCACTATATCCGGGATATCGTGCAAAAGGGTGTTGTAAAGCTCAAGTATATTCCTACAAAGGAACAAGTTGTTGATGTGTTGACTAAGCCTATGTCTCATATAAAGTTCGAATACTTTCAAGACAAGCTTGGTGTGGTCCGTAAAGACCTCCCTCGAAAGAGAGTGATGATGATGATAGTCCGAAAGGACCTCCTTCGAAAGCAGGATTGATGATGATGATGGTCCGATAGGACCTCCTTCGAAAGGAGTGAAGATGATGATGGTCCGATAGGACCTCCTTTAAAAGAAGGAATGAAGATGATGGGTCCGAAAGGATCACCCTTGAAAGAGGGAGCAGTTTCCTGGAGCCTTGGCATGGCAACTCAGTCTAGGATTGGTACGTTAGCCTGACAAGGCCTGGTTGATCCGAAAGGATTGGTATGTCAGCATTGGCTAGATCCTAGAGGGATTGGTATGTCTGGCTAGGCTTGTTTGGTTCGAAAGGATTAGTAAGCCAGACAAGGCCTATTTGATCTTTGGGTAGATTGGTATGTCTGACTAGGCTTGTTTGGTCCGAAAGGATTAGTAAGTCAGCATCGTCTACCAGAGTGCATATTCCAGATGATGATGTTGTTCCAGTATTTATATACTGATGGTTCCAGCATTCACATGCTGATGATGATGTTGTTCCAATATTTATATACTGATGGTTCCAGCATTCACATGTTGATGATGATGTTGTTCCAGTATTTCTATACTAATGGTTCCAGCATTCACATGTTGATGATGATGTTGTTCCAGTATTTCTATACCAATGGCTCCAGTATTCACAGACCGATGGTCGATGATGTTCCAGCATTCACATGCTGATGATGATGATGTTCCAGTATTTACTTACTGATGTTTGATGTTGTTGTTCCAGTATTTACTTACTGATGATTGATGTTGTTGTTCCAGTAGTTACTTACTGATGGTTGATGTTGTTGATTTCAGCATCCATGTACTGATGATTGATGATGTTGTTGTTCCAGTATTTACATACTGATGATGATGATGATGATGATGTTTCAGCAGTTTCTTGCTAACGATGATAATGTTCCAGCAGTTCCTTCTTGATGATGATGTTGCTGACAATGATGATGTTGATGTTCCAGCAGTTTCTTGCTGACGATGATGATCTTCCAGCGGTTCCTTGCTGATGATGATGTTGCTGACGATGATGATGTTGATGTTCCAGCAGTTTCTTGTTGACGATGACGATGTTGATGTTCCAGCAGTTCCTTGCTGATGATGATGTTGATGACGATGACGATGATGATGTTGATGATGACGATGATGCTCCAGCAGTTCCATGCTGATGAAGACCAAGATGATGATGTTGATGATGATATTCCAGCAAATGATGTTGTTGATGACAATGATGTTGATGATGCCCCAGACATATGATGATGTTCCAAAAACTTCCTACAACATATAGAGTTTCACCAGTCAATTGTACAGTTGTCGATGATGATGATGATGTTCATAGAATACCTTCCTAGTTAAGAGGGAGTGTTGAAGAAATGTAACTGCGGAAGATATATTAAATGTACTTGTCTATTGTATTATTGTATTCCTCCTTCAGGAGATGTCATTGATGTAATTGATAATGTAAGAGTCATTGAAAGAGTCAATGTAAACCCTAGGACTTGTGTCGGCCTAAAAGAATCCAAAAAAGAATATTTTATTCTGTACTTAACAAGTCGCCCCAGCCAGTTAGGTCAAGTCGACCCTGTTGGGGAAAAGTCACCTCAACTTAAGAATATAAATAAGAGGTTGAGTTGCTCATTTGTATTCATCCACTCACTCACTCAAGTTCGCATAGGAGAGAGAGAGAAGTTCACTGGTGAAGGAGAGAAGTTGTTTTGTCTTGGGGTTTTATCTTGTACTTGGTGAATTCTATATTGAGGAAGTTTTGTCGGGGTTTTCTCCCTTGTGGTTTCCCCAAGAGAAATTTTGTGTTCATTGTGATTATTGTGCTTGTCTTTCTTTCAGTGGTTATATTGTTTAATGTTATTATGCTAAACAAGTAAAAACTTAACACAAAGCACTTGACCTTGCTCATGTCCTTCTTCTTCCCATCCTGAGTGGAAGCCTCTCCACCCGTATTCTTCTTGGTCTTCACCTTGCCTTTCCTTGCATGACTTGCAAGAGCAACGTTCTCCTCATCATCACCCTTCCGTTGGCTTCCATACAAAGTTTCCTCTTGAATCTCTTCTTGGATGATGTCATCCCACAACCTCTCCCAGCTAGGAAGATTCTCTCGTGCAACAATACCTTTTGACAAAGGAAGCTCATGGCTTGGTGCAGCTATTCAGGGCTACCCTTACCAACTTTGCATCTGTCACTATCTCCCCAACTGCTACCAAGTTATCACGAACCTGTGTGATCTTGGTGAGATAAGAAGCCACTGTATCTGATGTGGACATCTTGGTGCTCCTGAGTTCTTCCTTCAACACCATCTTCCTGTTGTGGTTATCACTATGGTAAAGTTTTGTCAAAGCCTCCCACATCTCCCTGCCCGTCTTCTTTCCCGACAAACGACGTATCGCATGATCCTTCACTGCATCCAAAATAATCCTCCTAGCTTTCATGTCCTTCTAATTATGGGCAACCAATTGTGTAGCATCAGTAGGAGTTGGGAGTTTTGCTTGTCCGCAAATCCCAAATCTCGTTCTCCATTACCACTAATACTATTATTTCCTTCCAGGGACTGAAGTTGGATGCACCTTCCAACCGATCCTCGAATTTCAGTCCAGTTGTTGCCATCTTGTCCAATCAAATAACCTGACCAAATAATTTATTTGTTTTTGTTTCTACTGTAAACCCTTGCCAAATCGATTTCCTTCACCCAGAGTTGATCTCGCTCTGATACCATGTTAATTTTTACTCAATACCAAATTCTGATTTATGTTCTAAATATTTTTTACACTCAAAAATTATAAACAAAAGTACTTGATATTCTTAACCAATAATGCAACGGAATAAACAGGAAATCAATCACACATTTGACACAGTAGTTACCATGGAAAACCCCAAAGAGGAAAAACCAATAATCAGTGTTTCTTTTATTATCTTGGCTCACGGGGAAAATCAGAAATTACAACAATGAAACCTGTAACTCAATCCCATAGAGAAAATCGGCCTCACTAACTGAATCGGCCCCCTCGAGAAAAATCAACACATTGAAGAGCCCTGCATCACCCCTGCGTCAGCTTATGTCAGTTGTAAGGCTGTCGTACAGATCGTACAGTCGCCTCTACCACTGGTACAAATGGGCCCTCTGTTGGTTCAGCCTGTACAACGACTACTGGATCAGCCTCTCTCTCTCTCTCAGTGAAATCGGGCCCTTCTCTTTTCTCCCGAATCTTTTTCTTGCTACAAATCTCTTCTCTCTTCTCCTCAGCCACTGAGTCTCGCACTCAATCAGTCTCTCACTCTTCTCTTAAAAAAAACTCTCCCTAAAATGATCGTGTGATCTCTTGTGTCTTTCTCCTCTCCTTATGCTTTATTTTATAACATCTCAATGACCAAAACCCTAACCCCCAATCTCCAAAGTGATGGATGGCCAAGACTAGGTCTTGAACCTCACTTAAAGTCAACGGTTGTGACTTAATCTTAAGTTCACTTTTAGTCATTAGCCATCATAATTTAAATAATTTGTTTTTCCTAAGTTAAACATAGGAAAGAGATATAAAAGTCACTTACTCAATAAATTGAGCAAGTATCTAGAGAGGTAAAGGACAACTTCTGCATGCTTGACACCTATCCTATGCAGAAGCATTTGTCCAAGCTATAATCATCAACAAAAAATAGGGAAGTGTCTTAACACTGGAGTATGTTCTGAAGTACCTTTCCCCTTTGATCCCAACAGTATATTTCCCTTTATTTCTTTTCTTTTCTTTTTTTCTTTTTGCATAGGATTAGCGGATGAAAGGTACCAGCCCCGGTTTTACACCTTTTGGGATACCAATGTTGACATGGCCTTAACTCCACTGCCAGCAAGCATCCATAGCCCCGATGGAGTTGCCTCTGTAAACCACATAGTGCAAATAGGCCTTACCCCACTGCCAGTGAAGCGTCCACAGCCCCGATAGGGATTGCCTATCCTTCCAAACACTAGCCATTTTATTGCTAGGGAAATTTTTGGATCTCAAGAAAAGGCATTGCTCAATTCTAGAGTTTCCTTGCTATGGCAGCCAGCCACGGGGATCTACCCGAAAGCATCCTGCATTAGGATTCTCTAAGTGTAGTTCTTCCTGGCTATTGTCAACCAACAACAGGGATCTACCCAAAAGCATCACGTACTGGAGGTACACATAGTGAAAGAGTTACAGAGGGGGGAAGCAAGAGTCAATCTATCAATTTCAAACCCTTGGGATGCAGACCAAAACATGAAGTGATTTGGATGAAATGGAGTGGCCATACATGGAATCCAAAAAAGAGGGTAAAATCCTTGTAAAGACCAAGAGTCATCTAGGTTCATGGTATGTAAATAAATCAGAACCCCTTCACCCTCATCAACCTATGACTAGTACTACTAGCTATACTCATCAAACAACCAATACACCATCTAGTAGCAAAAATATGAAATACAGCATCCAGTAAGACATCATCATTATACATCATCTGTCATGGTATAGCAGTAGAAAATGACATATATATATGCTCATCACATCATCACATCACTGGAATCGTATATAAGGCCCCACAAACAGCGCAAATGGGACACAGTAATCTGGGATATATCACTTGCTATAGCAAATAGAAGTTCAAAAGTATGCCAACAGAATTTGGCATAACAGAGACCAAACTGGATCAGTGGAACCCAACATACATCAAGCAACAATGTCCATGGGGAAGTGCCTATGGCATCTTCTGAAAAGAAAAAATGACAAAATAATAAACAAGGCGGTCAAGCCAAATAGGTAAACTGGAACTACACAATTAAGCAAAGAGTGATCCAGTACAAAAGGAGCGGAAGAACGAGCACTCCTGTAGCAGAGGAGGTTGGATTGACCGAAGGAATTCATTCGAATTTTCATCTATTTTTTCTTTATGACCTATCATCTTCTAACACCACAAGTTATTCAGTGTCAGTCTTCACTGTAAAGGAAGTTAAAATGTATATGAGTAATATGAAAAATTGTATTAATGGTCCCCGCCAAGGTGAAATTATTCAAGTGGCACCGGAAAGAACTTTAAACTCGTCAACTTTGGCTTCATTTCAATTGTGATGTACTGGAAAAAAACATGGAGTGCTGTACAACATGTGAATGACAAAATCACTGGGCATAGAAAAATGACTTCACATACAATGCCAAAGCATTCTATGGGAGCCTGAAGATGAAGTCCATCCCAAAGAACCATAAAAATGATTAATGTCCACAAATAACCGAAAAAGGTGAATGAGATACCCAAAAAGGTAAGACTCAAGAGGCATTCTGATCAGTCTGAAAGAAATACTTCAGAAATACCCATAACAAAAATAATTTCAATAATGCACAAAACTAAAAATGCCTACAAATGCATAGTGGGATATATATTGTTTCGGATCAAGTCTTGTGCAACTAGGACAAGCAGTAGAGAATACAAGTAATTCGTCATATCAAATGGGCCGTATACCACCTCTGACTATAAATTCCACAAAGTTGGTCAGATAACCAAGTCATTATAAATATAATTTTATAGAGAAAATTACCTATTAAATAAATATAGATCTCCAATGAGAGATTTCCTTCCTAATAAGATATTCAACTTATAGAGGAAACCTTTAGTAGCTTTTCTATTGAGCATTAAAAATGAAATGTGAATCCAAAAACATTAGCGAAACCATTTACCTGCAACTTGATATATTCCTTCTCTTTTTTCTTCATCTCGTGTAATTGTTGTGTCCGAACTTGCTAACAAATAATTTGAGATAATGACAAAGACAAAGAATGCTTTAGAACACCCAAATGTTGCAACCATGCTCAGAGACTATGAGAACAGTTCAAATGCAAAGAATACTATTACAAGTTCAACATATCTGTTTATACAGAAAATGCATAAAATTGAGCACAGGCCAAAGAGAATTTAAATCATGGCATTGCCTTCAGTTTGTCATTTAAAGTAAAATCCATACTTGGCTGCCAATAACCATACCTGGTTGCCAATAACCATCCGTTGAAAT
The DNA here is from genome assembly GCA_027924585.1 of Larix kaempferi. Taxonomy (NCBI): domain Eukaryota; kingdom Viridiplantae; phylum Streptophyta; class Pinopsida; order Pinales; family Pinaceae; genus Larix; species Larix kaempferi. The sequence continues at coordinate 26,502,634 of BSBM01000476.1, forward strand.
TCATCACGCTCTTGTTGAAGCTTCTCAATTTGAGCCTTAAATGCAGCAGAAGCTTTTTGCTCCTGATCATTTTGAATTATCAATTTTCTTAGCAGACATAAAGAAAATAATGTAAACTGTTTTTCTGCAAATTTACAAAAATAAGCAAACCAGACCGTGCGTGTGAGTGCAGCAAGCTCCCGCTCTTTTGTTGCAACCTGGGCCTCCAGCCTCTCAACCTTGGACTCGAATCGGGACATATCCGACAGCAACCTGTGCTCCATAGGAAAGCAACTGTTAAGTGAAATCACTCTAAATCATAACTCTCGGTGCATATATCACAAAACATGGTACTATAATTACAGAAGGGAAGGCTAAAGACAAAATAGCCTCAAGGTAGGGTGTCACCTAAGAAACGGGACATATCCAACTGGGGGGCTGTGTCCATATCCCAAGTATCGGACAGGAGCACGCAAGTAGACATGTCCGACATGTGTTTGACACATGTCCTAAAACAGGACACATGCCAAACATGTGCCAGAAACATGCCCTAGACTTGTCCCACGTGTCCAACTCTAAAAATTGTTTTACATTGTATTTTCTCACTTTCAGCTGTAGGAAAAGAGCTCTCACAGTCTTTCATTGTGCATTTGATGGGTGAAATCAAGATTTGAGGAGATTCCAAGTATTTTGTAAATGTTCTAGTTTCTAAAAATAATTGGATCTTTATGTCTATAAGTTTAAAAATTTATATTACTAATTTGTAATTTTTTTAATGTATATAGATATATATATATATATATAAAACATGTCCCCTTGTCCTTCTTCCAGGGTCATCGCGTCCCATGTTGGATACTCATATTTATGTGTCCTTTGTGGTCTCTCATTGTGCATATGATGGGTAAAATCGAGATTTGAGGAGATTCCAAGTATTTTGTAAATGTTCTAGTTTCTAAAAGTAATTGGATATTTATGTCTATATGTTTAAAAATTTGTATTTGTAATTTGTAATTTTTAATATATATATATAACAAGTCCCCTTGTCCTGTTCCCAGGATCACCGTGTCCCATGTTGGATACTCATATTTCCATGTCCTTTATGTCATGTGTCCTCATGTCATGTGACTTAGATCCTAAGCAACCGGTTTGGTAGACAATGTTCTAAGCAAAGTTAAGTATTGTCTTAATCTGTGTAAGTAACATCCCTGTTATGCATTTTATCTGTGTAATTATTGAAATCTATTTTATATGTGAATTTTGTACAAGAAATTGGTATGAATTTCTATGAAGATGTGTGAAGAATCTTCTGTGTGATGGAAATTTCATTCACAAGTCTGGTTATGAATTTTAGTTGGTTTCCCATTAAAAATTTCGGGTATGAAACATTAATTATGCATTTTGTTTGCATGTGAAATATGTTATCTTTTTCTTGTGGGCACAAGAGACTCACACTTGGGAAATCAGACTTGGAATGAGGAAGAAATTTTACTTCAGAGTGTCCTACAGTCAAGGCAGGCGTTCGGGTATGCTAAATCCTTTCCAATCTCCAGTGCACTCTACCATGTTCAAATCTCTACCTAAGATCCACTCCAGATCTAGAAGATAACAGACTATCCAATCCTAAAACAAGATCCACCCGAGTGGCATTAGGAGCATAAACAAAACAAAATCTAATTACTCTTCCCATCAACAAAAATGAGTCCTAAAGACATTTGTGTGATGGATCCCTCTCATGATCAATTAGAGAAGAATGTAGTATGTAACGGTTGACTTTTGCAGCATCGGACAGGTACATCTGCATAGGCCAAGTGTCTGGAATGCAAGAGTCGTCCAAGAGACCTCTCAGACTTGGGAGTTTCACTTTAATTAAGTGAACTATTAAAGTGAATGTACTTTTGTTATTACTTTATGTAAACTAGAGGGCCCATGGTATTTGGAAGTCCATGATATTGACCCTAGGTATTTGCATATTGTAGTGTTACAAAAATCAGCCTAGGTGAGAGGAGGTGATATAACAGACACATAGAATGAGTGAGTGAGATCTCATTGGGTGGGTGGAGAAGGACTTCCATCCAAGTCTAAGGGCAGGGGCCGAGGAACAAAGCAAAGGGGCAGCAAAGAAAGAAGCAGCCAGGTTTGATAGGCTAGGCTACTTCTTGTTTTGTATATTCCTCATAAGGGCAATTATCCAAGACGGGAGCCCGTGACTTTTTAATAAAATCATCTATTGCTGGTTTTTCCCCAGTTGGGGTTTTCCAGGGTAAACCTAACTGTCAAATGTGTGATGATTTCCTGTGTTTATTTTCCGCTGCGTGATTTGTTGTGAACTCTGTGTGTTTTAGTTAATAATTGCCATAAAATTATTTGAGACTAATAACCAGATCTGAGCTCGTAAAAATCAACATGGTATCAAAGCCAGGTTGCTCTGAGCAAGAATCGCATTTGGCAAAGCGGGATTTACAAGAATTTTAGAAGAAGAAAAAAGGAAGAGCGTACGACGACGATACGGGCCGTATGGGTATTGTGTGTACAATCGACACGTACAAATCAGGGAGGTCATAGTCTATTCGCATGAAAGGAGAGTCCGGCAGATACAGCTACAGACGGTGGTAACGGCACTGGCAGCTCATGACAGGTTGAGTTGAGCTGACCGCAGAGCCGAATTGGCAAACTGAACAACGAATCGTTGTTGTGACAGCGGAGGTCGTGGAGACAGGTGAAAGTTGGCCGCAGCCGCCAAGAAAGAGAGTCGGGCTGCAGTCGGGAGTTAGCAGCCACGTGTGCGATGGCTCGAGCGCTGTGGATGAGGCGGCAAATCAAGCAAATCTAAGCACCGACAGATAAGGTGACAGCAGGGCAAAACGCTACTACTGGACGTGGTGATCAGGCGCGGCCATAGGCAGAGGAGCATGAGGCAACAACTGTTGAAGCATTGACGATGGTGCTACAAAAGGTTGCCGCCGGCACACTGGAGGCTGCAAATGTAGACTAGGCAATGGGAGGATCTGAAGGGCTGCAGACAAGAGCTACGCGAAGAACGCCAGACAGGAACCCAAAGATGGCAGTGTGGGCACAACATCCTAGCAAGCTGGAAGGCATGGTTGCAATCAACAGGGGCCCGCGGAGGTAGTGTAGCAACGGACTGCGGGCAGCAAAGATTGTCGGCTAGAGGATCAGTTGCTGAAATCGAGAGAGATGAGGCTGGCAGGAATTGATTGCGGAAGTAGACAGCCGCCAACCTCCAAGGAGCCGCTGGCACAAGAATTCGCAACCAAGTGGCCAAGTCGCCAAGATAGGAAAAGCCAACTGCCAAGTATCAAACCACAACCGCCAGGGCAGTTCGGGCAAGGAAACAGGCCCAAGGACGACCAGAAACAATCCCAAGCAGCTGGGCAAGCCCGAGGAAGGGGGCAGTAAAATCCAGGCAGCTGCAGAAGCAATCGGCCAAGCCCCAGGCAGGGGCAGTAAAGATCCAAGCAGGTCTGGAATGTTCGGGCAGCATTCAAAAGTGCCCAGAACAACTGTAGAAATTTTGGGCAGGGGTAGTACATTTCGAGGCATTTGTAGAAAATCTCAGAGTAGGCCCAGAAAGCAATCAGGCAATTGCAGAAAATTTTGTGCAAGCCAAAACAAACCCTGCGCAGCGAGCAGCAAGCTCGAGCAGCCCAAAAAAGGGTCCAAGGAGGCCCAGAAAGGGCTCAAGCAACCCAGAAAAGCTCGTGCAACAGTAGGCTGCAAATCCAGACAGTGTGTAGGTCTGGGTAGCAGCCAGCAAAGCTCGGGCAGGCTAGAAAAGAGTCTAGGCAACAACAGAGAGATATGGTAACAACGACAGATCTAGGCAGATCTAAGGAGCATATCTGAGCTACAGAAGCTGTAAGAGTTGGCAGTATTTCTCAGTGGACAATTGTGCATCTAGCCATATGACGAACTATGTCACAAGGTTCAGCAAGTTTCTTCCACGAAATTCGAAATTCGGCAAACTTTACCAAAAAATTGAAATTTGTTTCAGTTCGGCGAATTTCAACACCGAACTCTAAGGCAAATCGAATCGAACTTTAAGGAGGTGAACTTCAACGAATCAAATCGAATCAAGTTCGAATGCAAAAACGGATTTCAAGGCGAACTGCAATGAATTTAGGGTGAAATTCATCGGATTTCAAGGCAAATTTAGGGTGAAATTTGTTTTTTAATGTAATCAATTTGTTTACCTAACCTACCGTCCTCCCATCACCACTCTCATCTTTGTGTATGTCGGTTCCCACGTTCCCTTCTCAATTCATCGCCCGCGTTCACTTCTCCCCTGCTCTTTCAAATCACAACCCGCTCACTGCTCTCAAGAGTCAAGACCCCTGCTCACTGCCACAATCCCGAGTCCCCTACATTGTGCGCTAGCAGTCCAACAACACTACATACTGGCATAGTGCAACTGCACACTCGTGAGTCGTGACTCAACAAGCGACTCCCAGTCCCGAAGTGACGGCATCATCTAGCAATCCTGACTAACTTGAAGACTTCAAGTCTCACAGTGCAGTGAGTGCACAGTGCAACAGGCAACTGCACAATGACAATGCACACTATAGTCCACACTGTATAACGTAAAAGCAGTCAAGTGCCCACTGGCCACCACCCGATGGAGCTCCTACAGCGTTGGTCTACCCGTGACGATGTCTGGGTCAGGGTATCTACTAGCAGGCATAACCAACATGCTTGCAAGTTGCAACTTGTATATTTTATTTTAATTTCATATATATATATATATGGAAATTCTTATATTGGAAAACCTAATGTCGAACCTCATCCAAAACCTCATAAAAAAAATTCGAATTCAAACCGAATTTCAAGGTCATCGAACTTGAATTCGAACCCAAACCATGTGACATAGATGATGGGGATAAGGGACATGTTCCTTAGTGTTTCAAAGACAGACCCAGATTTCCATGTGAATTGCGGGGTTAACACCATACATGTTGTAAAGGGGGATAAAACAGTGTTATTCCAACTAGGGTCAGGAGGATCTCTGGAGGAGGCAGGAATGATGCATGTTCTAGAGCTGAAGATAACTTGCTCTCAGTCTCAGCTCTAGACGACCAGGGGTATGCAGTTGTGTTCTAGGATGGGCAGGTACTCATACGGTCAAAGGGAGCTACCCAGAATGCAACAGTGATGCTTGGTGTCAGACAGGTAAGTTATACAAGTTGTTGGGTCAGCCTATATGTGGGTTCAAGGGGATCTTGGATCGAGGATCAATGTCACTACCAAAGGTTAAGGAGCAGAAGACTTTGAAGAGTGAGCAAAGTTCACATACTACCAATATTCGGAGTAAACCTTCAGAAGGGAAGAGGGAGTTAGCCCCTTCCAGTTATGCCAGGAGACCTAGTTGGTAAGAGATGACATAGATGGGTGCTTAGGAGCAATAGGATTCTAGGAGCACAACGAGGGAGAACGGGCCTTTGACAAAGTTTCCAAACTTCATGGCACCGATGTGTAGCATCATCGATTTCGTGACTTCCAGTAATCAAGGAGCAGCTGACTGACAAGGTCGAAGGGATGTTTATGTACAGGATGATGTATGCGACAGTGTGCCAAGGTCAAAGGGAGATCCAGTTTTAGGTGGCTCCCAAAGAAGTACCTTCCTCGTTAAGAGGGGATGCTGATTTTTGTAGCATCGAGCAAGTACTTCTACATAGGCCAAGTGTCTGGCATGCAGGAGTCATCTAGGAGACCTCTCAAACTTGGGAGTTTCACTTTAATTAAGTGAACTATTGAAGTGTATGTACTTTTGCTATTATTTTATGTAAACTAGAGCGCCCATGGTATTTGGCAGTCCATGGTGTTGGCCCTAGGTATTTGCATACTGTAATGTTATAAAAGTCAGCCTACTAAGAGGAGGTGACATAACAGACACACAGAATGAGTGACTGAGATTCTCCTTATCTTTCATTTTCTAACATTAACATTAATTGTTTCAGGATGTTTGAGAGTGGTTCCAACCTCATAGGACTTCATATGCAAGAAGTAGAATTTTACATCCCATTCAAAAATTCAACAGACTTGATAGTTTTTAGGATTTCAGGATTGCAAAGTTTCCACCAAATTCTATCATGTATGAGGGTATGGGATTGGCATTTAATCAAGCACATCAACCCCTCCATATACCTTGATGTTGGAGGTCTTGATTGTTGAACTCCTTTATCATGACCTTAATAAAATTGTACTCTTCACTCAAGAAAAATCACTTATTAAGCATGGGAAGCTTTTTCTACCTTATTTTAACGATTGGATTGGGAACTTTCATCAAAATTGAAGGGTGTTGAGTTGTTGACGTTGAATAATGTCCTTGGACGATTAACTTTGAGATTCAAGGTAGCGGCAAGGGCTAGAGCCTAGAGGAGGAAGGCATAGGGTGCTATTTATGAACTTGTTTCCCTGTTCCGTGCAACTTAGGCTCTAACCCTTACCCTAAAGCTATAAGATGAACCCCAACCTCATGCTTCTAGGTGTTGAGCTAGTATTACTACTGCAGTTATTACTATATGCCATTGTTAGTCCTGATTCTATGTCATGTCCCTTTCTGGATGACCACCCTGGGGGCGACTTATTAGCCTATCCAATTCCCATAGGCTATAATTGAGAATAGAAGGGAATTAATTATATTAAAATGTCACCTAGGGTTACATGTGTTTTAGAAAGTGACAATTAATAATTAATTCCTAAAGTGACTTTATAAAAGTCACTTGGGTTAAAAGTGATAGAAAAATGTAAAAGGGAGTTCAAAGTGAAATTAAAAGACAAAAAGGGTCATTTTCACCATAAAGTCACTTTTTAAATATTTTAATGAGAGAATTGGTCAAGGGAAGTTGAAAAGTCACAAGGAGGTCAGTGAGAAAATATAAAAAAGACACAAGAGCTCATTCTCTCCATTCTTGTCATTTGCTTTTTTGAACTTCTAACTTATCTTGGACAAAACCCTAGGAGAAGGGAAAGAGTTTTGATAGTGCAACGATCTATCGTAGCTCTTGATATGGGAGGAATCACTTCAGATTTCTCATTTGGTTTTCATTGCCGAAGAGATATTTGCTTCAGATCTGAGATTTTCTGAGAAGTTTTAGTGTACAAGAGGCTGGGCGCACTTGTGGTTGAATTTCCTTTGCATTGTGGAGGGCGCAGTGGCTTCTATCTTCAGTTACCATCTGATATAGAGTCTGACACTATCTTGGAGGGCACGCACTTGAAGGGAAAGACAGTTTTTTTAGAGGGGATCAAGTTCTTCCTAAACTGGCACATGGAGGGCGAGTTTCCCAAGCTGATCTGACTGTGAGGAGGGCAAATCACACAGTACTAGAAGTGGCCCACGATTTGATAAGAAGAGGCTGCAATACTGTTCACTCAACAGAGGAGGTCGTGGGAATATCATGGTACACACAGTGGGTAAAAAAATGAGTGTTTTCCTGTAGTGTACTTCCATCTGTTCACTGTCTACTTTGGTACAAATTTAAAGGGTGATTTTACTGTGATTTAAGTGCATCTCATTGTGGTATTTTGGACACAAACCATTCCCATCAGACTTGCAAATCATGGAAGCAACCATAATGTTTTTATCTTGCTGATTTATGGGCAAAGAACTTCACTTCCAGGTCTGCATTTTTCAACAAAGTGTGAAGTTTTTTCTCAGCAGTCTTCTACCACATATTCCAGACTTCATCTATTAGAAGATTCTCAAGTTTCCATCACACATCGTGGCTCCAACACTTATGCACCACAACATCTACTTCCAGATCTGTCAACAGGCTGCTACAGGCATGTAATGTACACTTTTTTTGCATATATATCAGAAATATGAATGTCTGTTCATGAGCCACCTAAGTCTGTGTTAATGTCATTTCCTTGCTATGATTATAAGCGCGTTGTATGAATTATTGCCATGAAAACTCCTGCCCAAAATCATGATACAATATTCCAAACAAATTCCAAAACCAAACCAGCAGTAAGCTATTAGCAGTGGTTGAGACAAGGACACTTACATTCAGTACACATTGAGAATTAGTGGATCAAATTTCTATCTACAGCAGTCATTGACAACATTCCTAAGTGATTTGACAATAATAAGTCACAGTCTAACATTGGGTAATTGAAAATTTTGAGTCCAAATAGTCCAAGGATATTACAGTGGTACCAGAGTGTGCAATCCTCCCAGCCTGTGAGGTGCATGCTATTTTATGAATCCAGGAGAAGGTAATCCATTCACCTATAGAAGGCAGAGAGGGGAGCCTAGAAGGTTCTTCTTATCTGAGTTTAGGGAAAGACCGGCTGAGGAAGAAGAAGATTTCTTTGAGGAGGAAGAAGAGCAGTTCATATCAGAGGAAGAAGTAGAGATGGGTGACAGGAACAACCCCTTGGGAGGTAACGGGAATGAATCAAGCAAAGATTCAGGTAGAGAAGACATCTCCACAGGTAGTATGATGAACATTCTGAACGATTTGGCTGGAGGTCAACAACAGTTAATTAACCTCCTAACTAACAATGTGGCAAGGGGATAGGAACAGTTGGTTGACATCAATTACTCATGCACAACATTGCAGATCACCATGATGGGGGATACAATGACACTACAGGCACAAATGGCCGAAATGGGAACCATGGAGAAGGAAGCAACACCAGCATTCCCACTCAACCAAACATACGAGCATCTAGCTCAATGATACCCAGACCTCTCATGCCTAAATTCACAGATGAGCAGCCAGTGGGTCAACCGGGGCAACCGGTACCTGGAGACAGTTTCACTGATTATCTAAGAGAGTGCCAGGACCTTGGAGATGAGTTCCATTTAGCCATGTCATTCCAGGACTTCTGCAACATCAAGTACAGAAACAAGCCTAGAGACTTCAACAGGGGACCTCATAATTATGACTTGCAGTGGAAGATGGGGAAACTCACTCTTCCTTCTTTCGACAGGTCCAACAGATCCACAGCGAGGGCTTGGGTTCAGAAGTTGGACACTTATTTCCAACTCAACCCTATAAAGGAAGTCAAAGCCATTAAATATGCCACCTTGCATATGGAAGGAGAGGCCCATGAGCGGTGGTATCATGGTTTGGTTACGCTGGGGCATGTTAGCATCACATCATACATGGAGTTCACGCAGAGGTTGATGGACAGATTTGATAGGAAGGATCTGGAGCTGCATTTCTGAGAGCTGGCACAACTTAGGCAGACAGGTACCATAGATGCTTATATTACAGAACTTCAGAGGTCGGCGGTGAAGGTAACAGATATCTCCGAGACCAGGCTTATTATGCTATTCACAGAGGGATTGTCTGAGCCTCTACGAGGTTGGATCAAGGCTTTCAAGCCTGCTACTTTACAGGATGCCATCTCTAGAGTAAAGGACATGGAGGGTGTCGCATCGAATAACAAACCCCCGTCCAAACCTTTCATTCTCCAGAAAGGCAAGGACAAGAAGCCTCCCCAGAAAAGCAGAGCCAGAAATAACAGATTGGATGAAGAGACCAGGAATGAATTATGGAGAAAGACGTTATGTTTCAGTTACAAGGAACCGTGGGAACTGGGGCATAGGTGCATGGGAAAAGGAAAGGTCCACTATATCGAGGTAGTATCTAATAGCAATAAGGAGGACGATGCTGTGGATGAGCAGGCACAGGACGACGTCCAGCACATTGGGGTAGAGCAGCAGCCACAGGTACAAGGGCCACCACAAACACAACAACCACAGGTACGGCCGCAGAGAGGGACTATTGCCACTTTATTGGCTACTCCCAGGTTCAACACCTTCTGGGTTAGGGGTGTTGTACAAGATCAAAGAGTCACGATCCTGATCGATGGTGGGGCAACCCACAACTTCATAGACTCTGCCTTGGTAGCTAGGAGAGGAATCCATGCCGAGCAGTTTGAGGGTTTTGGTGTGGGGGTGGCCAACGGCCGAGTGATGCCTTGTCTATTCAAGGCCCCCCAGTTGACAACGATGATGGGGAATTACAGTTTGACACATGACTTCTACATTGTTGATTTGGCAGACACCAATATGGTCTTGGGAGTTTAGTGGCTCAGCACTTTGGGACCTATCATGACGAACTACCAAACCATGCAGATGGGATTCAATGCTCGGATGGCACCATGGTAGTTTTGCGGGGCATATCCAATGGAGCACCAAGAGTCGGATGGAGGCACTATTCATACATGGTGATATAGCTTATGCAGCAGAGTGCCTGATCACCACCCAGAAGACATCTCATGATAGCCAGCAGTACCATGTTGACATACATGACTTATTGGGGAAGCATGGCAAGGTGTTCAGAGAGATTCCACCAGGTAGGCCACCAGACAAAGACTTTGAACACACCATAGAGCTGGAGGAGGGGGCAAAGCCAATGATCACCTCCCCCAATCGACACCTAAAGAAATTTAAAGATGAGATCGAAAAAGGGATCAAGGAGTTGCTCGCTATGGGACATATCAGACCCAGCTCCAATCAATTCACATCTTCAGTTGTGCTAGTCAAAAAAAGGATGGGACTATGAGGATGTGCATGGACTATAGAGCCTTGAAGAAGAAGACTATCAAGAACATGTACCCCATTCCTAGGATTGATGAGTTGTTAGATGAGTTGCATGGAGCTGTATATTTTTCCAAGATTGACCTTAGGTCAAGCTACCATCAGATCAGAGTCCGTGAGTAGGATATGCACAAGACAGCGTTCAGGTGACATTATGGCCATTACGAGTTTTTGGTTATGTCGTTTGGCTAACCAACGCACGAGCCACTTTCTAGTCGTGCATGAACCATATCTTCCGGAAACAGTAGAGAAAATTTATGCTGGTGTTCTTTGATGATCTCCACATATACAATCGGACATGGGAGGAGCACATGAGGCATCTAGATGAGATACTGGGCATTATGGGGGAACAGTCCTTATACGCTTATGGGGGAACAGTCCTTATACACAAAGGCATCCAAAAGTGAGTTTGGGCTCAAAGAGATATTATACTTGGGCCACGTGATCAGTGCACAGGGTGTACAGGTTCATCGGGAGAAGATCCAGGCTATCTTGGATTGGCCTACACCAAGGTCCCTCACTAAGCTGCGAGGATTCTCCGGATTGTGCCAATATTACAGACGATTTGTGAAGGGGTTTTCACAGTTGGCTACACCCCTCACCGATCTTATCAAAAAAGGGGCTTTCAGATGGACGGAGGATTCGCAGCGGGCGTTTGACAGGCTCAAGGAGGTGATGAGCGCCTGCCCGATATTAGCACTACCAGACTTCATCCAACCTTTCGTGCTGGAATGTGATGCTTCAGGCATTGGCATTAGGGCGGTTTTGATGCAGAACAGACACCCCATAGCTTCCGAAAGCAGGAAACTCAGAGAGACAAAGAGGCTCTACTCTATATATGACAAAGAAATGCTCGCCATCATGCATGCATTAGCAAAGTTCAGACAGTACTTGGGGGGAAATAGGTTTGTGGTGAGGACGGACCACAACAGTTTGAAATATTTTTTGGAGCAAAAATATTTGAAAGAAAGGCAACAAAAGTGGATCAGCAGGATACAGGCATATGATTTTGATATAGGATATGTAAAGGGAATGAAAAACATTGTTGCCGATGCACTTTCCAAGAAGCCAGTTGCTTGTTCTTTGATGGAGATTTCGTCAGATTGGAAGGCTCATCTTTTGGTGGAGTACTCCAAAAATAAATTTGCTTGTGAAATAATCGATGGCCTCGTACAGGACAATAGATACCGGGTGGTTGATGACGTCATTTTATATAAAGACTGGATATATTTTGTACCGGAGTCCAAACTGAAGGAGAAGATATTGCAGGCTACTCATGACACTCCAACAGCAGGACATTAAGGGTTCTTTAAGACATACAGGAATGTCAGAGAGAGGTTCTCTTGGAAGGTCCTCAAGGATGAGGTGCTACGGCATGTGAGAGAGTGCATGGTCTGTCAGCAAAACAAGACTGAGTAGATTCACCCTGTTATCACACCATAGTAGCAGGGCTACTATTCTTGTACAGCAGATATCTGCACATTCCAGAGCTTACATTATTCCAGAGCATGGCTATATATTTTGGATCACTCATGATCAGAGCAGTACATTATTCAGATTTTATGACCTTGTGTCAAGGCTGAGCCTTGAGAGTTCAGATTTGATGACTGATGTGACCACTTATCCCATTACAGTTTCAGTTTAGTGCCTAGAGATGTATTTCAGCAGTGTTTCAGATGATGCATGATGATTATTATTATGATGATGTTGTATGATCTATGGATATGTTCTCACTGACTGTGGATTATTATCTTGTTGATTTAGTCATGATCATAGCATGTGCTTGGTATATTATTCCTGATGTGGCAAACTGTCTAAAATGAACTGTAAATCATAAAATGGACAATTGCTTGCACATTTAGGTCATTTAACAAAACTCACTGGTTTTTCACCTTACATAGATATGGTCTTTCCCGACACCAGTTGTCTGCTAGTGTAGGCTCCATATTCACTTGTCTCCATCCATACATGACCTTCCTGTTTGACTTTAAACCCTGACTTGTCTCATTTGACTTTCTGATACCAAGGACTTCCCCATTTTTCTACCTCTGTGTTTGGACCGCATCCCTGTTTATCCAGTGTCTCGGCTCTGAGTTGGTGACAGAACTTACCTTCGGTGAGTTGGATTGTAGGCCTAAATCATTCTGGTCGGTTGTCCCGATGTTTGGCATTGGCTCGAACTCCCCCTAGTCACTTGAGATGTTGTTGGCTAAAACTGAAAGCTCATGTTCTGCCTATGGAAACTTGAAAAATTCGCCCATGGAAACAAAAAAGGGCAAGAGCAATGAAAAGCTAAAAATACTCCGCGAAGAGTATAAGAAAGGTCCAAAAAAGCAATGGTTCATAAAAGTTATATCTAAACAATTGCTGACCTTATAAATATGTAAAAAAACATGCCCTGGATGCAAGCTGCAACTAGTTGTGCTTCTCAGCACATCTGAAATCCGAAGGGTTATGTAGGCCAAAAAGGCCATGGAATAAAATTGAATGATCCTAATGAACCTGGATCAACTTGATGTAGACATGATGCCTAAGTTGAATAAGCACTCTCTAAACAACTTATCCATTTGTGAGACACAGCCATCCCACGTGTTCTTTTTGTCCAGCACAGAGTTTGTAGCTTTCCCCTTTCTCCCAGTCCAAAGTATTTTTGAGTTAAGTTAGACAGGTCAACCCCTTGACCCAACCTTGTTCCTAGCCTTCATCCTTCACTAGCAGTTTGACCATGTCCAATGGGTGAGTTTGTCATTTGAACTATTGTGCAAGTAATTTTATATAACAACGGAATATGTTAACTTGATTAATGCCACTGAATGGAATTTATACTTTGAGCTTAGCTGTGGGAATGATTAGAGAAGCATTGTCTTAGTCTACTGATGTGATTTATCCTTGATTATATATTCTTGGGATCCATGATGATGTGGACCATGTATGGATGATTATTGATGATGATTTATGGGCCCACATGTTTGATGATGATATCATATGATGGACATATGATGCAGATGATGTTTGATCCAGTTCAGCAGGTTTATTATTACTTCAGATCAGCAGATTATACATTGTCCATATATGGTGGACCCTACAGCAGGCCCATTAGGGCAACCCAGGGTGTATGAGTACTCATTCCTAATGGATTTGGGTCTTCTGGATCCATTGAGACACTTATCTTTCAGTTCCGGGCACTTCTGACAGTGATTGATGCAGTTTTACACTTGTTGACCAGATTTGGGGCTGATTTCCCAGCCTGAGCAGCAGGGGCCCCGAGAGGCCAGTTCACCTAGGGCGCTGATGATGGAGGGGGTGGTCCAGCCACTTGTTTTTACCATTTACCCCCCCTTCCGGAGAGCCTGGTGGGCTCAGATGGACAGCGCTAGCACCCTAGGAGGCAGTTTTGGCACTTTCACAGTTCCCGAGGCAGTTAAAAAATGGGATAAAGTGGTCACTGAGGAAATCGATTTGGGCAATTGAGGCAAGGTTTTGGCATTTGGTCTTCACAGAGGTCTTCCAGGGTGGCATCACTATCTTCCAGTCAGTTTTCACCATGTGGGTATGCCCGGATTGATCACAGGAGGACATTTACTGCTTGACTGTCATGTATTCTGAGGACAGTTTTGGTCATTTTTATTATATTGGACATATTTTATTATTTTATTGTGCCTTGGGGATGAGCTAGTAAGGATTGATGCCTCCTAGCCCCACCATGTGCTTATTTTATCATGTCCTAGTCATCATGAGGTGGATCATTGTACTTTTTACCCCTCTAGTGGGATGACGTCACCCTCCATTGTACCATTTAGTGAGGGCGCTTTTGTTATATTGGGTGATCCAAGTGATATTATGTTATGGTTCATCCTAGCCATTGATTGTATGATGAGATCTTATAATCTCAACCACTCATTTGATGTAGTATTGTAGAGTGGTATAGGGTTTTGGTCTTTATTATCCTATATAAGGAGGAGACCCCCCATTGTAAAGCTCACCTTTGGAGCTCTGGAATATTGGAATAGAAGATTTTTTGTGGAGCACATCTCTCTTGCATTGTGGATTCTCTTGCATATTGAATATACAGTATCTCTTCTATGTATCATTGTGGATTTTTGTGCTTTTACTAATCTTTTGACAGGAAAGTCGAATTGGAGAGAGGAGGGCGACTTCATGAGGGTTATTGTTGGAGGGATCCACATATTCTCTCTTGGGTTGATCTTGTGACAGGGAGTATCATTATTGTATCTTCGTGACATAGTTGATGCTTTCTATTACATCTTTCTACCATTTTCATAATCATCTTGCTTGACTTGTTTCTTTGATCTTGTCTTGTAGGAGGAGGACGATCTGGCTATCTTGGAGAATGACGTTTTGGTTGGAGCACTTGGATCTCACTCTTGAATATATACATAGGAGAATGCTATCAACTTGCAAGGTGGCCATAAGCAATTGAGGTAAGATCTATAAGGTATGTGCCTCTTTCATTCATTCTATCTTCATTGGTCATAAAAACCCTAATCAAATTAAAACCCTATTTTTTTTGGTATTTCCTAGATCTACTTAGATCTAGCCTTGCATTTGAAGAGAAATTGAAAACCCACCTCTATAGCATCCACCCCTAGTTGGATCTATAGTTTGGTGGTGATTGGCTAAAATTTGACACACTTTTCAATGCAAAAAGCCCTCTTGAACCAAATCGCACTTCCCTAAGAGAGGCTTGTTGGGTTAGATCTAGCACATGGGTAGGTAAGATCCCGCTTGATTTGAAATCTAGACACTTGATAACCTACCCCCACATCTTTACTTTGGTGAAAACTACCTTGTGGACATCTCTCCATGTTTTAAGGGGTTAAAACCCCCTTTTGATTTTCTTGGCATCTTAAAACTTAGATCTACTAAGATCTACCCCTTGGATTGACTTGATCTTTTGGACATACATAGATCGGGGTACTAGCATCCCGGATCTACAATTTGGTGGCCATTGGACTTGATTTGGTCCACCAAAACCCACTTTTGGGCCTTCCTTGAGCAAATCGCACCCCTTTGAAAATTTGAGTTTGTCCACTTCTAGGAAGTCGGTGTTTGAGCTTTTCGTGGATTTGGAATGCCCATGCCTTGAAACCTAGGTCTTTACTGTCCTTTTGTCAAAATCCGCCTTGGGGATTGCAATTCCTTGTTTCAAGGGATTGTGGTCCACTTAGGGTCCTCACTTAAAAACCTAGATCTAGTAAGATCCAACCATTTGATTTCACTCAACCCACTTGACTTGGCTTCTAGGTGTCCCGATCTACACTTTGACATACTTCTTGACTCCATTAGCCCATTCAACAAGGCACTAGTCCTTCTCCAAGCAAGTCGCACTCCTTGGGATTCGTGTCAAACCCTAGATCTAGTACATGGGTACTCCTAGAACCAACTCAAACTCATAGATCTAGCCTATATCTAACCTATAGTACCATCCTCACACCTAACTTCACCTTGTGGGTCCACCTAGAACCATTTCACACTTCCCAAGAAACTAGACCCACTTGTGTAAACACATGGTACTTTACCTAGTTATCATACCCCATCATGTGGCCTAAACCATACATAGGTTGAAACATTAACAATCTCTTACACCTCCCTCAACCATACCTTAATCCTTAGGTCCACTTAGCCTTGCATTGGTTTCCGTAACTCATTACTTACCTACCCTTAGAAACCTTTGTTTGGGTCCAATCAACTGTGATTGGGGTATAGGGTCTCCCCCTTGGTCTAGTTACACCTTGACCTAAAGCGAAGAGTGCCTCGGTTGACGTGACTCCCACCTGCATTGGGAACCGTGGCATCTCTTGGGTCACCTCTTTAGTTGCCTAACTCCTCTACCGTCCCGGATGGGATACCTCTAGGGGCAACTACAAGTTGTGTGATAACACACCCAGCAGGACTTCTGCAGCCATTGCCTATTCCGGAGCAGAAATAGGAGAGTATCTCAATGGACTTCATCACTGGGTTGCCACGAGTACAAGGCTGAGATTGTATCTATGTGGTGGCAGGTTGACGAAATTCGCACACTTTTTCACGATCTCGTCATACTACAGAGTAGCCCAAGTAGCAGAGGTATTCTTTAGAGAGGTATTCAGTTTGAATGGTCTACCTAAGAACATTGTCAGCAACAGGGATAACAAATTTCTAGGGGCCTTCTAGTAAGAATTCTTCATATTGGTCGACACTGGGTTGACTCCCAGTACCAACTACCACCCTCAAACTGATGGACAGGCCGAGATTGTGAATAAGTGGATTGAGGGGTACTTGTGGAATTATGTATCTGGCCAGCAGAGAGCATGGATCAGGTGGCTACATTTGGGTGAGCATTGCTACAACACCACCGACCACACATCGATCGGCATGACCCCATTTAGAGCACCTACGGGTATGATGCCCCATCATTCGTAGAGTTGGCATTTGGGGATAGCAGGGCACCCAAGGCAAAAGACTGGATACAAGAAAATCAAGACATCCTTCGAGTTCTTAAGGAAAATCTACAAGTGGCCCATAATCAACAGAAGGTATATGCATATAGCACCGGACAGAGCGCAGCTTTGAAGTAGGGCATTTGGTGTTTCTGAGACTATAGCCTTATCATCAGTCTTCACTGAAGAAAAGCGATGCAGAAAAACTGAAGCCTCGCTTCTACGGACCTTACAGAGTAGTCAGGAGGATTGAAGAGGTAGCCTATGAGTTGGAGCTTCCGGAGGGAAGCAAGATTCATAATGTGGTCCATGTATCGTGCCTCAAGAAGGTACTAGGACAGCAGGTTACAGCCTCTACAAAGTTACCCCCACTAGATGAGGAAGGGCAGTTGATTCTAGACCCGGAGGAGATTTTGGATGTGCGGGAGAGAAGACTGAGGAACAAGGTGATCTGAGAGTATTTGGTCAAGTGGAGGCATATGTCAGTAGAGGATGCTAAGTGGGAGGGTGAGCAGATTATATCATTATACAACACCCCAATTTGCAGTTGCTTGAGGACAAGCAATTTCGGGAAGGAAGGACTATCATGTCCCTTTCCGGATGACCACCCTAGGGACGACTTATTAGCCTATTCAATTCCCGTAGGCTATAATCGAGAATAGAAGGGAATTAATTAATTATTAAAATGTCACCTAGGCTTAAATGTGTTTTATAAAGTGACAATTAATAATTAATTCCTAAAGTGACTTTATAAAAGTCACTTGGGTTAAAAGTGAAGAAAAAATGTAAAAGGGGGTTCAAAGTGAAATTAAAAAACAAAAAGGGTCACTTTCTCCATAAAGTCATTTTTTAAATATTTTAATGAGAGAATTGGTCAAGGGAAGTTGAACAGTCACAAGGGAGTCAATGAGAAAATATAAAAAGGACATGAGAGCTCATTCTCTCCATTCTTGTCATTTGTTTTTTCGAAAATAGAGAGCTCTTGAGCTTCTAACTTCTTTTGGACGAAACCCTAGGAGGAGGGAAAGAGTTTCTATAGTGCAACGATCTATCCTAGCTCTTGATATGGGAGGAATCACTTCAGATTTTTCATTTGGTTTTCATTGCCGAGGAGATGCTTCAGATCTGAGATTTTCTAAGAAGTTTTAGTGTACATGAGGCTGGCCGCACTTGTGGCTGAGTTTCCTTTGCATTGTGGAGGCCGCAGTGGCTTCTATCTTCATTTACCATCTGATATAGAGTCTGACACTATCCTGGAGGGCGCACTTGAAGGGAAAGACAATTATTTTTAGAGGGGGTTGAGTTCTTGCTAAACTAGCACATGGAGGGCGAGTTTCCCAAGCTTATCTGACTGTGAGGAGGGCGCATCACATAGTACTAGAAGTGGCCCACGATTTGATAAGAAGAGACTGGAATATTGTTCACTCAACAGAGGAGGTTGTGGGAATATGATGGTACACACAGTGGGTAAAGAAATGAGTGTTTTCCTGTAGTGTACTTCTATCTGTTCAATGTCTACTTTGGTAAAAAAATTAAAGGGTGATTTTACTGTGATTTAAGTGCATCTCATTGTGGTATTTTCAATTTTGGACACAAACCATTCCCATCAGACTTGCAAATCATGGAAGCAACCATAATGTTTTTATCTTGTTGATTTAAGGGCAAAGAACTTCACTTCCAGGTTTGCATTTTTCAACAAAGCGTGAAGTTTTTCTCAGCAGTCTCTACCGCATATTCCCGACTTCATCTATTAGAAGATTCTCAAGTTTCCATCACACATCGTGGCTCCAACACTTATGCACCACAACATCTACTTCTAGATCTGTCAACAGGTTACTACAGGCATGTAATGTTAGATTATGACAACTGAGGAAGGTCTTCCTACATGCATGTGTCCTTACATGCAGAATACGAAAACTGAGGAAGCCAATCAAATGTATTTAATTAACTTTTCCTAAGTTTACTTGGGAAAATTAATTAAAGTGATCTATTTAATTATTGACTTAATGAAATTACTCTTTATAAAGTATGAACGAAAAATTAAAGTAAATGGCAAGATCTAATCTTGGCCATTGATCTCACCGGAGGATCTCATCCATTGATCCATAGTGAGATTAGGTTATTCGCTTAGCATTGAGTTATAAAGGAAAGGTCAATTGGTTGAGAGGACACACATTCATTCCGGTAGGGATTGAGAGAGAAGCATTGTGAGAGAGAAGATTTTTTAGAAGAAGACGGAGGAGCAGCGAAGCAAAGATGAACAGCGCAGAGGAGTGAGAGAAGCAGAAAGAACAGGGCAGAAGCAACCGTACAGCAGGCAGGTCATACAGTCGTACAGCAGTCAGTCGTAATGTCCGTACAGAATCTGTACAGCAGGGTCGTACGGATCCGTACAGGCCGTACAACTGCATCGGGATCTGTAATGGTTTCTTCTAGAGGCGGATCATGAGTACACATGTGCTCATCATCACTGAAATAGTCTTGAAAAAACTCACAATCATCAATGTCTTTTGTTACAGTGGCATGAGGAGGGTCTTCAATAAAATACAGACTTTGGTAAATTTGTTCAATGGGATCATCAAGGATCTGATGGAAGAAGTCATACTTTCTGTAATAGGCTGCCCAATCTGGTTCCAACTCTCTTTGGGAATGTCATGAATATCACCTACTGTCTTGACATATTCAGGCTCGCTTGATATCTGCTCACTAAAACTAGCCTCCGAAAAACCATGTTTTTGAACATAACATGCAAAGTAACAAGTGGATTCCTCATGGAAATTTTTGCATGCCCTACAGAATGGTGTGTAATCATCAGCCATGTTAGCAGCTTCCAATGGGTTGAGAGGCCTCTTTTCATGGTTTGTTTTTTGAGGGTAGGTTCTTTGGTTGGGCTGAGTTTGTGCTCTTTCCACAGTTATGAACCTATTCTGCAGTTCTTTCATTTGAGAGAGATACTTCATTTCCATATTCTCCATCTTCTCGCTCATGTCCAACAATTTTTTCTCACAAGCATCCTTTTGGGAAAAAGGATCCTTTTCCTTAGGTTATGTTGGTTTTAGAGGAGTTAAGGCTCTTGAGTAGTCAAGAAGGTTAGATTTACCAGAAGATTGCATATTTTTGTCAATTTTAATAGCTATTTCCTGGGCCATCAAAAGAGTAATGGGCTCTTTATCTCTGAGTTGATACTGCATTTCACCACTAACTGCTTCAATGTAGTAGAGCAAGATGGTTTGAGCAGTATGTTGGTAGTCCGTATGGATGCCATTTGTCAAATCAGTGAACTTTTTGTTGAATTCATCCATAGTCTCGTTTTCACTTCTCTTTATATTTGTCAAGGCAGCTACCTGATGTCGAGGCTCTTTCTTTTCACTGAACTTGTTGGTAAAAGCAGTTTTGAATGCAGTAAGGTTGCAAAAGAGTTGTCAGGTAGCCAATGAACCAGTCACAAGCATCTTCGTCCAAAGATAGTACAAGGAGTTTCATATAAACATCATCATGTTTGTGAGTTGGATCCCTGACATAGGCGCTAATACATTTGGTGAAGCTTTTCAGATGGTAAGCAACAGTGATGGCATCAGTGCCAATGAATATGGGCAGCTTATCTTTAGCTTTGGCTAGTATATAATGTGGTTGACCTGCTATTTGAGAAGTGTCAAGGGGACTGAAATATTCACCCGTTGTGTCAGATTAACATTTATTATTTTTTACAAAAAGAGAATGGATGTCCGAAATAGACTCAGATCCAAGATTCTCAAGGATCCTACGAGAAGTTAACCTATTCAATCTCCTCCTATAAACCTGTTCAGGATCAGGGATGAAATCAAGTAGACCTACAGAGTTTCTTCTTGTTGAATACCTTGGTAAGTTATTTGACAGTGGAGTCACCAGATGGATTCAAGTACATAGGCGCTAATACATTTGGTGAAGCTTTTCAGATGGTAAGCAACAGTGATGGCATCAGTGCCAATGAATATGGGCAGCTTGTCTTTAGCTTTGGCTGGTATATAATGTGGTTGACCTGCTATCTGAGAAGTGTCAAGGGGACTGAAATATTCACCCATTGTGTCATATCAACATTTATTATTTTTTACAAAAAGAGAATGGATGTCCGAAATAGACTCAAATCCAAGATTCTCAAGGATCCTACGAGAAGTTAACCTATTCAATCTCCTCCTATAAACCTGTTCATGTTCAGGGATGAAATCAAGTAGGCCTACAGAGTTTCTTCTTGTTGAATACCTTGGTAAGTTATTTGACAGTGGAGTCACCAGATGGATTCAAGTCTAAAATCAAAGAGTTGTTTAAACTAAAAACCTATCAAAAAGGTCAAGGTAAAAAACCAAGTCAAAAGTCGTTCAGGAACAAAAAAAATTGTCCTCGACAGCGGCGCCAAAAATGTTGTCTGCCGAATGCACACTATCAGCAGAAATCTTTCAAAATGTTGCTTCCCAAGTGGGAAAGGTGTGGCCTTGGGGGCAAGCAAAGAATCAGGTGTTGTCACCAGATCCCGACTCCTCCGTTTAGGCTAACTCCTAACGAAGCCAAGTGGGGTAGACCCTACAAAAGAGTTTCTAAGGCTCTTGATTTTAAATTTTAAGGTGATGTGATGCGGATGGGTGTTGCTTTAGGAGTTTTTATGAGTTTTACAATAACAATTTAAATAGTCAAAACATGTACTTCCAAAAATAATTAAGATACACAATCAATGATAATATGACTCAAGTATGAAGCATCCACAGTATAATATAAGAATTATAAGACAAGACAAGTACTTCCAAATCGATATTAAGCAAATAAATGATATGAAGGACCAGTGCCTTATGGAGTCAATGTCTGAGTGCTTGGGATGTTGAATACAAGAGTTTGTGCTTGAGATCGTTTTGCAAGTGCTCTTTGTAAATTTTATTGTAAATTTTGTGATGATCTTGATTATTATGGCTAAGGAAATCTCCAATATATACGCGAGGTACAAGAGATATGTCCGGAAAATACTCTAAGTGGTTATGTACAGAGACATGTTGGCTGCCAAAGCCCTGAAAGCGTGTTCAACACTACACCAAACAAGGATTTAGCCTAACATTGCCCACAAGGTCTAAGTACAGTGATCCAGCGTTCCAGGCAGACTTTGCCCACTTTCGAGTATTGCGATCAACGTCGTATTTTCATTGGTTATGGGGATATAAATTTAACTATGGTTGAAATTGGATTAAATGTGAAAAATTAAATAGTCTATACTGTTTCTGTGTATCCCAGGGTAGGGTAGAGCATACGCAGTATAGAAATGATAAATTCCAATTTTTAGGGGAATGTGTAAAAAAGAGAACCTTTGTAGAAACTCTCCGACAAAGAGCACTCGTGATCCGCCTTATGGCGAGATTCAAGAGATTTATGATGCACGGAAATAAATAACAGAAATGAAATCTAAACTACCCAAGAGTCTCTTTCAGGTCAAAAGACCGTACTCGGGAGAGCAAGGGGGTTAGTCAAATCAAAGCGAAAGAACTCTCCGACAGAGAGCACTCTTGATCCACTGTTGAGTGAGATTCAAGAGATTTATGATTTTCAACAGTTTATATCAAAAAATTGACAAGTATGGAAACAAGACTAGCAAAATGACTTTGACTAATCTAGCACTTATCAAAGCATGAAAACTAATCTATCTTACTTTAACAGTTTATTGTGCAGGTATAAAGTAAACGAAAAGTATGAAAATCATACAATGGGCGATACAAGCTTCCCCCAAATGGGGGAAGTGGGGGTGTGGGAGCCGTTATCCCACTTGCTTTGATTTTATTTTTTTACAATATTTTTTGGTTTTTTCACTTGTCAAAGAGTGGTTTGCTTGCTTGGTTTTGTTTGTTCGCCTTTGGGCTCTTTGCTTGTTTGATTTCTCTTGTTCACCTCTAGATAAGAGCTCTCAACAAAGACTAATTAAAGTGTTAAAAAACCAAAATTTGACTTATGATTTAGAAATTGAAGAAGCAAATGAGAAAATAAGAAGAACCAAGAGAAAACAAGAAAAAGGGTCAAAGATGGTCAACCAAAGTGAAAACTAAGTCAAAAGTCAAAAAATGGAAAAGTAAGTGGATTGAGAAGAGGAATGCAAAAGCAATGGAAAAGTGATGAAAAACAGTGAATTAAGGGCAAAAATCAGCACTTTAAAGGAGCTGAAAATGCACGCTTTTCAAGGCAAAAAAAGGCACGTTTTTCAAGGTAAAGTTGAAAAAAAAATTGAAAAAAAAATTTGGAAAATTTTTACTGTTTTTAGGCTAATTTCCAGAACTGTAAATTAACCAAAATCAACAAAAATCCGCAAGCTAAACAGGCTGGAAATGGCACGCAAAACGAAGAAAAATGAAAAAAATTGGAAAAAAAATTTGGGAAAACATTTTTGGAAAAAAAAAAATTACTGTTTTAACCTAAGAAACTGTATTCGCTCAAAACCCTCAGCGTGTCGCGTCGGGATCGAATCGGACACGATTCGGTCTGAATTCGTGTCCGATTCGAACTTTGAGCGAATCCGTTTTCAGGACACGATGGGAAAACGAATCGGACTCGAAATGTGAGTGTGTCCCGACTGTTGGACACGAACCGAGAAAACAGGACACGTAAATCGCGGAAAAAGGCATCCGGGTTTGCTTTAAAACAAAATTTGGGCTTTCTTTTTGTCATTTGCAAGGAAGCAATTGGTTGTGAGTGAGTGATTCGTGAATACTGAATCATGATTTGTGAATGACAATGTGTAATCATTAATGTGTTTTTATTCTAATTTCTATTGAATATTTGTAAATGTTCTAGTTTCTAAATATTTTTGAATCTATATGTCTATATTTTTAAATTTTAATATATTTTAAAAAGATATATATATATGTATATAAAACGTGTCCTGATTCCGGGGGTCACCGTGTCCGTGTCGGACTCTCGTATTTTCGTGTCCTTCGTGTCCTGTGTCCCCGTGTCAGGTGACTTAGGTTTTAACTTTTAAGCTAATTTCCAGAACAGTAAATTAAGGGAAAAAGGTAGAAAACAGTGGGCTAAAAGGCTGAAAATGTGCATGCTTTTCGAGACGAAAATTGTGCACGTTTTCCAAGGCAAAACTAGGGCAAAAAGTTGACTTTTTTGGATATTTTTGGGACTGTTTTGGAAAAATCAGAATGCTGAAAATGAAAAAATGATGGGCAGCAAGTGGCACACAAAACAAGGCAAGGCTTGGGACACATTTTCCAATGCACTTTTAAAGGTAAAAATTTGGCAATTTTTCTAAGTGTTTTGGGCACTTTTCGGATGCTATTTGGCACTCTTCTAATGATGAAAAGGTAAACAAAAAGAGAAATGGATCTATGAGATTTTAAGAGATCTACAAGCCAAAGATGAAAAAGGATGAAAAAACAAACCAAGTAAAAAGAAATGAAAAGGTGGATCTACAATTTGAAGGTGAAATTAGATCCTAGATCTTTGATACTTAAGCTCATAAAAATGTAGATCTAGACCCAAAGAAGTAGATCAAAGCTATGAAGCTTTGATCTACTTAGCCAAAGAAGTGCAACTAATAATTATGAATTTGAAAACAAATGCACTTTTTAATGAAAAGCTAAGATCAAGATAGATAGAACTTCTAGATTTTTGATCCGCTTAAGGTAACCAGGAGAGAGAGAGAGAGAGAGATTTTAATTTGATAGGGAGGATAAGAAGTTGAAACTTAGCTTTTTGGACCTTTGATAGAGCTTAGATTCCACCTTGAAAGTTGCTTGTTGGATCCCATTGCTTGGCCTTCAAGAGGAAGGGATGCAAACTAGCTCCACAATCCTACTTGGTTGAAGGAGATGATCTACAACACAAAAACTCACAAACACTTGCAAAATAGAGAGTTAGACATGTATTTTCATCAATTGAAAGCAAGAGGCATGAATTACAAACTAGTAATATCCTACACTCTTGAATCTCTAAAGACAAATAGATAATCAATTAAATTGAAACTACAAATACTTGATCTTATGTGCTTGAATAAGCCCTCTAAAACATGATTATTAAACCACCATTAAGCAAGCAATGAAAGTTATGGAAGAATATCACCTCATTCACCAACAATATTGATCCACAAGACAAGACAAGATGAGCCTCCAAAGCCTTATTCTTTATTCCAACATATGCATGAAAGCATTACAAATATGAGCAGAGCTTCTTTACAATAATTATCCACCCAAAATAGAGCCAAGAGGCCTCTTACTTATACAACAATCAAGAGCCAAAAACCTAAGTCGTGAGCATGGAGAAGGAGGGTGAATTCCAATCAAGAGACAAGCTTGCAGTCTTGATTGAATGGTTAACTGGAGCCTTGGTAGATGGGATTGAGTGATGTGGCCTCCACCTAGGCAAGGCGCACTCACTCATCCCTTGTTATTTCCATCAATCCAACCAATGAATGCCACCTCAAGCTAGACATGAGAGCTCAAGGAGAGGGCACATTCCTCAACTGAAGATCTCTTGCAGTGCTCCGAATTAGACTCAAATCGGGTAGGTGTTGATTGGAATCACCTTTAATGCTCCATGCCATGTCATTTAGCCTGTTTGTTTTATTCAATTTGGTCTTTTTTGGAGAGATTTGGATTTTCTCCAAAATAATATTTTCTGAATATTTTAATTAAATATTCCTCATTTATTGATTTTGAGGAAATATTTAATTACAAGGCCAAAAAAATGTCTGAAACTTAGGATAAGTGGGTTTAGGGTTTAACTGGATACTTTGGCTTAGAAAATGATCGCTTATTTGCCAAAATCCACCCCCAAACCACTTAATTATTACATCTCGAAATTTTTCAATTAAACCATAGGAAAAATGGTTAATTAATTGAAAATTTTAATTATTAAAATAATAAAAAATAAAAATCCAACGCATCCGGTAAAAAAAAAATCGGACGAATTTTTTAAACCACCTAGGGACCTAGGAAATTACCATAGTACATACAAATAGTGTCTAGTAGGTTCATATTTTACAATTGGGCTCTAATAACCCCCCAAGGCCTAACTACCAAATTCAAGCATTCCAGCTTTGGAGGTTGTAGGAGAAAAACTCATCGATTATTACTCGGCTAAAGGAAAAGCATAATCGACGAGTGAAAAAACTCCTTGGAATACCTTAGTTGACTGCCAAGTCTTAGGGAACCGAGCCACTCAGACCCCCATACTAGCACACTTTATTACAAACCCCATGGGGCATGGTCATTTCAGCAGAAAAATAAAGAGTCTAGCCAGATATTGTCTAAGTCTGAACACATTGAACCTTCGAACTCTGGAAACGAACATGTATAATGTTCAATAACTGGCGGCTCGATAGAAGTTCAACTATTGTACAAAATAGTTGGTAACAGACACTTTGCTTCCTAGTGCCTAGAGAAGAACAACAACAACAACAACACACGGATGGCAGGATCTGCAGAGGCGGATGAGTTCAGCACTAGTTTTGAGGAAGACTTTTGTTTGGTAGCTTGCATGGCAAGCTCCGTCAGCAGCAGTATCTGGTATGTTGTTAGCAGTGCATCTTGTCACATGACAGGACACAGAGGGTTCTTCAAGAGCTTGCCGAAGGATGGAGTGAATCTCCACATTGAGTTAGGAGATGATGCGTGGTATCAGGCGCAAGGTGTTGGAAAGTATATATGATACCTAATGGGTCAGATCAAAAATTGGACAAAGTGACTGAGGTTCAGAGCGGGAAGGTTTACAGACTTTAATTTGAGCCTACAAAGGCTTTGGTCAACAGTAGCAGTGGTGGTTGTGAGTTGTAGCATAGGAGGATGGCACACTTACACCATGGTGCACTGAGGCATCTGAAACAGGCAGTCATTGGATTTCCTTCAGTTCAGGAGGACAAGCACAACCACTGCAACGGTTGTGCGTTGGGGAAGAACATCAGGAAGCCTTTCCCACATAGTGAGCACAAGTCTGAGAGGGTCTTAGACTTGGTGCATTCGGATGTTTGCGGACCAATGAGTGTTCATTCATCCAGTGGTTACAGTTACTGCATCACATTCATTGATGACTATTCCAGGAAAACCTGGATCTATTTTCTGAAGGCCAAGTCAAAGGTCTTCAATCGATTCTGAGAGTTCAAGACTCTCATGGAGAACCTGTTGCCGCCTGGTTCCACACCTGGGGAAAACGCAACAGAAGTCTTCAAGCTGCTGGTGTGGCCTTCGGGGCAAGTCAGAGTCACGTGCTGTAACTTGGGACTCGACTCCTCCGTCTAGGCCTTCCTAGCGAAGCCAAGGGGGGTGGACCCTAAAAATAAAAACTAAGGTGTCTAATCTAGGAGTTAGAAAAAATATTTTTTGATAACCAAGATAAAAGCAACATATACTTATATAAAGCAAAACAATCATTCATCAATACATCATTTGCTCCCATTCACTATTATCATCATTCATTTGCAACATTTGTCAATAACATGAAATAATATCAATATAGACCAGTGCCTTATAATGGAGTCGAAATAGATGCATGAGCAGAAAAGTAAATGTTGTGCCAGTGTTCTTGGTGTATTTTAAGATTAATGTGAAAGTGATCTTTTTATTATGGCTGGTGGGTTCCCAATATACGCAAGGTACGAGGGAACATGTCTGGAATTTTGATGTGTGGCTTCCCTCTCAAGCTTGGGCTAAATTGAAGTCTCAAGGAGGTGTTCAGATGTTGTACCAACGAGGGCAAGCCTAACGGTTTCCAAGAGGTCACTACTTAGTTTTGTCCCAAGCCTTCTAAGAAATTTCCCCATGACAACAAAATGTTCGCGATGTGTCGGATTTTCACATAAAGGTTTTTTTATTCGGGGCGGTGTTAGATCCTATTACTAGTGATCTCCTCCTTTTTGATGCGTACCAACAGGATCAGACTGAGCTACAAGTCGGCCACAGAGCATACGGGAAAAGACCTTGGTATTTTTTAGAAAAATTTTATGAACCAAAATTTTATCTTTTTAAACCCCAAGAGTCTCTTTTTAGGCACGTATTTGGGCAAGCCCTTGTACAGAAACCCTACTTCGGGAAAGCAAGGGGGGCGTTTGAGTTTGTAAAAAAAAATGATAAAACTATGTTTTGAGTGAACTTGTGGCCCGCCAGTGGAACGGACCAACAAGGTTAATTTTAAGCCGAGTTTGATTTTATTAAGTGCGGAAATGAAATCTAAACTAAAAAAAATGCAAACCACGAAAATTGAGTCGACACAGTTTTCCCCCTGGGGGGATGGGGTGTGGGCGCTTGATTAGCCCACTTGTTCTCGTTTAATGGCTTAGTTACAATGCAATAGAAATGCCCCAATCTTTTACTGACTTAGTGGCTTACAAAATAAGAGAGAAAAGGTATCCAGCTCAGAAAAATTTAAATCTAGGTGCTCCGAATGGCCTGGATCCTCGAAATTTGGCCAACATTTCTCTCTACCTATTCGTCAAATGCTGCAAACCAGCAAGCAAACATCAGTAAAAGACGCCCAAAAACACTTTAAGAGTGTATTTGGGACACCTGCTAAAAACCCAGAAAAATCTAAGTCAAAATTCTAAGTTAAAATGACGGAAATTAACCAAGTAAAACAAGCAATGGGGCTTGTTTACTTGGGATCTTTGCTAGCTTTTAATGGTTGCAAATTATAAGCTCTAGGACAGCCAGATAAACACAAAGTACAATAAAACAAACTACTTGTTTCATCCCTTAAAATATTCAAAAAAAATGCACTTAAACAAGAAGCATGCATCAATTAGACCTAAACAAAGATTTTTCTTATAGATGAACTCAAGATCTAATATAAAAATCAGACCTACTCATGATATTTAAATAAGAATTGGGTCTGAAATATGCAAACCAAAGTAACCAAGAAAGATTTGAAGATTTTTTGTGTTGATGAGAAGAAGAAGGAATATCTCGAATTTGGGCTATGGAGTCCTCCACCGTGGGGATCAATGGGACTAGTTCTCCTTGGATCAATCTTGAAGACCAATGGATGCAAGCAAGCTCCACCAACTCTTCGGATCAACAACCTGTAGACACAAAAGACAACTCACACAAACAAGATCAAATGCACTAGTGTAGACTAAAATAGAAAACTAGATTCAAACATTTAAACAAAAATGACATTGAACTCTAAGCACTCTATGATAACCAACAGTAAAAATAATGGAATAGATTACACTATCTTTACCTTACTAAGCTCAACATCTCCTTCAAAAGCTAGTGATTGATCAATAAACAAACACGAATAAACATGTAAAGACACAGATTACCTCATATGTAAAAATAGAACATGATCATCCACTCCATGAGAATCCACACATAGAATTGCCTCCAAAAGCCTTTTATTCATAAACAAATGCAAAGATATTATAATGGTAAGAGCAGAGGTTCCACCTTCTCATGAGAAAACAATGAGAGTAAACTTGCTTATATAGAAAAACTCAAGGAGAGGGGGTGCCCAAGTTGAGGAGGAATGGGTGGAGTGAGTGGCATAACTCGTGGAACAAATGGTGCTGCCCACTCCCATGTAATGGGCTGCCAAAATCAGCCCCAAATCAACTAAAAATCAGCCATGTGACAGCCCTTAAACATAGCTGCAAATTCCATGATTGAAGGTGCCCAATTTTGGGAAATATGCCCCCCTTAAATGGGAAAGCAATCCCACTAATATAGCTGCCCGGAATCTTTCCAAAATCAACTCTTACAACTCCTAAAACATAGCTGAAATATTTCAGACCTCTAACTCCTCCAAAATTGAAAATATTTTTTAAGTCATTTTTCACTTCTTTTTTTTATGACCTTTTTTACTTTTTTGGTTTGTTTTTTTAGCATAAGTGAAAAATTAAACACCCAAACATTAGAAAAGTGAGTTTAGGGGTTAAGGGGGTGCTCTGAGTTAGAAAACGAGCACCCCTAAGGCAAAAAAGACCCCTAGATGACATTTTTATGCCATTTACAATATTTTTTAATTAAACCATTAAAAAAAATGGCTCATTTACGGAAAAAATACATTTCGCCACACATGTCCATATGACTCAAAAGCAATGTCTAGCATGTTCATATACATTGACCCATGGACTTTAACAATCCCCTAAGGCCCGTTAACCTCCCCAGGCATTCCAGCTTTGGAGGAGCAGGAGAAAAACCCAAAAATTATGTTATGCACTAATGCAAGACATAATTAATAGGTGAAAAAACTCCTTGGAATACCTGACTTAGCCAAAACGTCCTAGCGAACCAAGTCCTTTACAAAACACCATGCTAGTACATTTTATTACAAACCCAGCAGGGCCATGGACATGTGGAAAAAAAAATTTTAAAATGGGGCATTTAAAAGGCTTGCTGGACATCAAATCATCGAAAATGAACATTGACATGTTCAACTTTGCCCACTTGCTTGATAATCCAACCTAGTACAACTTAGTTGGCAACAGAACCAAGCAGGGAAGAAGATCCGGATATTGAGGACAAACAACGGTGGTGAGTACACCGGCAGAGAGTTCATGGAGTATTGTGCATCAGAAGGGATCAACAAGGAACACACTGTTCCTCATACCCCACAGCAGAATGGGGTGGTGGAGAGGAAGAACAGGACACTAGTGAGTGCAGCCAAGGCCATATTATTTGATTATGGATTACCACTATTCCTATGGGCTAAGGCATTTCGGACTGCAATATATGTCCAGAACAGGTGTCCCCACACTGCATTGAGGAGGAAGACACCTGAGGAGCTATTTACAGGTACTAGACCAGACGTGAGTCATTTGCATATATTTGGGAGTATCTACTATTGTCACATTCATGTTGACACTAGGAAGAAGCTGGATCCTTCTGGAGAGAAAGGGCTTCTAGTTGGGTATAGTGAGACTTCCAAGGCTTATAGAGTATATATCCCAACTCGCAAGAGGATCATTGTGAGCAGGGATGTTCAGTTTGACGAGGACAGAGCCTTGAGAAGATCTATGGACTTACCAGCACAAGAGCAACCAGCTGATGACTCAGAGGGAGTCAAGTTGTAGGAGTCACAGGTACAGATTCTGACACAGGGCACGGGCTCTGGTAGTCAGAGGGAGTCAGGTGGACAGGATCCTCCTATCTTTGATGGGGAGGATGGGCAGCAGCAGCAGGAGGATATCCAGCAGCAGCAGCAGGAGGATATCCAGCAGCAGGCAGACACTAGGCCATGGCCTAAGTGGTATAGGTCCATAGTTCAGGATTCCAGGCAGGTGAGTCTTCCACAAAGATCTTTCAGACGTAGCGTACCGCCAGATAGACTGAGTTATATGGCACTAATGACAGAGTTGATTGACTTTGAACCTTCTAGTTTCGAGGAGGTTGCACAACATGACGTGTAGCAAGAGGCCATGGTTGAGGAGTATGACTCAATCATGAAGAATCAGGTGTGGGAGGTTGTTCAGAGGCCACAAGGTAAGAAGGTGGTGGGTTCTAGATGGATCTATAAGGTAACGCATGCAGCAAACGGAAGTGTGGAGAAGTACAAGCCACGCTTCGTGGTGAGAAGGGATATTCGCAGAAGGAAGGTATTGACTATGAGAAAACCTTCGCCCCTGTCGCTAGGTATTCTTCTATTCGGACTATCCTATCATTGGCAGCAGAGATGGGTTGGCGCGTTCATCAAATGGACGTGAAGACAACCTTCCTCAATGGAGTGATTGAGGAAAAGGTTTATATTGAGCAACCAGAGGGGTTTGAGGTGGAGAGTAGAGAGTCTCATGTATGCAAACTGCGGAGAGCTCTTTATGGGCTCAAGCACGCACCTCGAGCATGGTACTCGAGGATTGACAGCTATCTACGAGAGATGGGTTTCCAGCGGAGTGAGGCAGACCGTAGCCTGTACTTCTTGTCAGGTGAGGTACCTGTTATCACATATATAGTAGCCGGGCTACCATACCTTCTTTTTCAGATTCCAGAGCACTATTCAACCAGTTCCTTTCCATTTGAGATGCTGAGATGAGCATCTATTATGGATCATTATCAGATTATGGACAGCAGATATATTCCCCATGCCATGACTGAGTTTCAGGACACTCAGAGAGAGGACTGATGTAGCCATTTAGCCATTTATACAGAGCAGTCAGTAGTGCCCAGAGTTACAGCAGCAGTTTCAGAGGACAGATTTTGGTTCAGATGATGAGCATTCAGGTATATGACTCAACAAGTATATTTTGGTGTTATGGTTATATTGTTTTTATATTCATTCTTATAGCATGTCTTAGTATTTAGCATCATGATCTAGCGATCATATAGATATCTGGACCTGGTTGTACTTTATATATATATATATATATATATATATATATATATCATATTTTCCCTACTCAGACTTAGAAGTTCGTGGCCTATACTCATCGGTATTACCCTCCTTAGGGAGATTAGAGGTGATCATTCCCACGATACTTTGGCTTGCTAGTGTTGGTCTCACTACTCATTGTCTTCATCTATCCATTACCTACCCAGTTTGTTTATTACCTTGACTTACTACTTGACTAGTGGCATGAAGGACCTTTCCCCACTGTAGCCTCTGTATTGGATGAGCTTCCCTGTTTATTGTGTCTCGACTCTGAGTTGGTGACAAAACTTACCTTTGTGATCCGGATTTATGTGGGAACGAAACAAAAGATAGCATATACAGAATCATATACAGAGATATATTGCAAATAACACAGTGATACAGTAAACACATATTCTATTAAATAGCGGAAATAGAACAGACTGTAAAATACAATAGCTAGAATGGTGGTAGCTATCTCTGAGAAGAGATGTGGCCGCTATGCTCATTCGTGCCAAGATGAATACAAAGAGAGGCCGAAAGGGCCTATTTATCATAAGCATGAGGGAAAGAATCCCAAACATCCAAAAACCTAACCCTAGAAGATGAACCGTCATAAAGTCATGTGGGCCCCGTTTGGTTAAGTTAGTACATCAACTTCCTGGGGTCGTAACTTTTGCATACGATCTCCGTTTGGGGCGCTCGGTAGCCCGTTGGAAAGGTCTATCCGAGATTTACAACTTTCCACTGGAGCCAAATATATGCCGGAAGCAACCATTTGGCCCCCCAAATTGCCAAAAAAGGTCGTTTAGGGCCTCAAAATGGCTCCGGAAGTTCAGCACCCGAAAAACTGCTAAAAATAGTAATTTACCAAAATTGCCAAAAGACTGTTTTGAGCCAGTTGGAAGAGGTGGGCCGCCATCGATATCCACCTGGATCAATCCTCCCTCCTTAGGAAGCAATGGTCTCCATTGCGTTAAATCCCTTATCATATGCCGAGCTGTGTGTCGAGTTGAGCTCTTGGTGCGACATTTGATGAAGTGGAAAGGTTGCCTTACTTTGACATCTTCAGAGGGTTGTAATTGTTGTTGATGGATGCGCTGGAGTTGTTCAACAGTTTTGGTTGTTGTGGTATCCTTGGTATGCACCGGTGTGGATGGTTTCTTTTTGGAGGAGCACCTTGAATGCGTGGCCTTGCACTGTATAGGTACCCGAATAGGCGATGCTGCACTAACTTTGTGTTTTTCTTGTTTCTGCTGTGTAGAAGGATAATCTGCAGAGGTTGTGGATGTCTCCGCGATCTGACGTTCACCTTCAATGGCAATTGCGAATAGGGAAAATTTCCCAGTGTGGGAGATTATCTTCCTTCCCTGCTCGTTTGGGGTAGGTGAAACTATCTCTGGTATCCGATAGAGTTGTCCTCCCAAAGTGACAATGACACTGCGAGGTCGTGATTCATATACCGCATGACGCCTCCACATATATGGTTGTCCTAAAAGAACATCACATACTTCAAGTGGGGCCACATCACACAATACCTCATCTTTGAAGGGCTTGATGCCATATGGTAGGCGACATTGGTGACTGACACGGATCCTTCGTCCTTGGCTTAGCCATCCAATGGTGTATGGTTGTGGGTGTGGCGTTATTGGTAGCTCCAATCTCTTGATGACTTCTTCTGAGATCAGGTTCTTCTGGCTGCCGCTGTCCACAACAAAGTGTAGGGGAATTCCCTTCACCCACATCTGTGAGTGGAAAAGGCGCTCCTCTGCCTCCGACTCTTCAGGCTCCTCAGGCTGAATCTGTGTGGTGGCAACAACGGCACTGGGTTCTGCATCAATGATCTGCTTCCCTTTTTGCGCGGCTGTGAAATTAGGTTCCGAGTCAGAATCAGAACTGGGATCTGATTCTGAAGCTTTGATCTCAGCCACCAATGACTGTTTTGAGCGACAATCATCAGTGTTGTGCCAGGGGCTTTTGTGGAACTCGCACCACTTCCCGGTGTCCTTCTTTGTCTTTTCTTTACCCTTCTTCACCTGTGGTTGGGACTGGTTGTCCTTTTCCTGCCCCGTGCTCTGCGAGCTAGAGTTTCCCTTGCCCTGCTTCTGCGCAGGTCCGAAGTCACGCTTGTTCTTTTGCTGAAATTTCTGCTCAATTTTGACAGCATATCGATAGGCGGATCCTAGTGAAGAGATTTCCAAGAAATCCATCTCTGTTCGGATGTACCGGTGTAGGCCACTGCGATATTTCAGTACTAGGTGCCGCTCGAAGTCCTTGATACCTAGCTTTGTGCGCAAGGTATGAAATTTGTTGGTGTACTCCGACACCGTTTGGTCCCTCTCTTGATGCAGAATGGTCCATTTTGTGTACTGGTCATCATAGTTTCCAACAAGGTAATATTGTTCCTTGACGGCATCTATAAAAGAGGCCCAAGTGGGATTGGAATATTCAAACAATCCAGACTCGTCTGATGAGTTTTGCTCACAATAAGTTTCCCACCAATTTTTGACATGGGGGACGGCCTTAAGGAGTGCAAAGATGATCTTTTCCCTGTCGGAAAATTGGTGGACAGAGAAATACCCTTCTAGTAGATTCAACCATTTATCTAGAGCATCGGCATTGATTTGGCCTTCAAATAAAGGGATATCAAAATTAACTTGTACCTTGAAGGGAGTCGTATCTCCGAAATGGCTACTCGTTGAGGGTGCGTTTGCCGTTGTTGGCATGCGTTGAAGGATTTGGGCGAAATTATCCATCATCTCGTTCCTCTGTCGCGCAAGGGCTTCCTCGAGCAACAACTTGATAGGATCTACTGCTCCGTCGTCTCTCTTTTCTTTCGCCATGGGAGGCCGTTTGGGGCGGCGAGAGTGGTCTTCCCCAAGTGAAACTAGTTCGAGACCCAACTCTCTGTATCCTGACCTCGTCGGGGACATGCACCAAGAAACAATCAAAGAGCAGACCGCTCTGATACCACTGATCCGGATTTATGTGGGAACGAAACAAAAGATAGCATATACAGAGATATATTGCAAATAACACAGTGATACAGTAAACACATATTCTATTAAATAGCGGGGAAATAGAACAGACTGTAAAATACAATAGCTAGAATGGTGGTAGCTATCTCTGAGAAGAGATGTGGCCGCTATGCTCATTCGTGCCAAGATGAATACAAAGAGAGGCCGAAAGGGCCTATTTATCATAAGCATGAGGCAAAGAATCCCAAACATCCAAAAACCTAACCCTAGAAGATGAACCGTCATAAAGTCATGTGGGCCCCGTTTGGGTAAGTTAGTACATCAACTTCCCGGGGTCGTAACTTTTGCATACGATCTCCGTTTGGGGCGCTCGATAGCCCGTTGGAAAGGTCTATCCGAGATTTACAACTTTCGACTGGGACCAAATGTATGCCGGAAGCAACCATTTGGCCCCCCAAATTGCCAAAAAAGGTCGTTTAGGGCCTCAAAATGGCTCCGGAAGTTCAGCACCCGAAAAACTGCTAAAAATAGTAATTTACCAAAATTGCCAAAAGACTGTTTTGAGCCAGTTGGAAGAGGTGGGCCGCCATCGATATCCACCTGGATCACTTTGGTGAGTTGGATTTCTTTGAGAAGTCCCCCTAGTCACTAAAGATGTTGTTGGTTAAACCTGAAACTTTTAGTGCTGCCATTAATGCAAAATATGGAAATGAAAAAGTTGTATCTTGTATGAAAATCCCATTCATGCAATGTGTTTCTCAACACACATGAATGAAAGGCAAGCCAAATGAAAATGGCTATGAAATATCAAATGTTATATCTGTTGTGAAATGTAAATACCTAGGTAAACAAGTTGTCTGTGACACACCTAGAAGTGCTCAGGTAAACAAGTGCCTTAAAAACACACCTGTGGCAACAAGCCTAATTAAATGTAAATCTATGCAATGTGTTTATAAACACACATAGATCAAAGGCTATGGAAACTTTAGGCCCAAAAAGCAATGGAACTTAAACTCTATATCAAAAAGATTGTTGGCCTCATTTGTATTATGGATTGTGCACATCTGTGAAGGTGAATAAACACTCTTTGAACAACTTACCCATTTGTGAGACACCGCCATTCCCTGTGTTATTTCTTGTCCACTATATGCTATGGTGTGTATTTCGTTGTCCATTTCCAAAGTGTCACAGTGTTAAGTCAGTAAGTCATCCTTTGACCTAGCCATGTTATTTTTAGCCTTCACCCTTCACTAGCAAATTGATCACAACTATGAAGTGAGTATGACCTGGAAAGTCTAATCTGAGTAATAAATAATAATTAATGACCTATTATATTTGGATTTAGATCGCCAGTAATGATTGCTAGTTGCTTTAATTGCTATTTGAATGGATTGTAGAGCATGTTTTAACCTTTGACACCTTGCAGCAGCTTGATGACAGTTTGAGTTATATTTTGGTCATGTTGACTTGGTCAAACCCAGTTTGACCAAAAGTCAACCACAGGACATGAGGTAGCAAACCTCAGATGCTACAGATAGATGATATATGGTCTGGTACAGGTTACCATGGTGGGATTATGCAGTGGTTTCAAGCTTATGATGATGATTTGTGCTTTTTCATCACTTTTACAAATTATTATTATTTGGCCTGACGGATATGATGAGTATTTATTTTGGACCATGCAGAGGACTATATGGTGTATGAGTACACACCTTAGATGGATTTGGACCTTCTGAGTCCAATGAGACAGTCCAAATCAGAGGCAGTTACGGTGATTTTTAGCCTCAGTTCCGGGCAGTTACGGTGATTTTTAGCCTCAGTTGGCTATCCTAGTGCAGATTTGGTCTATCAGAGGCCTTGTCAGAGCAGAGCAGAGATTGGGTGAGTTCACCTAGGGTGCTGTGCATGGAGGGGGTGGTCCAGCCACTTGATATTACCATGTTACCCCCCCTCCCAGAAAGCCGGGTGCCCTCACCTTGACAGCGCAAGCACTCTAGGAGGTAGTTTGGGCAGTTTCACACTTCCCGAGGCAGTCCAGAAATGGTGAAAATGGCTACTAAAGAATTCGATTTGGGCTACTAAGGCAAAGTTATGGCATGGGATGACTTGTGATGATGAATGGGATGTCTTCCACACCTTCCCCAGCAGTATCAGTTTTCAATGGGACCCACATCCATCACTTTTGGCACTTTTTGATGATTTCTGGAGCCTTCCAAGGCTCGCGACTTTCCCAGAGAGGCACGATTTGGTGTCTTGGTCTTTTATTCTTGGATATTGTGCCATGGGGATTGACCAAGGGTGTTAGAAATTACCCCTTGGACCCACCATGAGCTATGTCTTATGTCTTATCATTATATTTTGGTGGGATCCCCTCTCCTAGGGTGAGTTTGTCCACATATTGTTATATTTTATTATTGATCCATGTATTTTATTGTTGAGCACATCTCAACCATTGATTAGATCTTTTGATATTTTAATCTTAGCCACTCATTCAAAAAGTGGTTAGGATCTAAGTTGCGGGGAAGCGCTCTCCCCCCTCTCGCCCCCGCTCCGGAAGCTAGCTTCCGGCCGAAGCTAGGCGGAAGCGCGATTCGCTTTCGCTTCCGGGCGGAATCGTTTTTGAGAAGCGCGCTTCGGGGTTCAAATTTTCGCTCCCTACCACTGTATGAGAGCGTGCAGGAATCGATCCGAAGCGTCGCTTCCGGATCGATTCCTCTTCGCTTCCTATTCGCTTCCTGTTCGCTTCCCCCAGCGATTCCGGCGAAAAAAAAAACGCTTCGGTCGCTTCCGAAATCGATTCCCGTAGCTTCCTCAGACGATTCGCCAAAAACCGCGATTTTCATGGTGAGTTGGAGCTCGTGGGGTCCACGCTTGGGGTTTTGGAGGGGGGAATAGGGCTTTGAGGTATAAAGCCCTCCTCTACACTCCATTTTGTCACTTTGTTTGTTTGAGAAGAGAAGAGAGTAGAGGAGAGGAGAAGAGAAGAGAAGAAGAGAAAGAGGAGAAGGTGCCATTGGAGATTGAAGAAGGTTGGAATCTTGGATGCTTGGAGCCTTGGCAAGTTGGCACACTCACTACCATTGGAGTCTTGGACATCCAAATAGGTAGGCTCTAAACCCTTTCTTGTTGATTTGCTTTGTGTTTGAAGTTTGAACTTGAAGTTTTGATGGTTGAGACTTGAATTTTTTAAGCTTGAAATTTGACTAGAATCTAGAATGTCATTGTAAATGTTCCTCTCCTACTCTTTCCCATGCTTTCTCCATCATTTCTATTGCAGGGCAACAAGTTAAACTCTAGTTCCACTTCCAACTTCCAAGTCCAACAAACATGATGATGGGTTTATGGTTTCTTTTGTTGGTTCCATTTGTTGTTTTGATGATGTTCATTGAAAACCGGAGGAGGAATGAGGGAGAGGGAGATGATGAAGAAGTGGGTAGTGGCACATACCGTGGAGAGGAGGAGGGAGGGGAAGAAGAGGAGGAGGAGGAGGAGGAGGGAAACCAAATGAAAACCAAGGAAGACACAACACCCTTATGGAAATATGTCACCAAGCAGGGAGGAAGCAAGGGGGGTGGAACCACCAAATTTGGTTGCCCCCATTGTAAAAAGACTTACACGGGTTCATATACCCGTCTGAGAAGACATCTATGTGGGAACATGCCATGTGATGAAAACAAAACTGTAGGAGTTTGTGTTTGCAAAAGTGTGCCATCAACACAAAGAGCCATGTATAAGAAGGAAGAATTTGAAGCACAAAACAAATCAAAAGCAAGGGTTGACCATGACCCCTCAATGAACTCACCGATAGCTAGAGGCCCATCCACCCAAGGTAGTGGATTCTCACCCCCTGGGTCACGCAGGACAATATCAGATTTCCTTGACACCAACGGTAGGGATGACGTGGATGCAAGAGTGTTCCGGTTTCTCCATGCATGTGGCATACCGTTCAATGTCCTTCGCTCACCCTATTGGCATGAAATGGTAGATGCCATTCGCACTGCTCCAGCAGGATACAAGAGCCCAGGGTATGACAAAGCTAGAACTGTGGGGCTTGACAAGGAAAGAGGCAAGATCCAAAATGCTTTGGGGCAATTCACAAATGCTTGGAATGAGTATGGGGTATCAATTGTATCAGATGGATGGACAAATGTAAAAGGCAAGCCATTGATAAATGTTCTTGGTGTGTCTGCTACTGGTGCAGTCTTCCTTTCATCCCATGACTACTCAGATAAATTCAAGACTGGCATAAACATTGCAGAACTCCTACTCAAAACCATTGAATCTATTGGTCCATACAATGTCATCCAAGTCATAACCGACAATGCTGCTAATTGTAAGGCAGCGGGAGCAATCATTGAAGATAAATACCCCAACATATTTTGGTCTGGGTGTTTGGTTCACACAATGAACCTTTTGATGCACGACATCATTAAGTTGAAGGAAAATCAATACAAATGGATTGGTGAATTGTACAAAAAGGGCAAGAAGATGATAAGATTTATAACCAACCATAGCAATGCCCATGGCATTTTCCGCAGTCACTCAAAGTTGGAGCTATTGAAGATAGCAAAGACTAGATTTGCTAGCTACTACCTCACTTTCAGGCGCCTTTTGAAGGTAAGAGAGGGATTAGCTAGCATGGTATCAAGTGAGTCATGGCAGGTCTTGAAAGATAGGTGTACATCCGCATCTGAAAGGTTTGATTTTCAGGAGGTGGAAGAAACAGTTCTTGATGCGGGATTTTGGGCAAGTGTCAAGTATGTTTTGCAGTTCACAAAGCCCATATATAACATGATTCGGTTTGCAGATACATATAAGCCGGTGATTGGGGAGGTTTATGAGCAGATGGATAGCATGCTGGGTCAAATTAAAGATATTGTTGAACAGAAAGATCCCATCTTGTATGACCATATTCATGAACATGTGGTCAAAAGGTGGGAACATCTCAACGTTCCACTGCATGCCTTAGCGTATGTATTAACACCAAAATATTATTCTCCATCTTGGTTGGCCAAACCAGCACCTGGGGGTGGGGTTAGGAGAAAGCCCCACACAGATCCAGAGGTACATCTTGCATACATGACTGCTATAGAAAAATTGGTCCCTGATTTAGAGGAATGTGACATATTGCGCAGTGAATTAAGCAAATACCTCAGTGAAGTTGGTCCATTTGGTACTTTGCATGCAATCAGAGATCGAGATAGGGCGCCTCCTATCGAATGGTGGAACATGTATGGCTCAACATGCCAACGCTTGTATAGATTGGCTGTTAGAGTGCTTTCACAGGTGGTTAACAGTTCCTCTGCAGAAAGGTGTTGAAGCACCTATAGCTTCATCCACTCAGTGAAAAGAAATCGATTAAATGAAAATCGAGCAGAAAGCTTGGTTTATGTACATTACAACTTGAGGTTGTTGACTCATTATTGTGAGCGTGCCAAAACTGATAGATCATATGTCACTTGGGACAACAATCCGGAGGAGCATAACTTGGAGGATGGAGCCATAGCTTTGGAGCGCTTGGAGGAAGAGCTTTTGGGCGATGAGGATGACGCATATGCAGTACCACTACCAAGGGCGCCGCCATCTTCTTCCTCGTTTCCAGATGCACCATCTTTGCCTAGAGGTTCACGACCTCCATCTGCATCAGTGAGGGGGGGTCGTGCAGGATTGAGTCTTGGACGTGGCTCAGCAGTGGTGGCTACTGGGGATGATAATCCCACTCCCATTGTTCAGAGAGCACGAGAAAAGAAAATGGAAATTTCTCGTGGCAAGAGGAAACATCCATGATTCCATAAAATCTACTTTTCTTGTATTTTCTTGTTTACAGTACTTTCAAGTTTCGGCACTATTGACTCTTTTATATTTATTATCATATATTTTGTAAACATTACATGGCATTTCAAGTTTGAAGTTTTATGTTGAACCTACCTTTGAATTTGAAGCTTTAAGGTTGAATCTTGATGTTATAACTTATGGAATCATGGATATTGGACCTATGGTTGATGAAATCATGAATTCACTAGTAAATGATTAATGAATGATGTTATATGGTATTATTGTTTATTTCATGCTTTTCAATGATTAATGATGTTATATGATGTTATCTGATGATTGATGAACTTCTACTTGCATTTGTTGACATATATGCATCAAAATATATAAAAAATATATATTATATAAAAAACGCTTCCGGAACGCTTCCTAACCGGAAGCTTTTGAAAATTTCGCTTCTCGCTCTCGCTCCCGCTCCCGCTTCTCGCTCCCGCTTCCGCTCCCAAGTAACCTTGGTTAGGATTATGGCCTCTATCCATCCTATTTAAAGGGGAGAGCTTCTCATTGTAAAATGATCTAGAGAACTTGGCTCTTGGCTCTTGGAATAAAATTTCTATCTTTTGGAGTACATGCTTGGATCTTGGAGTGGATGCTGGTTGTTTTAATTGTAAATGCTTTTGTCCATTGCACTGGAGGATCTATTGTAGCTATCTTGCATATTTTGCCATATCTTTTTACAGGTGGAGAAGACTTCTTTGACAAGTGCGAATTGGTGGTGAGGCTTTCCCTTCAAGCTTGGAGGAGGACGTTTTGGTTAATCAGGGAAGGGTTTTGTCTTTGTACCAACTATTCTTTGCTTATCTCTTTCTTGCTTGTATCTACCTTCAACATGTTAAACTGATTGATGCTTTGCTCCTTGGTTTTGACAGGTTAGAGGAACACACATGTGGCTTGGAGAAAATCGATTTGGCAAGAGGGCTTCAAAAAATTTCTTCATTTGATCTTTGGCAAAAGTAATCATCATCTCAACTAGCATTCATCTCTTCATCCAGGTATGCTCCAAAGGTATGGTCTTCTTTTTCCTTGGCTTATCCATAACTTCTAGATCATAAAAACCCTAATTGATTAAAACCCTCATTTTTCACTTTTTCTTAGATCTACTTGGATCTAGCTTGGCTTTGGGTAAGATATTGAAAACCCACCTCTATAGCATCCACGGCAATTCGGATCTATAGTTTGGTGAGGATTGGCCTTCATTTGACACACTTTCCAAGGCACATTAGTCTTCTTGAGGGAGGTCGCAATTCTTGAGGGAGGCTATTGGGGCTACTTCCAAGAGATGGGTAGGTGAGATCCCACTTGATTCATACTCTCCTCACTTGATAACCTACCCTTAGTGCTTCACCTTGTTGATTTTTGCCTTGTGGGCCCCATTCCTCATTTTAAGGGTTGTGCCCCACTTGGGTCAATTTGGTGATGCATTTTCCATCTCAGATCTATGAAGATCTAGCCATTGGATCACTCTGATTTTCTAGATCCACATTGATACTTGCCTAAACTAATTGGATCTAAAGTTTGGTGGTTATTGGACTTGATTTGACACACTTTACCATGCTTTTGGCCCTCCTTGGGCAAAGTCGCACTCCTTGAGTGCTTGAGTTTGTCCACTTCTAGGACATGGGTGGTTGAGATCCCATTGGTTTTGAAACAAGCATACCTTGAAACCTACATCTAGTGTCTCACTTTGTGAAGTTCTGCCTTGAGGGTATCATCCCTCATTTTGGGGATTGTTGTCCACTTGGGTCACATAGTGAAATATTAGATCTAGTAAGATCCCACCATCACATCTTGGGTAACCCACTTGATTTGCATCCTAGGTGTCCCGATCTATAATTTGACATCCTTTTGACTCCATTTGCCCATCCACTCAAGGCACTAGTTCACCTAGGGCAATTCGCACTCCTTGGGAGTAGTCACCAAGG
The DNA here is from genome assembly GCA_027924585.1 of Larix kaempferi. Classification (NCBI taxonomy): domain Eukaryota; kingdom Viridiplantae; phylum Streptophyta; class Pinopsida; order Pinales; family Pinaceae; genus Larix; species Larix kaempferi. Next base: position 26,545,643 of record BSBM01000476.1, read on the forward strand.
CACTTTGCAAACTCAAGTTTGTGAAGTTCAAAGACAAGTTGGGGTTGTTACCGAATCCCTTCCTCGTTGAAAGGGAGTGTTAGATTATGACAACTGAGGAAGGTCTTCTTGCATGCATGTGTCCTTGCATGCAGAAGACGAAAACTGAGGAAGCCAATAAAATGTATTTAATTAACTTTTCCTAAGTTTACTTGGGAAAATTAATTAAAGTGGTCTATTTAATTATTGACTTAATGAAATTACTTTTTATAAAGTATGAGCGAAAAATTAAAGTAAATGGCAAGATCTAATCTTGGCCATTGATCTCACCGGAGGATCTCATCCATTGATCCATAATGAGATTAGGTTATTCGCTTAGAGCATTGAGTTATAAAGGAAAGGTCAATTGGTTGAGAGGACACACATTCATTCCGACAAAGATTGAGAGAGCAGCATTGTGAGAGAGAAGACGGAGAAGCAGCGAAGCGAAGAAGAACAGCGCAGAGGAGTGAGAGAAGCAAAAGGGACAGGGCAGAGGCAACTGTACAGCAGGCAGGCCGTACAGCCGTACAGCAGCCAGTCGTACTGTTAGTACAGACCGTACGGAATCCGTACAGCAGGTCGTACAACTACAGCAGGCAGCTGCATCGGGATCCGTGCCAAACCGACAGGTTTTTCTCAATATTTCTGTGTGTTTCGATTTTGCCATTGTTGGCTGAAAATCGATTTTTCTAATTTGTAAAAGGCTCCATATTTTCTGAATAAAATATCTCTCATACTGCTGCATCGGTTTTCCCATCTTGGGTTTTTCCGGGGTTTTATAGCCGAAAATATTGTGTTGTTTCTATTGGTGTGATTGATTGGTATATCTCTCAGTGTTTTATTTCCGCTGCAAATTTATGAGTGAAGAAACCCTGGGGTGATTGAAAATAATTAATTGCATGCGTTTAGTCCTAGCTGGGTTTTAAGGAAATTTACATGTAAAATACACCTATTTTGCATATATATCAGAAATATGAATGTCTGTTCATGAGCCACTTAAGTCTGTGTTAATGTCATTTCCTTGCTATGATTATAAGCACGTTGTATGAATTATTGTCATGAAAACTCCTGCCCAAAATCATGATACAATATTCCAAACAAATTCCAAAACCAAACCAGCAGTAAGGGATTAGCAGTGGTTGAGACAAGGACACTTACATTCAGTACACATTGAGAATTAGTGGATCAAATTTCTATCTACAGCAGTCATCAACAACATTCCTAAGTGATTTGACAATAATCAGTCACAGTCTAATCATTGGGTAATTGAAAATTTTGAGTTTCAATTTTGAGTCCAAATAGTCCAAGGATATTACATTCTAGTTCTACTTCTAGTTCTAGCAGTGGTGATGAGTTTGATGATTGATCATGTTGATCAATGACATGTATGATGTATGATGTAGTGGCATCATAACATGTTGTTTTTTGGACTCTACAGGCCATTTACGACTCATCGATTATGTATTTTGTTCCAGATATGTATTGCATAGTACACTTTGTGCCATTTTGATATATTCACCCTTATATGGTATATACATGTGCAGACTTTGGATATTTTGTCTCTAATGCTTTGGAATCATGGATTAGAATCTTTAAAATATTGTTTTTCTTTAAAATCTAATATTTTATGTATTTATGAGTAAATCAAGTCATTAAATTCAAATCGACCGAGTTATTACAGATTCATTACCAATTCCGAGTCCAACTCCAAGTTGACCCTCGACCGATTCTGAGTCCGAGAAAAAGTTTTAAAACATTGGGGCCAGCACATTCCACCAGGCTGGTGTTCAGACAGTATTTCCAGAGACAACTTTGCTTGATCCAGGGTTGGTTCCCATTGAGTTCAAGTATAGGAATGGTTCAGTGATGTTTTCCTGATTCAAAGACAAATAGTTCACAAGTTTTCCTCATATTTTGAGAGAGTTGTTATTTTCGACAGGACTCCTATGTTTTAGGAGATGGGGTTCAGAAGTTTGTTTGTCAGAGATGATCATATTTTTGGCATCCTTGAGAGCTCAGGATTCCGATGAGCCTTTTTCAGATGACATGCATAATACTTCTATTTTTGGCAATTAGGGTTTGACTTGCATGGCCTTGCATGGCACTATCAAGGGCATGCATGGACATGCATGTTTTTGCATGCCAAATATTCAAACATGCAAGCAATTTTCTATTTTTAACAATAGGTCATGAATGTGTGACATGTAGCAGTCTCAAGTGATGACACATGGCAGCTTCTAGTTGTGACATGCGGTGAACTCATGTGATGGCATGCAGCATCTTTCGATGACATGCGGCAGGATCTAGGTGCCTACATTAGTCAGCAATGATGTGTGTTACCGAACAAACTAGCATGTGTTACCGAACAAACTAGCAGGGCTAGTTCCCAGTAATCAAATATAAGAACTGTGACCCAATGTCACCTCGATCGCAATTCTAACTTCTTCGAAGTGTCGGAACATCCAAGGGGAAGGAACCTTTTGATACCCTGTATGATACTGATGCAATAAAAGACTATATTCTCTATGCAATTGTTAGTTTTGACCAGTGCCTTATGGAGTCCATGAAAAGAAACAAACTACGCAACTGGGTTAGACAAGCAAAAATGCATCAACCATCCATGTAGCAGCTATCCTTCCATAGTTCATTCATATATCATTTATACCAATGATCATCCAATGGTAATCAGGTGTGTAATTATTAGCACAAAAATAATAATGTTCAGTCAAGTATCTTGAAGTTTGTGCAATAAAAACCAGGGTTTAAGACAAACTTTCAAACAAAAATGTTATGATAGCTAGTACTTTCCATCTGCAATATATCATTTATCAACCAATGAAAACAAGTTTTAGTATGCCATATGTAAAGGTAATGCTACAGGATAACAGTAGTATGAACAATATGTAAAAGAACTGTGGCAAATCAGAACTAGCTTCTTATACTGTAAGGATTAGCAGCAGTAAGTGTTTGTCACTCAATACAACGACAATACTAACAAAGTATAATCACTAATAGTCACAATCCAAACCTGATATGTCATCACCAGAAGTACTTATTTCAGAGCAGCAATAAAGATATAACAGCTGTAGGTTCAATAGCAGTAATATATTATCCAATTTTGTGAAAAAAAGATCATGCAAAAGCGCGTATAGTCATCCCAAATTCTGAGTGATGAAATAACCAGTATATGTCAAACTGTAAAATTAACTTTCAGACCTGTATTAGATAAATTTCAGACTTTTACTTTCATCCAATGAGACCTCAATTAGTACATGAAGTTATGGAGATATTTAACCTTGGAATTTGTTTGCTTTACTGCGTGCAGGAGTTAGGTCTTTGAGAGGGCTGTCCTATGTGTGGCCTCTTGCAAAAACACAAACTTGTAGGTCTACAAAAGTTTTGCTTTAGGGCTTGGGAGGCCCCGACCGAGAGCTTGCAAGCCAGGGAGAAGAGCTGGAACAGTCCCTGGGGAGAGGACCGAGGGCTTGAGGAGAAGGGATAAGAAAGGAGGGCAGCGGAAGAGGTGGAGAAGGGAGAAAGGAAGGTGAGCGAAGGTGAAAGGAGGGAGGCCGAGCGAGGAGAGAAGGAGGAGGAGCGAAGGTATAGATACAAGGAGAGGAGAGCGAAGGCAAGGAGGGAGGAAAAGAGGAAACATGAGGGTTTTCAGGTCTACGATTTAGGTTTAAAACAGAAAATTTAGGGTTTAAAACTTGATTTTCTGAAGCTAATATGTAAATCTAACTAACCAAATAATATGAATAATCTAACATTTACAAAATAAACAATGTAGGGTTTGAAAAAAGTATAGAAATTAGGACAACTAAGGGTTTTAAAGAATCTTTAGCATAACCCTAGGGCATCAAAGAAAGAGGCTTCCCCTCTTGAGATGGTGCTTGGCAAGTTTGGCAACTAGTGTCTTCCTCAACAACCTCAAAGGTTGGTTGAAGGAGACCTAGTAATAGCAAAACTTGAAGACCTAAAGCTCAAGCCTAAGAAGGACTCTTTTGGAGGAGGTCCTAACAATGCTATGGTGACTAAAGACAGAAAATGAACTAGTTGAGACAAAATGCAGCATTAATGGCTACCATTCAACCCTAAACAAGCATCATTCTCCAACAATTAACAAAGAGACATCAAAAGAGAACATAGATACCTCCTTGTGCATGTGTTACACCAACAACTCTAGCATCACCATAGCAAAGAAAGCAAGAACAAAAGATACTCTATGAATTTGCTCGAAACCACAAGTAGAATCCTCCTCAAGAGGTGCGCATCAATTAAAGAGCCCTAGTGAGGGAAAAAATCAGCATAAAAAGCTTTATCCCATCAGTTGTTATGTTAAAATGAAGTGATGAGAAGTGTATTTATACTTTTCTCACACTCATTTTACAAAAATTAAAAAAAAATATACAGGCCGACATGCCTTTCAAAATGTCAACTTAAAATTAAAACAATAATAATATAAAATAATCAAATCTGTGGGTAATTTGGGGCATTTTCCCCAGAATTTACCCACATGACTAAAATAGCTAAAAATAAGCATATCAGTCTACTCTAAAGGCCTGACTGCGAAGGGGGGGTTCGTCATGCCCCATCTAATCCCAACAGTAGTGAAAATCCCTCAACGCCCCCCCCCAATCAAGCATTGCAGCCTGGCCTGGAGGATGACGTCATCATCAAGAGGAGCCCAAGGAGAGAGGGCGTTGGTGAACTAGAGGACCAGGAGGGTGTGGGAGGTGACCTGGAGGAGAGACATATGCCTCAGTACTGAAAGATCTGTCACCGGAATGATAAATCAAGGTTCGGGTCATGTGACCCAGTGATCCACCCATGGAAGCCCCGGACACCAACCTCAGGGCTTCAAGCCCTTTCATGAGGCAGTCAGCAATGACACTAAGCCATAGTACTTCCAAAGGAGAAACTAGAGGGTCTGCCCATAACCCCTGCTCAAAAAAAGTTGGCTAAACACCCTTCTTGGTCAGAAAAATGACCCCCTCTCCCTAGGGGACCTCTGCAGGTACGTTGGTACTGGTACCACGTAACAATGTGGCAAGCACTTGAGTTCACTGAAGGGTTTCATGAGTTATCAGAGCGCATGCCTTGGTCAATTGGAGACAACTAGGTCACTTGTATGGATATGGAAGTGAGGTGGCACCAGGGTGAGTTAATTGGATGTCTATGTCAGTTGATTAAAGCACCCTCCTTAGTAGACTGAAGTAAGGAGCACTTTGCATCAGTTCACCTACAATTACTCTTAGTTTACCTTTACTTCTCTGGTGTGCATGGGTTTCTCTCACTTTACTCAGGATCTAACTCAAAGTATCTTCACTTAACTCAACACTTTGACACCTCACCTCGATCAATCATTAGTTTAACTAAAGCGCATGATCCTCTCTCTCTAGTTCATTGCCACTCAACTCAAAGATACTCCAAGAAAGACTAGTTTGCATGAATTTTTGGACTACACTCTAAGCTAGTCTAACTAAAGTGCATCCTTGGTTCAATCTTTACTTCACATCAGTTCATTTCAAGTTCATCTCCGATCTGTCAATGTGCACGGCATCTCTACCTCACTCCTTCATTGAGTTAACTAAAGCGCATGAGGAAAGGCATCACATGGACTAAGCAAATGGTTTACTTCACTTAGCCTCTCACCCAATCAACAAGGCGCCTACCTATCATCACTCTACTCCATCATTAGTTCACTCTAGTGCATTTCCAAAGGATCATTGCCCACGGTCTCTTCATAGTAGTTCATCAACAATCAAACCACAGGCGTCTCCACTTGACTCTGATGCATCCTCACCTAGGTTAATCAATGCACATCAGATTACCTTTAAAAGGAAGGGGTCGCTATGGTTTGAGGGTTGGATTTTCTTCAGCAGGAGCTTACTCTTTCACGTTCTCTCCCTTCTCTTCTAGCTTTTATTTTCTTGTGTAGGAAACATCATTGTACCAGTTCTGTATCTGTCTCTTTGGCGCAATCAACATTTTGTTTTTTGTAGAATAAAGCTTTGTTATGATCGTATCCAACTCTCAAAGTTTGATGGTATCTTGGTGGGATTTTGTGCAATTATTTGGAAGTTTTCAGCCTTTTATCTGGATAGAATTTATCATTTATAAGCACTTTCAATCTCTTTTCTTTCCACCTCTTTTGAAGCTAACGTTGAGGAGAATTCCACCAACATTTATAAAACCAATTATAATAACCCCTTTGGTTGTTCAATCACAGACCAAAGATCTTTTCTTGCTAATATTTTATAGTGTTTTATTGCACATTTACAGGTTAAAGGCAGCATAGGAAGAGTTAGGGACGCCCCCCTGAGGTTGGCATGCACTAGCCTAAACGGAAAGGAGTTCTGCTAGTGAAATTGGGCAATTTTCTCCTATAAGTTACACATATTTCTGATTGTTGATCCACAAAGTTGTTCATATTTACGTATGTGTGGAAATTTCTACTAACAAAAGCAAAGGTTAAGTTTGTAAAATAGGCAATTCTCCATCACAAGGATTCTATTTCACATTCTCATGCTTGGCAGAATTTGCAATAGGTGCATTTGTACCAATTTTTATAAGTGAATTTGCAATAGGTACGTTGAGAGATTGGACCATTGATGAGGCTTGATGTGACCTTCTAGAGACTACTTCAACGTCATGTGTGACCTTTTATGGATAGCACCCTAGCTTTCGGGGCTTATTTGTTGCATATGGTTGTCATTTGGACCATTTCTCATGGAGCACCCTCCCTCTTGGGGCTTATTTTGTACCATTTTGCTCATTTTGACCATGACTAGATGGAGCGCCCTCTCTCTTTGGGAGTTAGTTGGCATATTTTATTATTTTTTTACTCTATCTTGGGGTGTCCCTAGGATAGATCTAGGGTTTTAGCATTATTATTTTATTGAGAAGGAATTTAGATCTCTCTCCTATATGAGAGATCTCTTCCTCACTTGTACTTGTTGTTGTTGTTGTTGTTGGAGAAAAATACTATCACTTTGCATCTTTGGTTCTTTGTTCTCTTGGGATTTCTTCATGTGAGGCACAACTTGATAGCCAATATATTGAGGTAACTTGTTTCTTTTGGCATTGTAAGGTTTATGAAACTAGTCCATAGAAGGGCAATTTTGCTCCATTGGTTTAAGTGTCAGAATCTTCCATGCTTGCATCATACTTTAATTTTGTAACTTGATTGAGTATTTGGCATCTTGAGAGGGGACCTAATCAAGCTTGCATAGGCCAGAGGTGAAATTGATTCATAGATTTGTTGATGTTTTGTAGATCGAACAGAAACATCCACATAGGTTAGGTGTCAAACATGCGTGAAGTCGTCCAAGACAATCTATTTTGTAATTCACTTTATTTATAAAGTGAAAGTCTTTTAATTAGCTGTTGAGTCTAATAAACTGCATTTTAAAGCATTAGTGATTTAGACTAATCTCAACCAATGATCTCACCATGAGATTGGGTTATTTGTAGATTAGGGTTTCAACTAAAGTATAAAGGCAAGTCAAGGTAGAGGGAAAAGATACAATTCATTATTCAGGAAGACAGGTTGGTCCGGAAGTGAAGAGACTCAACAGAGAAGCAAAGTTAAAGCTTTGAAGAGGAGCCCAAATGAGAATCGAGCCGAATTCAGCCCGCAGCCTGCAGAGGACAGTGATCCGTACAGATGTATGGATCCATACAATACAGTCCATGTAATTGTACATACAAATCCATACAATCATACGGAACAGGCCCGTACAGTCATACGGACAACCGTACAGCAGTTCGTACAGGCAACAGTTTTATCGATTTCCATGCAGCTAGTTTTCTCGATTTCTGTGCAGCAAATTCCTCAGTTTTCGGAAAGCAGATTTGTCTTGTAAGTCTGCAAAAGCTTTGTTTTGTTGAGTGTACCATACTGCTGTGATTTATGGCAGCAGTGGAGGTTTCCTTGTAAGCTTTGGAATATTAATGAAAAGGTTGATTTGAGAGAGTACCTATATGTGTTGAATATTTTATGCTTCTGCATCCCGCTGTTTGATTTCCAGTTATATGTGTGATTAATGCATGCTCAGATTTATTTATGTTATTAAGTAAATTTGTGTCATGTCCCAAATTTGGTATTGGGTCAAAATGGACTAATCACATTGGCCCTATTCATTAGAGTTTGTCAAATTGATGCTAAAGGTCAAATAATTGCCAAGGAGGAAAATTACTAGTTTCCTAGGTTTAGGGTGGAAGCTTTGGGATTTGGAATAATGGGGATAATAAATGATGTTTGAACATTAGAATGGCATAAATATTTAATAAAGGAGATAAATAAATATATACAAGTGAAAATCAAAGTGGCATTTCATCATGAAGACACATGGAGGAAGTGGGACCCACATATGGCTAGATTTCCCCACTACACTTGGCATCATTCTCTCACCAATTCGAATTCAAGGTGAATGGTAACATACTTGGGGGAGTCCAAAAGGTATTATTCATTGCATTACTCATCCAAGGTCGAAATATAGAGGAAGAGTAACTCCCATGGAAGAGGAAGAGGCAATTTGGAGCTAGTGAGACACTTGGGCTAGATTCCCTAGCTCTATGACAACAATGATGAAGATGCTATGACACCTATGACACAAATCAGACCTGAAGGCTGACATATGACATATATGACATGTCAGGGCTAAAAATAGACTCCAAGAGGGCGCTCAAGGGTGTTAGGGCAGCTAAGATGCTTCCACATGTGATTTGGTGGAAGTGGGAGACTAGGAATTGTTGTACAAGTGGCGTTCTTTGGAATCTCTTCCCAACTTGAGTTGGCATGAGTCTCTTGGAAGGAATTCGACCCATGGAGGACATTAGAAGTTTATAAATGTCAATAACAAAGAATGAAACCAGCTTTTGATCATTTGTAGAATTTGCAATTGCAATTGTGAAGAGGGAGAGCTAGTGGATGACTAGTTTCTTGCCTTAGCCAATTTCGAGGGCGAAAGATTCCCATCCAAGTTGGCAATTGGAAAGGCCATTCAGACCTTTCATTTGGAGCTTTAATGGAGTCTTTATTTGCAGGTGTAAGCTACAGGGCAGCTCATGGTTTCTTCTATTGCAACTCGCTCCTTCAACCATTTCCCGTTTTGATGACATATTCTTGATCCTTGAGGGAGGGCGTTTTTGGTGAGCTATTGTACTCTTTGGGGGAGCTTCTAATGCCCCATTTCTTTTGTAATATGAATTAAATACTTTGTTCTTTATCTCCAAAAAGTTTCAGGTCGAAATTCCAAGTAGAAATGTATAAATCTCATTTTTAATGGAAGAACAATGCCATTTCCCCACTACCTTGTTGTGAGCCAATGTATTGATGATGATTTCGAATGAATGGATGATTATCTGATATATTTGTGATAAATATACTGCCATGGATATCTTATACAAGTTTCATGTACTGTACTTGAGCATTTGAAGCATTTTTACTCAATTTAATTGCATTGGGAGAAGAAATAGTGCCATTTCCCCAAGGGTCGAATTGGGGATTTTTGCAGTTGAATGGGAGAGGATGAGAACAATTGTAATAAACCATTAATGGTGCATATGAGACCTTAATAACATACTTAACACATTACTTACCTCTGTTCATAAATTTGAGTGGGTTTGGAGGCATTTGGGAAGCCATTTTCAGTACTTACCTTAGGGGAATTTGAACCCCAAATTACTCGTAAGATTGCATACTTGGTCCAGAATCTTAAGAGAGTTTGCAGAGGTCTTTTGGTGGCCATATGTTATCCCTGAACATCATATTCAATTCCTAATATCATTCATAAACCTTCCTTGAATATTTGAAGGCATTTGAAGTCAATTTGAGACCTAGAGACCAATACTAGTCAAAGGGGAATCACTAGTAAAGTTACCTACATTGACCAAAATTGAAAGAGTATTTGCAGAAGTGTTTTAAAGGTACAAAGGCATCCCTGAAACACATATTTATGTTCTAATATCATTCATATACCTTCTCAAAAGATTTGGGATCATTTGGGGCAAATTTGGAACCTAGAGATCGAAACTAGTCAAAGGTCGAACTAGGGAAAAAAGCGAAAAATTGCCATTTTAATAAAATTCCTAACAAGGGACATTACAATTTGAATATCTGAATTTATTTGATAAAGAGGCATAGGACAGAAGTCACCTAGGGCACAGAAAATTAACAAGATTGAATATGTCAAGGCTACCCTTCCTTGGTGAATTTGCAAGAATCTTCAATAGTTTGGGATAGGAATTTGTCATGCTTTGCAAGGGTTCCAAGTTCCAACCAAACACATAAAATCAAGGCCCAACGAGGATCTTCCCAAGACTCCATTTTGCCCAAGGGTTTGAAGGCACTAGTCTCTGAACTCCATATTTTCAACCAAAATTAACTAAAAAACAGTTTTCTTGTTTTTTGTTTTGTTTAAGGGTTAAATCACAAATCCCATGGTTAAAAAATTTAGAGTTTTACTTTTCCCTGAGCAAACCTAGGTAAATATCTGGTTTTATTATATCTTTTTAGGCTTAAAATTACAAATTTATTTATGTTTTAGTTCATTGGTTTATTGCAGAATAAACAGAGATAAAAAGTTAGTCCTCAAATCTCATATCTTACTAAGGGTTTTATGCTATAATTAACCACTGAAATTTGTGGGTTTTAGATCTTGGATTTCTTGTTGATTTTAGTGGTTTAAGTGGGCCAAATCTGCATTTTTATATTTCTGGAAAGTATTACAGCAATCTATTATAAATCTGGAAAGTTTTTTAGGGCCATTCTAGCATCATAAAATTCAGATTTCAGCACTTGAAAATTTCTGCATTTTCTTTGAGGTTAAAATCTGAGTTTTAAGTAGTCTTTCTTGCTCTTTTCTTACTGCAAACTTATTGAGACAATAAACTTAAATTTCTGGAAAATTACACTTGGTTGATAATTGATATCTACTTTGTAAATCACTCTTTAATATTGACTAAAGTAATTTGTCTCAACTCTGGAATTTTCTGCAATTTACTGTTTGTTCAAGTGTCCTATAACAGCAAGAAGACTTGAATGTTTATTTAGTTAATGGCTGGTTTATAATCATGTCTTAATCTAAACACATTGGCTAAATAACTACTTTTAAATTCTGAAAAATGTAATTTGGTTTGATGGTTTAACTGTAATTGCTAAACTCATATAATCATTGGCTAAGTGTTAATTAACTCTGGAATTTTTCTTTGTGCAACTTTGTGACGTTCTATCTTTTTATTTGCACATGCTCATAATGTCATTTTATAATTTATTCTCGTGGATTACCATGTTTGGGCATCTAAATCATAAAGACCTAAACATCATACTTAGAGAAGTGATTTTAGTCACTTCAACAAGTCTAGTTATTTTAATAAGTTTGAGTGACACCTTGTTTCAGAGATCTTTCTCTCAAACAAGGCCTCATTCAAAGCCTTAGCTTTAAAGATCTCTAAGAAACTAATCCAACTTGTCTCTTGTGCAATTTCATTTGTGGACATATTTTATATAATGGCAATAGCATTTCATTTATAAAGTCTTGTGGTTTATTGCTGCTATCTTCCTTTCACACTTGATATTGCTAAATGTTCATGGTTCATGTTATTTCACATTCTTGAGAAAATATCTTTTAACTTTCTAAGTGTTTGATCTATTGGCTATTGTGTATCTTGAATGATTAAATGCCTATTTGGGAAAAGTAACTTGATAATAAACTTCACATATCACAACTAAGTTAATCTCCTTTTCCTCAGCTCTCTCAGACCTAATCTAACCAAACCCAAAGAAGTCCCCTTTGACCTTGAGAGCTGGTCAAAAGAGTGGGAAATTAGCACTGAGGTGACAGTAATGATTCTTTCCAAAGTTGCTCTTGATAAAACTAGTGGATTGGGACTTTTTCCACTTAGGTGTTAAATCAAGCTGTAACAGTTGCCACTTTCTATTTTGAAGTAAACAGATGCCAAACATTTCAATTATACCCAACCTCGTTGTAGTGGCTAAAACACATAAACTAAAAAATTTATTGTTGTAGAAAGGATGTGGTAGCAGCTATCATTGAAACTTGATGTTTCACCTCTTTTCATGAATAAAACCATTAAAAACACCTTGATTATAGCAGCTTTATCCAAATTGCAGACTCTTATATCCAAAGCAGCAATTTACCATATCTTCTTAAAATATAAACAAACCAAGAAATAAAATAGTTTTCCATTTACTTACCCATGGGATTTTGTGGCATATTCATCTGTGTTATCAAATAAACCTTCAAAATAGTATTGACCCATCATGTATTGGCATTGTTAAAGCTTGTTCTTAAACACTAGATTTCACAATAGCATATTTATATGTATGGTGTGCGCATCTTAAATTGGTTGGTTTGTCTTTTGAAAAGGCTTATCTTTTATGATCCATTTTATTATTTTGTGAATGACATTTTCCACAAATAGAGTACAAAATTTGATTCAGCATTGGATGGTAGAGATTTGCCACCATACACCCTTCCATTGACAATAATGTGTGTACTGTGTAACTTTCCAGCTTAATAAAAGCATTTTTTACAAGTAGAAAAATTGGCATCACATTCTACATTTTTTGAAAAATACCCCAAAAGTGCTTCTAGAAATCAGAGGCCAAATCCTAAAGAGGAGGCTCTATGATTTACAATTCCAGGACAGTATATAATTATACATAAGATCATTGGATATATGTCTCAAAACTGTTGGTCATTTAAGCTAGATGACATTTAGCTAGTAATAACCTTCAATGCATTCAAAGCATTAGCTTGTTTTGTCAGGAACCAACCAAAACTCTAAGCATCTAAATTTGTACTGAAACTCATCTAAATTTTACAAAACTTTGTTGGAATTAACTTATCTTTAAATAAACAACTGATGTCAATAGCATTTTGGAAAATTGACTACAGCAACCTTACAGGTTTACCTTTGCCTCTGTTCACTAGATGATTCTCGAAACTCTATATCACGTTTCCGCTGCTGTATGAGAGCATATATGCAGTTGCAAGTGTGGGCAACTGAAACCTGTTAAACACATATCCTGACTTAATTCACCTCTTAAAGAACCCCATTCAAATACAACCCTATTAGTATACCAAAAACATAGGATTCAACAATCTACAGAATTAGTTGAATTACACAAGCTTTTTACAGAATCTTAACAAACTACAGTAAAAGCCAAAGAAGCACTCAATAGAAAGCAACAGAAATCAAAACTAAGCATTGATTTGCATTAACCCATCTCCCTGGTAGTAAGTTCAAGTGCGATAACAAGGTCAAAAAGAGGATTTCACACAAAATAAAATTAGAATAAAAATAGTTATGCTTTGCAAATTTCGAAAACGCATCTATGATTTGTAGAACCAAAAGGTATGATCTCAAAAAATTATCAGTGACAGCACAATCCAACGGGAATTTAAATGCAATAGAAAATATCCATAAATTTGGAATGCAACTCTTATCAATCTGATTTTGCCTAATGTTTTGTTAACAGGTTTCTTTCGGGTGGTTCCTCATCCAATTGCCTTGGGACTCTGGGAGTTATGCAATATCAATATTGTGCACAGTAAATTTGCCTTTGCTGATAAAAGGGCCTGTAAACTGTGACCAAAACTATTTTTTCCCACATAATGCATTTCCCAAGGAAACCCATTGGGCACTTCCCCTCATTCGGAGAATGGTACCCAAGGTAAACCGGAACCTTCAGGGCTCAAGGGTAGGTCAACATCTCAACAACAATTGGCTCACAAAGAGCAAACATGTCACGAAGTGGGATTTCAACCCGGGCAGGGGAGGAAACAACTTTCTTCTCAGCCACTCAAGCTACACCAAATGGGCCATGACCAAAACTAATACAACCCAATTTGTTTCTTTTAATTTTGATATTATGTCTAGCTTAGAATTTTGATATTATCATATTTCTATGAACTTTAGTAGAGTACGAAGTGGACTATTCAAAACCATGCGAAATTAGTCAATTGCAACTATACTCATGGGATATGGATCATAGATTAATGACTTACACTACGCAAATAATCCCAAAAATGATATATCATATGTTGGACTGCGAAAGACTCTAAATACATTTAGAAAAAAGAGTCAAGGGAGCTCTAATTGAATAGTTCATAAGGCGCAATACTTGCTAAGGTTTTGCAAATGGGGTAGCAAGCTGAGTGGACTTGATTGTGGGGAAAACTCCACAATTAAGCACGCTTGAGCCAAAGGACTCTTGAAATGGGTAACCTCTCGAGAAGTCCTAGTTACCAAGTGAAAGCCCCGGAGGTGATGATTGATGCTATGCAGTTCATTTCACTAGTCTTGATCCCACTTCTTCACCATTATGAGCATCACCAAATGCAATGTGCTAACTGGACTATTCAAAGCCATGAGAAATTGGCCAGATGTGACTTTACTCATGGGATATGGGTCATAGATTAGTGACTTACACTACGCAAATAATCCCAAAAATGATATATCATATGTTGGACTGCGAAAGCCCTTCAATATTTAGTAGAACTATTTTTTAGACCATTTCCGAAGAAATACATGCAATAAAACTAACCGTATCATTCCATCAGGATAACAAGATAAAGGATCCATCACCTAATGCAATGGAGTGCTAAGTGGACCATTCAAAACCATGAGAAGTTGGTCAGTTGCGACTATACTCATGGGATATGGGTAATAGATTAATGGCTTATACTACGTAGAAAATCCCAAAAAATGATATATCATATGTTGAATTTCAAAAGCCCCTCAATACTTAATTAAAAGAGTCAAGAGAGCTCTAATTGAATAATTCATAAGGCACAATACTTGCAAAGGTTTTGCAAATGGAGTAGCAAGCTAAGTGGGCTTCATTGTGGGGAAAAATCCACAGTTAGGCACGCTTAAGCCACAGGAGTCTAGGGATGGGTGACCTCCTAAGAAGTCTTGGTTACTATGTGGAAACCCCGAAGGGGATGTGATTCATTTCGCTAGCCTCTATCCCACTTCTTCACCCGATGCAATGAGTGCTACATGGACTATTCAAAAACATGAAAATTTTGTCAGTTGCGACTATATTCATGGGATATGGCTCGTAGATTAATGACTTACACTACACAGATAATCCCAAAAATGATATATCATATGTTAGACTGCGAAAGCCCCTCGGTATTTAGTAGAACTATTTGTGCTAGGCCATTTTTGAAGAAATGCATGCAATAAACCTCCCCTTATCATTCCATCAGGATAACAAGATTAACGAGCCATCGTCAAGATAGCATCAAGATCTTAATCTCAAAACCTCATTCCCTATATACATATGTCAGATCCCCTATATCAAAATCAACTTGGAAGCTCTTCAAAAGTCCCTCTCAAAAATCTACCAGCCTTTTCTTCAAATTCAAATTCTCCTTATGTAGGAGGGAGTTCTCCTTGTTACCAGCTTTCTGTTTCTTCCAACTGCCCACTTTGCTCATTCTCAACTGCCTTTCTCTCTTATCTCTTTCACTTTCTGTTAAGGCTATTGCTCCTGAGTCTTAACTATCCAATTGTATTTGGTTTCATTGTTGTTAAGTCGAGCCCTGTTGAATGAACCCCTGTCAAGCTACCTATCCAGATATCTGTCCAAACGTCTTCCATGCTGAAGTGGGTTGCCCTGTATGTGGTAGGGCAATTTTATGGTACGTAGAAATCTGATGCCGATCTTTGCCCATGAGATATTTATGAGTTCTCATGGAGTCCATGGCCAACTCAATATTTGTGAAGTTCTTGTAAGAATTAGTGGCAATCTTTAAAACATGTCTTTTAGGATAGTCCATAATTTGAATTCCTCAGTCAAAAGATGGACAATGACAGCCCTTTGAGGTGATTATGTAGTTCTTCAAATTTTCTTTCCTCATTCTTATTTTATTCAGCATTTCCTAATAGTCCTCCTTCCTGTACAAGTCCCCATTTCCATCCCACAAGTGTGGCAACCCTTTGGCAATTGCATCTTTAAATAGGCTTTTGAAGCAATTTCTGAGAACATACTATTTATCAAGTTTTGGGCCCTATTCAACAAGGCTCTTTTGTTGATTACTCCGTTGGCTTCTTTTACCATATGTGTATTGTTGATGACCCCTAAGTTTGCCAATTTCCCTTTAGTGCTATTGTTTAAGTATTCAATTACATCTCCTACAATCTCTAGCTTGGATTCCAGTTCATCCTTTGTCCTTTTTGTTTCAACAATGGCACTGGTGACAAGCTCCAATTCATCCTGAATGAGTTCAAAATGATCCCCATGCTTAAGGACTTCCTCAACTATTATATCCCATAATACTTTCTTAGCTCCTTTTAGGGGGCCTCTCCCTAATAGCTTTAGATCTAGTCTCTTAACCTTTTCTTTCAGCTCATCTCTCTCATCCTCCAAATGATCAATAAGCTCTTCTTTGTCCTTTATGTCAATCTCTAACTCCACAATCTTGTGGTCCCTCTCCTTTATTTGTTCTGATGGGGTGTTTTCTTCCATATTCTCAGTTGTTGTCTGTTGGAGCTTCCTCGGCCCCTTCTGTAGTTTGAGGGGTTTCTTGAGCAAATAGGGATGTTTTCTACAACTTCATCCCTGAGATTTTTAATGGCCACACTGAGACGAGGGGTGAATCAGTGTGTGAGCAATTTATAAACTTTTTACCTTCTTTTAGTCAACCAGAGTATATCAATCATTATATAATCAAATGCATCAGTTCAATCAACTAAGAGTCATAAGCACATTCATCACATCAAAGAGACACAAGAATATTTGTAATTTGATCTTTATTTATTGTACATGGAAGACAACAATCTTCTCGATTACAATCAGCACCAACTGATTAAAAGAGCACCAACTCTCATAGCAGGACCCAGCCTGGTTTTCTTAGCTCCAACTAAGGAGGGTTTGAGGAGTCCAATCCTCAAGTGCAAGATTCCACTTGCAAGCTTGATGCCAATCGTTGATTGTCATCAATCTGCTGCTCATGACTCAATCTGCTCATTGATGCTACTGGTCATCTACTCATCACTCTAATCAACATTGTTGCAACACTCTTCTCAATCTTCTTTGTTCATCAACACCTGCTCTTCAACCACGTCATGTCTGCTCATCAATCCTGCTGCTCAATCTATACTGCTGGTCCAACACTGCTCATTACTCTTTGCTCATCACTCTTGCAATCTACTCATCTGCTGCTCATCAATAATGTTGGTCATCTGGTCAATCTGCTCATGTACACATCATCATCAAGAGTATCACCAAGTATGCATCATCATCGTTATCAAGGTCTTCATCACTGTATGTGTAACTTGTCCATGCACTGGAACTAGGGCATCATCCAAGCATCATCAAAGGTCTGCTCAATTCACTACTGCTCATCTACTTGTCACTGTCAACTCAAGCTTTGGTCAACTGTCACTGTCATGAACTCAAGCTTTGGTCAACTGTCACTGTCATGACTTCCACGTTGAAGATGGATCATTGTGTATATATATATGTATAAAACTTCTGCTCCTTTTGTATACTGCGGCTGCCTCAGTCCATACCCGAATTTCAGACAAAGACAAAAATAAAACTTACTTCCACGTTGAAGATGGATCATTGTATATATATATATATGTGCAATCGTGGAAGAAAAAAGGAATTTTAGTTGGCCAACCTTATAAATGTTGATTTAAATTATTTTTTATTAATTATTTCTATAACTAGGTCGACTTGTTTGAGCACATATATTAATTTTTATGATTTATTTCCCTTTTTTACTGGGTCGACCTTACACTTGGGTTGACTGAGCCGACTTTGCACTTGGGTCTATATTGATTGAAATGCTTGTTTAATTTTCTTTTTTTAATTCTTCCTCAAGAATCTATCACAACGTAAGGATTGTTTTCCTTTTATGTTTGGGCTTCTTTCACGCATTTGTGGGCACATTAAATCCTTTTAGTAGTTGCCTTACTTTAGGGGTTCTTTCATACTCGGCAAGGTCTTGGTCCATTCAAACTTCCAACTCATGAAATGCTACCTTACATTATAGGTTCCAATTTGGGGTGCCATCATATCACTTCAAACATCAATGTTTGACATATGGGCATCAACAACAACATATGCCATTACCATGGGCTTCATAACCTTTGCATGGGCATCAAGGTCTTCATTAAGGGTTCCAAGTCTTCATCGAGTTATGAATGACCACATCATCACCTTTGAGGGGACAAGGACCATTAAGCCATCAAATGTGGGTCCAAGGGCTTCTTCAAGGTTTCTTCAACCACCTCAACCACACAAGGGGACCTCCAAGGGTCAGATCCATCATGACATCACTTGTGGGGTTGCCAAACCTTCTCCTAGGGTACCATGACACTATCAGAGCATGAATGACCACAGAATGGGTCATTAATGCTTCTCCATCGTCCACAAGGGCTTCAGCACCATGTCCAAGGTCTTCGGCATCATCAACAAGGTGGTGGCTCCAAGATCCAACCTTGTGGGTACATGGACCTTTTCAACTGGGTACAAGGTGCTTCAAGGCACAAACCCTCTTTGTAAGAGCTCCAAGGCACTGGGTGTAAGGATACTGAGATCATTCATACTTGTGCACTGTAAGTGGGACTTGGTGGCATCAATGACAACCTGTGGGGCCACTGCAAGTAAATGTTGGCATCAATGACAATTTCATCAACACCTTTGTCCTTTTTGTTTCAGCAATGGCACTGGTGACAAGCTCCAATTCATCCTGAATGAGTTCAAAATGATCCCCATGCTTAAGGACTTCCTCAACTATTTTATCCCATAATACTTTCTTAGCTCCTTTTAGGGGGCCTCTCCCTAATAGCTTTAGATCTAGTCTCTTAACCTTTTCTTTCCGCTCATCTCTCTCATCCTCCAAATGATCAATAAGCTCTTCTTTGTCCTTTATGTCAATCTCTAACTCCACAATCTTGTGGTCCCTCTCCTTTATTTGTTCTGATGGGGTGTCCTCTTCCATATTCTCAGTTGTTGTCTGTTGGAGCTTCCTCGGCCCCTTCTGTCGTTTGAGGGGTTGCTTGAGCAGATAGGGATGTTTTCTACAACTTCATCCCTGAGATTTTTAATTCCTAGTCATCCACCTTTTTCATATATCCCTCCATCTGTGATTTATAATATAACATGTTCTAATGTATTCTATCATTTTCTTCCTGCAATGTGATCAGCTCAGGGATCTGAACATATTCTATGTCAGGGATATGGAGCTTTTTCTTTAACACGGCAATCTCATCATCTTTCTGCTGTAGGAGGGATTGTACAGGGGTGCTATCATTTGGATTAGCTTCTAATGCAACAATTTTATTTTCCAACTCTTTGATAGTGACTTGTTTGGCTCTAGTGGTTACTTTTTTATGCCTTTAGCAACTTCTCCATCTTCTGTACTGCCAAGCGCATTTTCTTCTCACTAGCTGATGATTGCAACACATCCTTGCATAACAGGTCACCTGACTGTCTATAGAAATCAACTCTATCCAAGGGGCTGAATTGACCAAACTCGAATCTATATTCTTCTGCTTAGTAGTCATCAAGTGATTTAGGTATGGGCATCTTGGGATCCAAAATTGCCATTCTGAGAGTATTCTCTTTGTGGTCTGCCACTGTGAACAATTTCTTCTCTGATGGATCTATCCAACCTTTCTGTTCATCCATTACTTCCTTACTTTGCTTCCTTATACCCACATATTGAGTACAGTGTGGGTTGCTCTTGGGATAAACTTGTAGAAGAGGAGCTCTGTAGTGGCTCGGCTGGGCCCAACACCACTGTAGGATAATGCGTTATGGTGACAGGGGGTAGACTTTTATTTGTGTGTGGCAATTCTAATGCTATTTCTAACTCACTAGATAGCTCTTCGACCTATGTATGCTCCAGTCTATTCAACAATTGTTTCTCCCTCTGTCTTAGCCTTGTTACTTGATGGCCCTATTTTTGGCTCATAAATATCCATATCTGTATGAGCCTCTAAAGCTGATCTCTTGGCTCCTACTTCTGGCTTTTCTGTGGAGTAGGAATTGACGTAGGCAGTCTTTCAGTTTGTCCCCTTTGTGACAATTGAGTGATCTGATATGTGTCACTGCTCAAGGCTGCTTGCACATGCTCCCAAGTTAACAAGTTTGCCATTCTTTCCAACTCAGGGTGGGGCATGTGGTTATAGCCAGAGTTCTTGTTTTCAATCCTTTTCCTGGATATAACTTGGTGTGGGTCATATGCCCATCTTTCTGCTTTTCCCAGACTTAGTTGCTTTAGTATTTCTTCTATGTATGATAGAGCACCTCGACCCTTTACCAGGAAGGGGTCCACCTCTTTGGGCAATTTAAAAATGATAGGGTGATTCACCTTAATAAAATGCAATTGGTCGGAGAGATCATCCAGTTGAAGCATTTCATCTTATTTTATCATTATTTTAAGTTTTATAAGGTTTAGTCCCCAAATTGTGGGTGACAAACCCTAAAAAATCATTAAAAGCCATTTTAAAGACAAATTAGCTAGGTCAGCAGAAAGGAGGATTAAGTTAGCCTTTTCAAGTATAAAGAAGGAAACTCCTCCTCATTTGTAAGCAAGATCAGGGGATTAAATAAGACATTATTTATTTTTCTTATTATGCACATGGAACTAATCAAGTGGTGTGAACCTCCGTTCTTGATCAATTCTAGGGTTTTAAAGGATAAAGTTTGTGTATGAAGGCTTCTTTACTGTCTTTCAAGGCTTGTCTAAGGTGAAAAGATTCTTGAGACATTAATTTCTTTTATTTTCTTCCTCAATTCTGGTAACATCTTTAAGTCTCTTGTCTTGCACTACTGGAGGCATCCCAAGGTAGGAGTAACCTAGGGTTTTTATGCATAATAGTATAGTCTTGTAAGTGAGACATCCCTCTTGAAGGGTCTCTCTTGTTTGGGCATTGGCATCTTTCTTTGCCCTAACTAGGTCAAAGCTAACACAACCTACAGTTTCTTAGTTTTTCCCTAGTTCATTCAAAAATTGGATTGCCAATTCTTAGGAGAAACGTTGACCCCAATTTCTGGGTGCCCAAAGGAATAAGACTTGGGTCTAATTCCCTCATCTTCACCAAAAATCTCTTTTTACAAAATTCCTTGTACTATATATTAGAAAAAATACAAAAAAAAACAAAAATATAAAAACCCTAAAATCAAATAGTTTTTGAAAAATCCAGATATATTTTTTTTTGCCGTTGAAATTCTTTACTTGTTCAATTTTTGTAGTTACTATTATTGTAAATTTTTGAAGTTATTCTATCACTGAAAAATCCATAAAAAGGTGGAAAAATCCAATAAAAAGTTGTTTTGCAACTCAAAAAGGCCCTAATTTAGAGTGACATCAGCCCTAGGGACAGTGACGTCACTAAGGCTACTGCAAATCTGGTACAGGTGTTTTGTAGGTCCATTTTGACAAGAAGATCAAACTCTAGTGGTTGCAAGGGGTTCCTAGCTCATCTCCAAGTCTCCGAGATTGATCTATGGGACTTTTGAAGTTCCAAATCAAGTCTTTCAACCACTATTGAAAGGAATTGCATATCTGAAGGTGAAATCAGCCCCAAAATGCAGCATTCATCCGTCAAAAAAAGTGCACCCTAGGGGGGATTGATGCTCCTTTGGGTAGTGATTGCCGAGAGGTACCTTTCGGGGTGTTTCCACTATCTATTTTGGCTTTTCATGCATGTTTACGTTGCTGGTTTTTACTGCAGAAAATTGATTCACCTTGTTAATCAATTAGCATCAAGTTTTATTGCCCCTAAACCTTCTTAGTCATTGAATATTTATTGTATATCTTGTTTGACTCCATTAAGACACTAACAACTTAAAGGGAAGGTCTTGTAGAGATAGAATTGTTCTCATTGCATATCTTATATGTCTATTTCTACCATATTTGGGAAGCCTCCCATGGCCTAAGAGCAGACCTAGAGATAGAGGAGAGTACACTGAGGTGATAGTGGGTGCATCTCCTAAAAAGTTGTCGATCTGAGCACCATTCCTCGTGACCTAGCTTGAAGGGTATTAATTTGTGAGGTAACAAGATCCACTAAACCTAAATTTGAATTCGTTACCTTCTTCAGATTAGTGATTATAGGCGTGGCCATAGGTTTGCAATCCTCCATCCAAAATCTCTTCAGGATCTCAATTGCATACTTAACCTACCCAAGGAAAATCTCCCCTAGTCTCTGCCAAACCTCCAACCCCAAGAAGAAATGCATCATGCCAACTTCCTTCATCTTGAACTCGGTTGCCATATCTTACTTACACCTTGCAATAAGCTTCTTTGAACCTGCAAATCCGCCTCCTCCATTGCACCATCAAATCCAAATAGACAGTGCCTCAGCCCACTGACTTGCAAAGTTTGGTGCCCGACCTTTCCGAGCTGAGGTTGTGTTTAGCCTTGTCACTCTCTTATACCGCCTTCGAAGCTTTGTCGATTGATGAAGGGGCAGGATCGATACCCATGCTTGGCCTATTTCTCTTTTGAAGCCATTGCCTCATCCAGCCCTCCAGGACGCTCTAGATGTTGGTTTGTGGGCGTTGCGAACCTTTTAGCTTCTATCGGTGTTAGTTTTTTGTAGCTCGGCAGGTAATTCTATGATGGGGGTGTCTAGCAACATAGAAGGAGCTGAGGTGATTCCTAGACATATATTGTAAAGGTGGATTTATAACACATCAAGTAAATGGTTTTAGTTTTCCCATGGTATTATGTGTCCCATGGTATTGGTCCATGGTATTTGCATGAGTGTGAGATTATAAAAGGAGCCTTAGAGTAAGATCACAGCCATAGGAGTAAAGGAGATCTTTTATAGTGGTCAGCATCACAATTGCAAGAGACGGATTTTCTCTTGTAATGACCAATCTAGATCTCAATTTGAGATCACAACCTTTCCAGGGAAGAGTCGCTTCTCTGTTGTCTATTGGATCTAGGGTGGATCTAGGGTTTGTCTATCTCGTTTGCAGATATGATTTGGGGCATATTATTGTGTGTTTCGATTCAGATCCGGAGGGTTTATCCGGAGAACTTATGTGGTTCTGTTGTAATCAAATCCTGCAATAAGAAAGAAGACAAACATTTGTTGGTTTTCCCCGAAGGACTAGGGTAACCAAGGTAAATATTTATGTTCTTGAGTGGTTACATTATTTATTTTTCGTTGTGCATTTATCTTTACAGTGTGTTATCAATCTATTACTGTTCAGTTTGTAATAAGGGAATTTTGCTAAGTATAAACTGAAGACATTAATAAGGAACTGATAATCAAGGGTTTAAGGATAAAAATTCCACATGGTATCAGAGCCGTACAGAATACGGTTTCCGCAATAAACTGTTCAGTCAACTGTGGTGTGAAGGAATCAGGCCCGTGAAGTTGGGCACAATCTGTACCTTGGAGGCGTTGTGTAAAGGGGGCGAAGCCAGGAGGTTAGCCTTAGATCGGGCTCGTGTGGTGGATTGCAAACACTCGACGGCTCGACTGCTGTCCAATCGCAGGGTGATCGGGGGTGGCAACCACGCGGATCGAAACAGGGATGGTGCAGTTGAGCCAACCACGAAGGAAGAATCAAGTTGGCACTGTGACGCTGATGGATGGAGGTACCACGGGACCAGGACGTGAAGATGTTGGTCGAGAAGAGCCGTAGGAGTGTTGCATCCGATGACAAGCAAACGGGGACCGTGAATCGAGCTGCTAGTCATACACTAGTGCAGGGGCCGTACGTTGCGGACGGGTCGTAGCATTAGAGTTTGCAACTCAAGCTCGAGCAGCGTGGTTCTGCTTTGTCCAACGAGAAGCAAAGGCTGCGAGCGAAGAGCTCAACCATCGAGAGCTAAGGCAAGGTTGGGGCAGCTTTTGAGCTGACGTACGAAACGCAACGAACTCGGGGGTGAAGTCTCGAAGAGCAGCCGCACAATGGGACAACCGTCGAGAGTGGCGACAGTAACAGCAGCATGGGCAAAAGCAGATCGCGATAGTAAATGAGACAGCGGGATGCTAGAGAGTATGACCAGAGCGGGCCGACGAAGGAGTAGCCACCAAGCAAGTCGTCGTACAGGTCGCAAACAACAAATTGGCGGCAAGAGTGTTGGCAGCTACCAAAATTGAAGCCACCACCAACTAGGATGTCAGCCACCAGCCGAGCACACTGAGGCTGAGCCTGCAAGAAGTGTCTAGGCTGACAAGAGTTGACGGTTGTACGTGAGAGCTTAGCCGCCAGCCGACAGAAAGCAACCAAAACGAAAAGGTAAAGCCATCGGGCAGTGGCCAACAAGTCGGGAAGGCCTTATCTAAGGGAAATTTTGGGTAGCCAGTGTCACTGATTTTTTGCAGAGGACTACAGTAACTATATAAGTGATGCAAAGTTTGCAGAGATGGCCTCTAGTCTGAGGTATGAGGACAGATTGGAGGGGGTCTCTAACTTTGTTTAGTGGAATATAAGGATGAGTGTCATCCTTAAGGAGAGCAGGTTATGGTAACTAGTGAATTCAACATTCCTATGGCAATACCAACTAATGCCAAGGAAAAGGAAACTCATGATTTCAAAGCGCAGAGGTTGGAGTAAAGGACTACTTGATCTCACACCTTGGTGAGAAGGATACTGCCAAGGAGATGTGGGATACATTGAGAAGCCTGAGGCCAAGAATGAAAACAGAAAGATGGCATTTCAAGATAAACTCCATAGCATTAGGATGGTCAAAGAAGAAACAGTAGCCTCCTATCTCACCCGGATCAAGCAAGTGAAGGATGAGTTTCATGCAGTTGGGGACAATATCCCAGACCCAGAGACGATGTGCATACCCTTGAAAGGCTACACCAAAGACCAGGAAGTATTTGTCACATGTGTGGTTGGTAGAGAAAAGCTCCTGCACTGGAGCAAGTTCTAGAATGACTTCACTCAAGAGGAAATCCGAAGAGGATTTGAGAAACAAGAGGGTGAGGAAGAAGAGGAAAATCTTGCCTTAGTCTCTAGATCCAAGGGCAAAGGAAAGAAGGGAGAAGGACCTTCTAGTGGCATCAAAAGGAAGGATATGAGTAAGATCCAATGTTTTTCTTGTGAGGAGTTTGGCCATTATGCAAACCAGTGTCCTATCAGGAAGAAGGGTAACAAAGAGAAGAAGAAGAAGCAAATGGCAACAGCAGCAGAAGGAAAAGATGAGGTGGATGAGTTCACTGCCAAGTTTGATGATGAGTTTTCACTCATTGTTTTGTTTGGATGTGTGGCCAGCCATGGCTAGTATATAGATAGTGGAGCTACACGCCACATAACTGGAGAGGGTTTAGTGCTTCAGGTTGCTTCATAGGTATACTCTACTTGCTATGTGAGATATGGAGCTCACATCAGATTAGCAGTAGAAAGGGTGGGTGCAGTCACCTTCCAGCTGGAGTCAGATTATATTCTAGGGTTAGCTAGGGGATTGTATGTTCATGAGATGAGAGTCAGTGTGCTTTCAATTTCAATCTCGGAGGATGAGGGCTATGCACTGCATTTCCAGGATGGAGTAGTGTTGATTCGCCCTAAGAGAGCAAGTGTCCAGGATGCAATGATGATTGGCATCAAGGAGGACAAGTTATATAGGTTGTTGGGACAACCAATAGTCAACTTCAGAGGGAGTTTGGAGCAGAATTCCAGAAGGAGTCTGGAAGTTGGATTAGTGTCTGAGAGGGAGCGCGAGGCTCATCTTAGCAAGCCTACTTGGTTCGAGATGACATTGATGGATGAGGAGCACCAAGATCTAGAACAAAATTCAGCAGTGCGGGTTGCAGCAGAGTGTTCTAGTGCAGTGGGACCAAAGTGTTCCATCTCGGAGGGAGCAGTTGTAGCAGAACAGATAGTGGACCGTGGAGGACGTGACTCAGGTTGAAGTACCTCCCTCAGTAAGAGGGAATGTAGTTTTTGTAGCTCAACAGGTACTTCTATGTTGGGGGTGTTTAGCAACATAGAAGGAGCCGAGGTGATTCCTAGACATATATTGTAAAGGTGAATTTATAACACATCATGTAAATGGTTTTAGTTTTCCCATGGTATTATGTGTCCCATGGTATTGGTCCATGGTATTTGCATGAGTGTGAGATTATAAAAGGAGCCTTACAGTATGATCACAATCATAGGAGTAAAGGAGATCTTCTATAATGGTCAGCATCACAGTTGCAAGAGACGAATTTCCTCTTTTGGTAAGCAGGCTAGCTCTTAGTTTGATATCACAGCCTTTCCAAGGAATAGTCACTTCTCTGTTGTCTATTGGATCCAGGGTGGATCTAGGGTTTGTCTATCTAGTTTGCAGATAGGATTTGGGGCATCTTCCTATGTGTTTCGGTTTAGATCCGGAGGGTTTATCCAGAGGACTTATGTGGTTCTATTGTAACCAAATCGTGCAATAAGAAAGACGACCAACATTTGTTGGTTTTCCTTGAAGAACTGGGGTTTCCATGGTAAATACTTGTATTCTTGTGTGGTTACATTATTTATTTTCCGTTGTGCATTTATCTTTACAATGTGTTATCAGTCTATTACTATTCAGTTTGCAATAAAGAAATTTTGCTAAGTATAAACTGAAGACATTAATAAGGAACTAATAATCAAGGGTTTAAGGATAAAAATTTCACAATCGGTATTGCGATGGACTGGCTTCCTCCTTTTAGGTATTCCTTGGACATGCCTGGCTGCCTCCTACCTACTAGACAAGAGTTGAACAGAATCATTAGAGACGACATTTATAAACGGTTTGTTTAGATTACTTCGATCAACCCCCAGGGGGGTTACGTCCCAACATGGCCTTCTACGCTACACACTTCCCCCAGGGGGGATACGTCCCAACATGGCCTTCTACGCTACACACTTCCCCCAGGGGGGTTACGTCCCAACATGGCCTTCTACACTACACACTTCTTGGATCAGAGGGATGATCTCATTGTTCGACCCCCTTATACATTTTTCCATTGGGCACATGCTCTTTGTATTCCTTTAGGCCAGTTCAAAGTGGGCTCTCACCGTCTTTGTATTCCAAACCCTGGGAGACTAATATCCTTATGTTCTCAGCTAAACAAAGCTGTTATTTAATTGCAGAAATTAAATTCTTCACATAGCAACAATCACACATATAGCTGGAAACTAAACAACAGAAGCATAAACACAATACACATATAATTTACTCCTTCAACTCAACTTTTCATTAACAATTCAAAGTTTGAACCCTCCACAATTGTCAAACTAACAATTGTATGGTACACCCAAACAAAACAAATCAAATCTGCACACTTACTAAGGAAAATCTGTTGTCAGAAAACGAAAAAAACAACCTACTGTACACTACTTGTTGTACAGCTTGTTCGTACAACTGTATAAGGTTGTTCGGTAAGACTATATGATCTCATCTGTACTGTTGTATAGACTTCTCTCTATATAATCCAATGTACAGACCTGCTTGTTGCTTTCTACCTATTTTCCGACTTTAGCTCCTCTTCGACACTCTAACTCTGCTCCACAAATGAATAAAATCACCTCCTGACACAACTTGTCTTTGAGTGAAATGAATGTGTTTTAACCCTCTACCTTGACTTGCCTTTATACTTTAGTTAAAACCCTAATCTCACAGTGAGATGTACGGTGAGATTAGTATAAATCACTAATATAAAAATACACTTTATTAAACTCAACAGTTAAATATAAGATTTCACTTTATTACTAAAGTGAATTACAAAATAGATTGACTCGAACTACTTTTGACACATTTGACACTAAACTTGTTGGAAGTTCTTGTCCAAGCTACAATCTTCAACAAAACC
The DNA here is from genome assembly GCA_027924585.1 of Larix kaempferi. Lineage (NCBI taxonomy): Eukaryota > Viridiplantae > Streptophyta > Pinopsida > Pinales > Pinaceae > Larix > Larix kaempferi. The sequence goes on from BSBM01000476.1 coordinate 26,573,465, forward strand.
CACTCCATTGCAAATGTTAGTGATTTAGTTAACTGAATAGTGAAATTTGTTATTTTAAAGAAAGTAAATGATACAAACTTTCCTTTCTTATATGCTTTAGTAATTGGTAGACTGCTCGTAGTTTGCATACTTTAGGAGTGATTGCAGGTCCGCTTTCCCATTGTTGAAGTATATGCTAAGTTGGTAGCCAAAGGTGCATTCTCATAGGGAAGACCTTTCATGAAGAATTTTTGCATCAAAGTCCAAAGTACTAGGGTGATTCTTGGCATGTGTTTTCAGTCATTTTCAGCCCTAGAAACACAGAAAAAATAGTCCTTTTAGATCTGTCCTTGAGACCCTATTTGCCCAAGATTGAAGGCACTAGTCATACCCAAAAACCAAAAAAAATCCCATTTATTTTCTCAATTGCTCCTTGAAATCTGAAGTTTATATTGCTGTAATTTCATTTCCAGATTTCAAGTTTTCCAAACCTAGGGTTTAGAACAGTTTGCATATCATTCTTAGGCTTACATTTAGATAGTTTAATTTCTAGAATTCATCATTTAAAGACACCCCTAAAACAGAATTAAACTAGGCCCAAATAGTCCTCGAAAAGTTGATCAATTGCTTGGGTGGTCAATCATTTAATTTCACAGTAAATCTGTTATTTTGTTTCTGCATTTCATAACCAGATTTACAGCAACCCTAAGTGCTAAAATAACTCATCTAGATCGGATTAAGAGAGTTATTTTAATCATTTTAATTGTGGAATTTATTTTCTGCATTTTTATCATTGAATTTCCATACTTGAAAAGACTTCTTGTGGTTATGTGAAGTCTTTTAAGTGAATTATTGTTTTATTTTACTTTAAAATTTATTTTAAAAAACATTTCATTTATTTATTCAAGTGTTTGTCTTTATTTCTATGCTTTGACATTTAATTTTGGCAATCACTTTAATTTGGGTTAATTGCACCGAGAGTAGCGAGGTGCTCTCAGCCCAGTATGGGGGAGATGTTGTCACGTTGCATTACGTAACGTAACATTCTCAAAAATAAAAAGGATTAAAAAAAAAATTATGTTGGCTCATAACTTATCAAAAATAAAAAGTAATTAAAAAAATTCATGTCGGCTCATAAAATAAAAAAATTAAAACCAACATAGATCTATCTTAAACACAGACTATTAAGGACAGAGAGGGATCCAATTTCTTGAGGTGTAAATTTTTTTATCTTAAATTTTTTACACATTGTTGCCGCCAGATTGCGCACCTAGTTAACGCAGCAGAAATCTATGCTACTACTCGGTGCGCCCTTGGGGGCAAGTCTCGAGTCAAGGCTGTCACCTGATCTTGACTCTTTCGTTTAGGCCACACTCCTAACGAAGCCAAGGGGGGTAGTCCCTAAGGAAGGTTTCTAAGGTTTTTAGAGTTTCCTAGTGAATTGGTTAAAGGTGTTGTATTTAGGAGTTTTAAGGTGTTGATTAAAAGTGTTCCAAGATGACTTTGCAAAAGTAAATTACAGAATGCTTTCACCAGCAAGTTTTGAAATGACTGCCAACAGAAATGCACAATAATGATATGGTATTAAGCAAATAAAAATATATAGTAAACCAGTACCTTATGGAGTCAATATAGTAGATGAACAATGTTGTTGAAAGGGAAAATGTTTTGCAATGTCTCTTGGTTGCTTTTAGATTATTATGGTTTGAAATTTATTAGGGAAAAAGGGGACTCCCGAGATACCGTGAGGTACATGGAGGAATGTCTGGAAGTTAAAGTTTGGTGGCTCCTCACGAGAACGTGTGGGCTGGAATGGAGTCTCTAAGGCAGTGTTCAACACTATACCAACTAGGGTATAGTCTAACTGTGCCTTGAGGTCACCTCCCAGTTGTTCCCACTTCCTCTAAAGAATTTCCCCACACAAATATTAATGCGAAGTGTCGTATTTTCACTTATGTTGATGGGTAGTTACTTTTATTAAGTGAGTATTAGTTTAGATGTGGAAAATTGGAAAGTAGCTACAACCGTTTATGGTTTCCCACAAGCCCAGGCAAAGTGCCCGCAAGGGGAAAGAGCATACTCCGGTTATAAACCAAATATTAATTCTGATTTGAACAATTGTGATTATAGAACAAATTGTACAAAACTTATTGAAAGCAAAGAAGCACAAACCTATGTGTCACTTTCTGATCATCCACCACTAATCGGCAAAACATTTGTGTGGTGGCAAGAGCATACTTCGTGGCAACGAGGTTGTGTTATTTCTAAGTTTTACTTTTGCAAAAATGAAAATGAAAAGTAAAAATGAAAAAATTATTTAAAAAAAAATTAAAGTATACACCCTACACCCTGCACTCAATGTGTGTGTGTGATTGTTGTGCTTGTTAGAAAAATTTTATGCACGAAAATGACACAAGTACAAATCCCCCCTGGGGGGATGGGGTGTGGGCACTGGGTATCCCACTACTCTCGTTTAAAGATTTACAATAATGCTCAAAAGAATACCTCTTTAGTCCATTTTATATGGATCTAAGGGCTTACAATAAACTTAGAAATGAAAAACTGGGAAAAGAGGTCCACGGGAGGTCCTTCTTGGTACTTTCTGGCAGAAAACGGCCAGAGTTTCCTTCTGTAAATCCTTGGACCTGCTAAAAACCAGCAAGCATTTCAAGTTAGAATATGATAGAAATGAGATTAAACAAATAAAAAAAATTGTGATTAGAAAAAAATTTTAAATTTCAAGTGTAAGTACAAATTTTAAATATAGATCTAATGATAGAATGTGCTTTTTAGGAATGTAAAGATCTAAATATGCTAAGAATGTTTAAAAGAAAATCATATCTGAAAATGATTAACAATGAAAAGCTTTAGATCTACTTCTCTAAGCATGAAACAAAAATTCAGAGAAAGAGAGTTTTGTTGTGATAGAGATGGATGAGGCTTTTAATCCCAAGGCTCTTGTTCTGGCAAGTTTGCTTGGGAGATATCTGTAAACAAAATGTGTTAGAGAGAAATATGTCTGCCAAGAAGAAGAAGAAGAACCGATCTCTAAATCCCCTTGTAGCTTTAGATCTGCAACTAAAAACACAAGACTTGCAACATACAATTGTGAGATCTAGTGTGTTAGAATAAAATGAAAGCAGAAGAACCTAAGTATAACCGAATATTGTTGGTTACTTCTAAACCTCTTAATATCTAAGCACAAGTAAACAAATTATCAACCGTAAATGTTTACTTCTACAGCAAATAAACTAGATCTACAACAAGATGAAGCAAGAAAAGCAGTAGAAAGCAATAATATCACCTCATAAGCATTACTCCAACACAAGATGCACACGATGGACCTCCAAAATCTTCAAAATTATATTAACAATAGCAACAATGTACAAATGAGCAGAGGTTCAATGCATCCATCAAGAAACAATGGAGCATTGCCTCGCTTTTATAGAGCTTGAGAGTAGAGAGGGCGAATTCATGGAGGGGGGGCGAATCTCTTGATTAATGGAGCGATTGATGTTGATTGAAAGCTTGGAGCTCAAGCTTGGTTGGTGTGATGGGATGAGGTGGCTGCCACCTCATGAGAGGGGCGCCCCTCTCCCTTTGGAAACTTTGCCCAACACCTTTACGAGCTTGCATGGTGGAGAGTCCGCCCATCACGTGAGGGAAAGCGCACTTCAACCAACCATGCACTCCACACTATCCTAACTTTCATTTTGGCATGTGCTTTATTCTTTAGACATGGTCGCCCTCCTTAATAACTTATTATGCCACCCTTTCCACATAATTTTTTAATCAATTTTTTGACTTTTTTTATTTTATGTTTATGTGCAATTTGTAGCACATTTAGCATTTAAATGCCATTCTGTAGCGCTTTTAAAAAAAATTGCCACAAGTGACAATTTAATCGCTCGAAACCAAGGAAAAGTGGGTCCTAGGTTAAAGAGGACGCTCTGAGCATGAAAACGAGCATCCCCACGCCAAAATCCACCTCCAGACCATTCTTTTATTACAATTTGAATTTTTCCATTTAAACCATTAAAAATGGTCTAGTTTTGCGGAAAAAAAATATTTTTGTCAGAATGAACTCAAACTCCTAGGGGACCTAGTGCATGTCCATACGACTTATTACTGATGGCTAGCATGTAAAAAATACATAGACACATAGACTTTAATAACCTCCCTAAGATCGACCACCATGGAAAATACTCCAGCTTTGGAAGATGAGTGAAAAACTTAGAAACTATACGCCACTGAAACGCAACGCATAATTCCTAAGGAAAAAACACTCTAGAGTATCCCCTTGATGGCAAACCCTAAGGTAGGCCAAGCCTTTTACAAAAGTATCATGCTTAGACCAACTCATTACAATTCCCCCGCAAGGGTCTGGACATGCAAAATATACAAAGGGCCAAAAAACTTGGCCTGATGGACCTCGAAACACTGATGATGAACAATTTGAAATTGTTCAAGTCTTCTACAATTCACTCGGAATCCACTAAGTGCAATTTAGTGGATAACACACATCAGGAAAAAAATTACACCTCAAGAAATTGATTCCCTCCCTGTGCTTAATAGATCTAGGTTTAAGATGGATCTATGCTCATTAAATCTGCAATACACTCAGAAATCCTAAACCATATTTAAAATCAACCATCCAAGCTCTCATTCACGAAAGGAATTAATCTAAAACAAATCGATCTTAGGGAAGCCCCCCTTGACCTAGGGGAGAGCAGGTCTAAAGTGAGAGGAGTGATGCACTGAGGTGACAGTGGTGCCTCTCCTACAGTTGCATCTAGGGATAGCACTCATGGGTTAGGACTTTCTTACTTAGGTGTTAATCTGAGTTGTAACACAATCTATATATTTTGTAAAGAATATACTTGGATTATTGTTGCCAAACTCTTAAGTGACTGAATTGACTCTCATGAGGAAATCAAGTTAAGCCATCTCCTCTAAGTCTGACTCAGCATCAAGTCATACTTGCAATTTTGACTCACAAGTATAACTTAGATTCGCAAGTCAAGCATGACTTTGATTCACTCAACAAGTCCAACTTGTTAACCTTGCAAGTCAAGCTCAGTCAAATGTCTATAAAAGATGGCAAAGACAAAATAAAACACCCTTTTGCTTGTTTTTCTAACCCAATGTCACAATAGACAACTAGCAAACCTGTCAATTATCCAAAATCCATGGCATTTTTAAGTAATGTAGTATCAACTATGCACTTTGAAAAATTTATTATCTAGGAAACAAGACACATCCCTTTGGGGCTCCATATCCATATTCCATATTCCAAATTCGTGTCGAACACGTGCCCTGACCGTGTTTCGCTTGTCGAACACGTGAAAGCAGAAAAAGAGACCTGTGGGCCTCTAAAAAGTGATTTTGTCATTCATTTTTTCCAATTTCAACAAAGGGAAAGAGCTCTAATAGGTTTTCCTTGTGCAGGTGAGCGGTAAACTCAAGATTTGAAGGAATTCCAAATGTTCTAGTTTCTAAAAAAATTGGAACCTTGTCACTATATTTCATTTTTATATTTGTAATTTGTAAGCTTTGTAATATATGCATGTATACATATAATCACCTAAGGAGAGAGGGGGATCACCTATAACTGGAAAATGATGGAACCTACTAGATGTGCCCCTCGAGGATACTCTCTAGTGCCTGTCCGGGCCAATAAAGTGTTCAAGTGTCTCAAGGCTAGAAGGGTACTGCATGTATATATGCGTATATTATTATAAATATAAAAATTATATATATATAAAACTGTGTCCCCGTGTCATGTTTCTGAGGTCATCATGTCTCATGTCAGATACTCGTATTTATGTGTCCTCTGTGTCTTGTGTCCTCATGTCATGTGACTTAGGTCATGTCATGTGACTTAGGTTATTATTAATTTTTTGCATTATATGGGCAATGTAAGCTTTCATATTTATAAGAATTATCTTTTTTCTAAAATTACGTGTATTAATTTTTTTGTAATTTCCCTAGTCAACTCTTAAACTTCAACCTCACGAAGTCATTCACCAAGTCAAGCCCAAACACTAGGCTTACATGTCAACATGCAAATACTTTTATGAATTAAATTAGGAGAATAGGAAGACAAAGAGGTAAAATTTAAATAGGTCAATGGGGGTTAGCTCGAGTGGTTAAGATTGTTGATAGTCACCCCACCCAAGTTGGAATCCCTCGCACATGATTATCCTTCGTGAGCCACCATGCTTTTAATAGGAACCAATCCTTGCTTCCCCCTCATGGGTCAAGCCAGCTCCGCAAGGAGCCATCTCAAAAAGTGGATGGGGCCAGATCCCTCGGTGAATTTGACGAAATAATTCCCTCGTAGTCATGGCCACTTAGATAAAAATTCCCTCACAAGTCAAGCTAAGTGCAATCCCTACCAACCAAGAAGCATTTGAACCAAAAAAAGTCAAATAGGAAAACAAGGAACTCCCACTACTACTATGTTCTAATATTTGAACCTATGTTGCGTGGGAGCACCCCCTACCCCCTCGCTCCCACTCTCGAAGCTCGCTTCCTTCGGAAGCTCGCTCCCAAAATGCTCCCAGTTTTGGGAGCATGCTCCCAAGGCACTCCCGAGACGCTCCCTACCTCTCCTATACTAAAAGCTTCGTTACTAGGTTGATCATCTGATGACAATGTTATGGTACCTCCCTTCTTTGCTAGGCTCCTATAAAAGTTGTTTTGGTTGATCATTTGATGATAATGTTATAAGTTATAACTACTAGATGATTGATGTTATATGGTTTAAACTTTAATCCATGTTTTCTATAACTAATTGAACATCCTACATGTTTTTTAGATATAAATCCATCAAAATTTATTAAAATATATACTATATAAACAACGCTCCCAAAACGGGAGCTTTTGAAAATTTCGCTTTTCGCTCCGCTCCCGCCCCACGCTCCCAACAGCATAGATTTGAACTATAAATTTCTTGGATAGAGGCCCACCATAATACAAATTATCTTTTTTCCAATAACCAAAACAATTACAGAAGACTACCATTTAGTAGGAAACATTCCTTTCTGGTTCCAAAAAGGAGAAATGTGCAACCACTTTCCTCACCTTATCATTGGGAATGAGATTATCACTTGTCAAAAGGCTTCTTGCCATAAAAATAAAGCAAATTGGCTTTTATGTCACTCGGTAGAGAACATCTTCTATATGTGATTCCACAACTAAAAAAAAAGACTACCATTCAGCAATAGACAGCTTTAAGATTGAAGATTAATTTTGTAACTATTCCCTTATTTGATCCCCAAGTCCTAGGCTATTACTTGTCAAACGGCTTCCCTTAAAGAAGGAAATGTTGCTTCTATTTTTCCTTATATGCAAAGTCACCTAGTTCATGTTTGTGTATAAATTCAGGGACAATGAATTTTTCAATGCAAAAAATAATATGATAAAATTCACTATTGGGTTTAGCTTACAAGAATTTAGCCAATTTTATTATAACTTCATATATTCAAGCAAAAATCAAATTCAAATACTTTTTATAGCTTTGAATTTGAATCAGAGAAATTAAGCAAATTTTGTTATAACTTCATATCCTCGAACAAAGAAAAATCCAAATATTTTATATAACTTCAAAATATATCCAAAAATATTTCAAACTAGATGTTTAAGACTGTTTTTATAACTTCAAAATAGATCCAAAAATATTTCAAATTAGTTGTCTAAGACTGCAAAATGTGAAAGTATCATATATGTTACAAGGATCTGTGATTTGTATTTTTAATTAAAATGATTTTAAAATATATATAACCCCAAAAACACTCATCTTAACGATGGTATCCATTAAATTCGCGAGTGCTTGAGATAAAGAGAACTTCATGTTTTTATGAAAAAATGCCGAATACTGCGACTAAGCCTATACGGAATATTGCATTATATTGAAGGAATGGCTATTATTAGCTGAGAATAGTTTTGATGGGCAATTTCAAAAAAAACATCACAGATAATAGTTTTGATCGGCAATTTAAATAATTAACAGAGAATAGTTTTGTTGAGCAATTTAATCCCACAAACAAAAAATAATAATAGTTTTTTTCAGCAATTTAAAAAATATATATATCACTGCTAATAGTTTTGTTCGGCGATTTAAAAAGAAAAAAAAATCACTGATAATAGTTTTGTTCGACAATTAGGTGAAAAGAAGACCGCCAAAAATCAAATTAAACATAAATCCGTGTCAAATTAGGTGAACGGAGAAAGTTGCTTACAGGGTCGTTTGATAACAAATCCAGAGACGCTGGAAAGCCATATGTAACCAAGGTTTGATTCAGATACTTTATACAATGCTCCAAATTATTCACATGTGCGAATGTATATTCTCTGCAAAATCATTAAAAGAGGCCGAAGATACAGATGCAATTCACCACAGTAGAAAGAGATAAATAGAGACATTATGTGGAGAAACAGAGATAAATGTGCTGTGCGTTAGGAATGAGCCCAAGTAAACAAATTATTTTGGCCGGGGAAAAATGAAACGTAAGCCACAACAGGTGACGAGTTCGAGTCGAAGAAAGTGGAATGTGGTCCAGAAAAAGGGGTGGTGTTTACCCTAGGCCGTAACCGAGCTCCATTGAAGACTGCGATGTCAAAAGAGTAGCATTTTTTAGTTAAAAAATAGGAAGTTGCAGGAAAAATAAAACAAAAAAGCTAAAGAGAAATGCACATTGTTAAACTTTTGCAGGCTTACCCTCAGATCCGCTTCCGTGTCACTCATTCCCATTCCTTAAGATTCCAGGGTTTAAGATTCGAAAGAAGTCGCGTTACCGAAACCAGTGTAGTGCAGACAAAAGCCGATGTCGGGGATTGACTGCCACGGGAGCTGAGGATAATACCTGACGAGCACGGAGCTCGGATGATGGAAAAAGGCGAGGCGAATTGAAAATGAGAAAAGCTAGTTAATGGCGCCAGTACAGAAAGATAGCAAGCCAGTGAGAGTAAAATATTAAAAAATTAAATATTAAGTTATGCAAATTGGAAAGGCGCCTCTTAGAACCTTGGCACTGTCGCGTATTAAATAACGAACATTGATTTATGCAAATTTGTAAAGCGCCTACGACCCTAGCACTGTAACGCGCCGTGAAATGATCTTGGTAAGGGTCTCACGCGGTAACGAAGTAGAATCATGTCGAGGTGGGGAGAGTGTAATTATGCGACCACTATTTTTTATACTTATTAATATAATAATATTTGTGTACTTATATCCATTGATATAATAAATAATGTTATGTTGGGAGTTGTCAAGGATACAGTGGCCCGTTGGTGGGGTTAGATGGATTTCATTCCATCCCCTGCGTTCAATTCCATTGAGACATCTTCTGGCTTGGATTACCAGTTGACGGTTTGCTCGACCTACCATCCACGATATGTGAGGAAGTTTGTTGAGATTTCTCGTGCGTTGTTAGCTTTCCTTGATTTCTTCGGAATAGCAAAAAGGTGATTTTTCCGCTGAAAAAAATGTTATGTTGGGAGTTATATGTTATGTCAATGGACATCTTGCTGCTATTTTGTGTCATTTTGCAGGCATGAGCTCAGATCTGGATTTGATTTTTGTTGTTTGCAAAGTCAAACTATGGTCGATGTGTCTCGGGGTTTGGAGTGGTGGTTTCGAGTGACAAATGTCCCGACTGGTGTCAAGGTGCCTTCATTGCGGTGTTGTCCGTTCTTTGTCTCTCTACCTAAGGTTGATGTCGTCCAGTGCTGCTCTTCGTTGGTTCGTCTGCCTAAGAGTCATGTTGTTTGTGTTTTTAGTTGTCAGTTTGTCGGCCTGAATATGCTATTGTTGTTGATGGAAGTACAGCCCCCGTCAGCTTCAGGCTCTGGACCCTATTCTCCTCGAGTGGTTGATGTGTTGGATGGTACTTGCCAGCTTGCGAGATGTACGTCTAGACAGATGGCGAGTTTGGAGTGTGGCTTTGATCGGAGGGTGGGGGTTTTGAGCTTGCTAGCATTGGTATGAGCTTGCGACATTTGAATGTTGGGGTGTATTGGGTTGGATCTCCGTCGATGAGGCATTATTGTAGAGTTATTGTTGTGTTCAAGATGGCGATAAATGCATTTTCGTGTGTAATTTTCAGAGGGGATTCTTATTACTCTTGTCTTGGGGGCTATTGGATTGTTGTCATTTGTTGGTTATGGTTCCTACTTTCTACTGTGAGTGGTGGTACATGCGGGTCTGCAATTCCTTGTGAGCAAGCTCCTGTTGGTCAGTTCTCTACCAATGGCTCTGAAGCCGCCATTGTTCGGGTATTTTTGGTTGGCATGTTTATTTTCTTTGTTCGAGTGGTTGGACTAAGATTGAGTGGATGATGATTTTTGTTTGCATGCCTAGTTGCATGGTTTTGAGAAAATATTTCGTTCCCATGTCGTTAGTTTAGGGTTTACAATTTGATCGCCATGGGGGTTTCTATCTCCATGGGCTCGACAATATAGATACATAACCTCTAACTGGTTTAGGGTCCAGGGTTTGTGTGCTTGGATGCTGAAACGAATGGTTTCTACCATGATTTTGTCACAATTCATCTGCATAATTGCATCATCCAGCTCTGGTGTGTGTCGGATGAGGGCGAAAATGTGGGATTCATTTAATCCTCCGCCCAAACAAACAAATACGCTTGTCAAGCTGAGACTGATTCTTCATTTGGGACTATATTTGACCGAAGTGAACATGCTTTTGTTGGGTTTCAATAAGTGAATGCTCAGACCGGAGGCAATGGAATCCTGGGACTATGGAGACTGTTTGTTCAACTTAGTTGTTGTGCCCATAAAGCCTTTACAAGTTTTCCTCTTTTTAGAGCGAGCTTATGGTTAGCAAGTAAACTATTTCCATTGTGGGGGGTATGGCAGTTATATGGGCATGTTGCATATATGTTTTTGCTATTACTGATGGTTATGCAGCTTGTGCATTTTGCACCTTGCTACGGACATTGCTATTGGTGGCTCTTGTTGTGATTATATTTTATAAGCAATGTAGGATAATAAATTTTTAAGAAAGACAGTAATACAGGATGTATCTAATAAATTATTTATTGGACCTAATTAGGCCTTGCATGTCTATATTCTCATTATATAGGCTACTTATATTCGAGAGAATTAAACAAAAAATCAAATTCACACAAGACATAATATAAAGCCACAAAATAACACTCAAGATGGTTTATCCATTGTCATCGAGAAGAACCACATATTACATATGCTCCAAAATATATAAGACTTGCAAATCAATTAGCCATGTTTATGCTTCACTTCCTTCTATGATCAAACACCTTGTGTGTTCTTCCTTCTATGATCAACCACCTTGTGTGTGCTTCACCTCTACACATGATCCGCATCTTGGACTCCCCTCCTTGCCTCTAAGATCATTAACTTACAAAAATACTCTCACCCTTTCATTCTCTTCTTCTTCGAGCATCCAATCACTTTAGTAGCTTACTCTCCTTTCTTTGAAAACCAAACTCCTTTCTCTGTTCAAAGTCACTCCTCACTTCCCTCTCCTCAACACATTTTTTTGTTGACTCCCAAGTTGCCAAATTTCTTTTCAACAAAGCCAAACTAGTCATCTTTATGTGTTGCACTGCATAGTCCATCCTCACGACTCTTGAGCTTATAATGAATTCAAGCAGTTCTTTACAACGATTTCACTCCCCATCTTCTTGACATGACTTACTTGCCATATTAACAATCTTCCAACTTCCTACACTTGTCATGTTTTATTGTGCACATTGCCTACTTCTTTTTCACATGTATGTTTTTCTAGTCATTTTGTTTTTTATGCACATCAACATAGTTTTTGTGACTCCATATTCACCTCTCATTTCCTCTACACTCCTTATAAACATATATCTAAATGCTCCCACAGCATCATCAAACTAATAAAACTTAAGACTAATCCAAGAAAAGCGCATCATCCAATAAATACACTTAGAGATGGAATATTGCATATTGCTCAAAGCTATGTCATCTCATCAACTTTACGGCAAAGCCTTCATTTCGTATGGTTTAAAAATAGTTCACGAATACAATAAACATTTTAGGGGCAAGATTAGTGCTCAGTTGGAGCGAAGGCGCCCGGTATACGAGGGTGGGGCAGGGTTCAATTCCCCCCGTATCTTCACAAGTGTGAAAAAAAACATAATAATTAAATCTAATTAATTAATACATATAGATATTGCGCTCATATCAATCACCATTCAATCTTATTCAATAATATTTGTGTATAACTTTGGATGTTATATTTATTTCGTTTGATTGTGATGCTTCGTAAGATTCAATAATATTTGTGTATAACTTTGGATGTTATATTTATTCCGTTTGATTGTGATGCTTCATAAGATGGAGGTGACCTTGAAATAATATATACAAATCAATCAAAGCTAATAATCATTATGTTTTACAAGAAACGCTAATGTCTCTCTACATGTTTGTATGTCAATCTATTGCAATTCAATTTAAGAAGTGTTGTTGTAGTGAAATCTTCATGATTTTGATGGGTTTGAGGTTAGGAATCAGCATTGGGGTTTTTTGGTTGATTCGATGGAATCTAGGTACCAACTTTGTGGGGGGCAATTTTGACCCTACAAATCTTCAAATTCCTTTATACTGACAGTTCTACTTGTCGCTGGGCAAATCATTCTTCTGGCCAATACTCAGATTAGACCCAACACCTAGTTTTCATCTCAATCACCAGATAAAACGATTGCCCAAGTAAAACTGTCATCAATAACTAAGGTTTCCAAAAAAAAAAAATATAATATTAAAATCAAGCTACCCACAAATCTATAGCTTGCTACCCCATTTGTAAATACATTCATACAAAAGAACAAGCTGTAAATACATTCATACAAAAGAACAAGCTCATGCTCGCCCATTCCACCAACTTAGTTAGCTCAAGCCAACACAAGTTGTAAATGCACAGGGAAAACAACTTAGCCAAAAGCTTAATTGGCGAGATGTGGAAGAAAGACCAACGCGTGTACCGAACTTCCTTTTATTGCACTTTCAATGGCAACGTGGAATACTAATGAGAAGACCCGAAGCATCGTTAATCCTCGACACACACTCTAATGTGGGGATATGTACAACCACATTGGTTTATTCGATTCTTTCTCGTGTACCCATCTAGAGAGGCAATTGAGAAAGTAGAGGATAGATGAGAGATTCTTTCTTAGTGGTAGAAGTTACAAGATATTATAAGATAGATGATCTATAATTTTGTTTATTTTGAGTTAATAAAGATGCATATGAGTGTTGGAGAGCTTTTTATATTGATAAATGTACTTTAAATTTGGTTTTTATGACCTCTTCAACAAAGTAAACTTAAAAATTCCCACTTTCAATTTTTATTATGTGTATCATGGTATACCGAAAAAGGTCAACCTAAAAATTCCCATATGTGTAAACTTAAAAATTCCTACTTTCAATTTGTATTACGTGTATCATGGTATACCAAAAAAGGTCAACCTAAAAATTCCCAAGTTTCAATATTAATTATGTGTATCATGATATATCTAAAAGAAAGATTGTTGCAATGGGTGTGTCCAATGATCGTGTTGTTTTTATAATTAAGAGAGATTCAAAATAATAAACACAAATATGATTGAAATGGCATTCAAGTTGAGAAATATTATTGATTACATGATAAGGAGAGAAGTTTTAATTATAAATAATAAATAATAATAAAAGATTAATATTATATATTGAAGTTTTGTTTTAACACAAGTAACTTTGTCATTTATATGGGGTTGGTGATAGGGACAAGTGTCATGTAAGTTAGGAGGACACAAGAAGATGGGGGAGTAGGGGATAAATGTGACGGTGAAAGCCTAACATTAGTGCTCTAGGAGGTTTGTGAGAAGTCTTGATGATAGCCTCTACTTGCATCGTGGAGCTCGAACTTCACACTGAAATAGATGAATAAAGCCATACAAGAGGATTTTTTGGAAGTTGTCATATCCTTTACTGGTTTTGGTCCTAAGCCATTTGGTTAGGAGAGGTTATAGAAGGATTTGAATGGAGGCAAAGGATGCCATCGCCCACCATTTGAGAAGTCATTGTTGCTTTATTCACAAAGGTAGTATGGATGTTAGAACTTAGACTCCTTCTCCCCTACTCGCAGACCCACACATGGGGGCCATGGTGACTTTGGTGATCAAAGTGTTCAGATAGGGGAAACAACACCAGGGAAAACTGACAAAGGAATAATTCCAAGGGCTCGGGGCATAAGGGGAAATTCTCGAACACCTCCATGCACCCATACACAATTCATGGTTACCAAACGTTTGACAAAGGAGTTTAAGCCTAGGCATAAGACAACCACTATACAACAACGAGAAGAGCTTAAAGACAATGTCACCAACAAAGGCACAACAACAAGAGCCAAATTGTGGATAAAGAGACAGAGAACCTAGTCCACAAACATGTATCTCACGCAGTCAAATTATCTATTATAACAAAATTATGGACATGTACCAACATACCAGGGAGATGATTGCATGTAGTGTGGACAACAAGATCGAGCAAGGTAGCCCTCCATTAGAACATGTTATAGACATCATCCCACTATCGAATGATAAGTATGACTCCCTCCAAGATGAAATATGCAACCTATACACTATTCATACAAGCTTGGATTGTAGATAGGCTTGTGATTATCCAACAACAGAGGAGAGACCAATGTTCGCAATTGGAGGCACCCCACAACATCCCATCTCCTTCAATGAAGAGGAAGCTTAGTTGATTTTTATTGTTATTTTATGATATGGTGCTAGTCATGATAATTCTAGGTCTAAATTTTGAAATTCATTGTTTCTATTCAAGGAGCAATGGTTTTTCCCATGCAACCTGCTATTAGAAAATGGTATGTGTCCATCTAAATATTAAAACCAACGAACTGATCACACTAAACATTGCTTGGTATATTTGCTTATTTGAATGCTTATTAGTTTTGTGTTGTTGTGTCTATGAATAAATCTCTAAAACATGTTTTGAAATTACCTAAAAGTTAACTAAACCTTTGGGGATCTCCAACAAGTTTTTAACATTTTTTTTATACATAAATAAAAGGTCCCACTTTTAATAATAATAAAAACGCAAGTATCATTTAACCAAATATCCAAAAGTGTTTGCAAGGGTGTAATCAACTAGTGATCCACTTTTAAATGAGATGATATGTTGTAATAGAGGTCACGAGTTCAAAATAAAGTTATGGATGCGGACGAGGGGATGGAGCTCTGCAACCTAGGGTTTTGAGCCGATCCGAGTTGATCTCGGCGGCCAGGGCTCTATCCCTGGTCAAACTCCTTCTGTGCTCACTGTATTGGTCGACGGCGAGGGACATTCCTGTGGCGGCGGCAGCGGGTGCAGAGGGGTGACACATTCTTGGCATTGTGGTGAGGCGGTTCAGCTGTGGGGAGCGGTCCAACAGGCTTCCATCGGTGGCTCTACAACGGATTCCAAAGGCGGCTCCTGTCGGAAAGGTTTCTACGTTGAGGCTTCTGCTTCTTGGAGGCTGGTGGGTCATCGACCCAGCTCGCAGCTTAACGGTGCAGCGCTTACCACCACGAGCTGGTCCCATTGACGGCGGGTCTTGGCTAAGTTTCACAGTCTTCGACCTAGTATCGGATCCTTCAATGGCGACGAGATAACAGAGATTTCAAATCAGACGAAGGTCGATACTGTGGAGCGTCAGCGATGTTATTGTGGGTTTGGCTCGCAACCCTACAATGGCAAGCCTCCTATTCTCCTGCTTCTCCTGCTGCGTCTTGGATGACGAGCGTTCACTCCTTCGGCCCTCGTGGTTTAGAAGGTCAGGCGATCGAACCCCAGGGCGGTAAGATGTGCGCAGGTTCAAGACCGACGGCAAAAGCATCTGCAGTTCCGCCCTCAAGATTGTTCCTCTGAGCTACGAGCTCAATTTCGACCATGGTTCTCGGCAGGACGAGGATTATCAGCTCCATGTGCCTTTATCTGCAGTCAAGCTCGAGGAGTCTACGGGCGCCCTATGAATGAAACCCTGAAAACCCTGGCAAATCTTTAAAATAGATACAAAACCTGCATGTCATGGTGGAATGGAATTTTTGAGGTTTCCAGCTTGGCAATTTCTGGACAGAAACCCTGTCATTCATGTAACAATCTTCTGCTATTTTAAATACAAAGGATACCCTGCTTGCTTCTCTGGAAGATCTCGCCATCTCTCTATGGCTGGGCCTGCGTGGTTTTGCTTTCAGGCACTGATGGAGCGTGATGGATATTTCTGAGTATGGAGAGAGGGCGGCGCCTTTGTGCGGCGACCCATTGGGTCTGCACGATCCAGTGGCGGCGGCGGCGGTTTCAGGGACCAGACTTGAAACCGGTGGCCCCAATTTCACCACTGTTCATGATATATCTGTTCTACTTCTTGTGGCAACATTATCTGGGTTCTTCTTTCTTTTGGTTCAGCTCATTATAAGCTGTTGTTTCTGCTTATATGGGACAGAAATATGTGAAAATGTAGGGATCCTTGTTGATCTTACTGCATCTGCAATATGTAATTTTAATCATCTTTTTGAAATAAAATTACGGACTTTTTCCAAGGAAAAAAAAAAAAAGAGGTCACGAGTTCAAAACACCCCAACTTACCTGTGCCCACCATGTGCCCCATGGTTGTGGGTTGTGTGGGTGCACCTAAGGGTATAGTGGTAGCATACGGGATTGGACCCCTGGACCATGACAAGTACCATCCCCATCTTAGTTGTCGATTTAACTTGCATATATATATATATATATATATATATATATATATATATAGAGAGAGAGAGAGAGAGAGAGAGAGAGAGAGAGAGAGAGAGAGATAAGTTAATATATCATTATAATAATTCATATGTATGATTTATTATGTCCCTGCAAGGGGACATATAGCAATCGCACCATTGTATTATTCTAGTCTATATTCTTATTTTTTAAAATTTTCCATAGTTCCACTCTAACATATTATTTTGCTATTTAAAATAAATTTTGATAAAATTGATTTATCGTTTATACAATTAGCTACAAGAGATGATTGCACCCTTGAGGATTGTATTTGAGGACCCAACAGGGCTTATGTCACTATTCATCTCCCAAATTATTTCAGATCCAGGTGGATCTTACAACAAATATACAATGTTGAAGAAAGAAGTGTGAATCGTCGAAGAAAGAAGCATGAAAGACACAATATAATCGTCAATGTCAATTTCTCGGCAGCAGCATTGATTATTACCGGTAGCCCACGACAACCAAACATTGTACCTAGTATGATTTCCTGATAGCTGAAAGTATCCGATTAATTTTAATACTCAGGCCCATGGTTGGCTCTTCAAGCTTCATTAAACATCCGGTTATTAATTTGTTTAAGTTGAGTATAAATTTTTAATCAAATGGAACACCTACAATACCACACTAAATCATATACTAAAAATGTTTGGTCATTCATGATCATGTGACAACATCAAATATTCAAGCCTATGATTTCAACAAGCATCGTTCTCAGAGTATTCCCAATCGCAAAACTATTAGTGTACTTTTCTAGAGTGACATATTTTCTTAAAATATAGAAATCGAATGGATGTAAGGTCTTGTGGCAGATTTTCAATTGTGTCTAACATGGTTGCAATTTGGAGAAAAACAAAACTATCATATTTTATTTCACTAATGTAAGGCAATATAAAGAGAAATAACTTTTAATCCAAATGAAAATTATGGACAATGGTGTTTTCTAAATGATAACATTAATAAATTATGGTTATGCTCAAATCATGTAAATAATAACGATAATATTATTAATACCAATAATATTTTTTAAATGATCACATTAATAATTTTGATTATGCTCAGAATCAAATCATTGTAATACTAAGAATGATAATATTACTACAACTACTACTACTAATAGTAATAATAAATAATAACGTGTTGGCCAAAAATAAAATGATGTGAACATGTAAGGAAAACTATAAGGCTCCACACATGGAGACTGGAGAGGCGCCATAAAGAGAAATTTAGATGATGTCATAGTTATCGAAGTGCCCCTTTTGCGCACATGGAACAGTAAACCGAATTTAATGGCAAGGGATAATTAAGCATTCAAACACTTTGAATTGCATTAAAATCCATATTAGAAATAGCTACACATTACACAAAATTGAAATAACAAAAACATGCAAAAATAACATATAGTGAAGCTTGGAACCAAGAAAATGAAAGGGCCATGCTTATAATAATATCATGCTTCTTCCCCATGGGGCATAGAATAGACAATGAATGGGTGTATTGTTAAGGCACTCCTTGCCTAAGGTCACCGGTTCGAAACTTCGTGGGTGCGAGCCTTACCAAAAAAAACTTCTTCTCAAACAATTATACTTTCAAGGAATTAAGCATCTTCTAAGTTATTTTCCTTCACGATTGTGAACATTGAGATATCCAAAAGGAAATCGATGCATTCAATAGAGAGACCCTTCACACTAAAAAATAAGAGAGTTCATAAATAATATACCAAACATTGGTTGAACAAGAATATTGAATCCAAGTGATAGACATGCCTACGCATGGTTACATTGTTTGCAATTGATCTTGGTTTAAAAAATATGTCCATGTCAACAAATCATTGTTACTGCAAATAATGGAGTTCCATATGCAACACGTAGTCTTCGACACAAAAATGGCTTAATGAAAAAAGGATGCATTTGTAAAACATGTGTGCATGGATTGCAACATGAAAAGATTCCCAAATTTGCAACCCGATACCAAATTAAGAAAAATAGGAAGTATATACAATGAGACATTATTTAAACTAGAGGAAAGGCTAGTAATATTAAGATTTCCTTTCCTACGAATAAGGGAACTAGCCCACATGTTTAGGAAACCACAACTAGGGCTAAATGGAGGAGTTATCAATGCCCTTATTGACATATCCTGAATCCAAGATGCTTTGGCTCAGGACATGAACAACAAGAGTACAATTACAGTTGAACTACCCAAAAAAAAGCACAACTAGGGTACAAAGGTTTCTACATTGCTGGGCACATTCATATGGTCATGAAGGAATTGAAATGATTATGAAAAACGACACTCTAAAAGATGGAAAGTGTTAAAATAAATGACAATTAAAAACATGTATTTGTTGAAGCAAAGGATGCATGGGTAGGAAAGACAAACACTGACAAGGACAAAGCTAGCAATGACCACAATGATGATCCAATAGAAAATAAATGTGTTCATGGTTTCATTGTGTCATGCAGTATTTATGATCTTCAAAATAATCAAATAAACATTACCCAAGTGAAGGCTAATTTTTATTAGGGATCTTTTAGGGAAAGTATTCATAAGAGACAAGAATATCAACACTTTTATATGGAAAAGATGCAATTAGAAATAACTTTACATATCAAAGAGTTGCTCATCAGGAATTGCTAAATAAAGACCATTATTTCACTTATCATACAACAAATGATTTTTAGAAAGTAGTTATCGTTATCTTAAGTCAAGTGATCAATTTCATTTTGATTGGAACAAGCAAAGGACAATTGAAGGGAAGGAAATTGCTAGCAAATTATGTAAAAAAAATATCTAGATTGCATCCTCAAGTCACGCATTGGTTACATGGACCTCAGGAGAACTCAGACATTGCTATACTATTTTTAGTAGTTGAAGATGAATCTATATGTGATGATACAACAACTATGCCCAAAAACATTCTTTGTTTCTTTTAGTACCAAAGCATGAATGGTCGCCGCTAATGTCTACATTAAGAGAATTGAACTCTAATACCATAGTAGGCATTAGAATAAATGTGACAAGAGAATGTGAAGATGAAGATTTCATTAAGAATGATCTAGTAACGTGTGTGCACTATTACAAACATAGAGTATATGTTCTACACCAATCGGTTTTCCATGACTACAAATACTTTTGTGAATTACAAGTCCATTTCTTTGTTACAAATCCAATATAGAGGAATAAGCAACACACATGCATGGATTGTTATGGGTGAAGAATGCACCAATTCATGGAACAATTGAAAATATTGAAATAAGATGAATTTGCTAACATATACCTATCATCTTATTTAGGAACACTTGTAGATGGTTTATATATATTGAAACACTATCATCACATGAGAATTTGTCAATAAAGAATAAATAAATCATAATGTAGGTTCAATTTCCTTATCCCACCAATGAGAGGATAAAAAATATTGGAACCCATCGAATGTGATAGTACAAAAATACAAGAAAATGAGAAGCTCATATCACATTCTAGAAAATGTAATATTTGCTCATATACATCCGCATCTGTTAGATTTTTGGAGAGCTTGGGCCTCACATAACTTGACTATGTCGATGCACTACACTGTAGTTTGAGAAAGTCAACAATCCTACTAAAAATACCAATAGACATATGGACTAATAGTTTCACTCAACACATAATTCCGAAGATTTGGAGTACAAACATAGATGCAAAATTCCTACTTGTCTTATATTTTGCAAAAAGATGTTGTAGTTCTTACGTGGAAAAGGTTCATAAGACATTGACAATGACATTCAAACATACACATGAGGATAATCAAAAGACAAATGTCGATATTATAACAACAATTGGTATACTTGGGATTTTTTTTCTAAAATTGCAACAAATGCTTATACAACAAGTTGTTTACCTTGTGTTGTCATTGACATCAAATATTGTATTAAGGTAATGTATTTTGATGGACACTTCTCCTGAAGATCATAGAGCATTCATAGTAAAGAATCCTAAAGAGATAGGACGTGAGTTTGATGATTTAGAATATGTCACATGCCCATCAATCATCAACCATTTTTTCCACAACCTAAATCTATCAAGCACATATCCTAATTGGCAAACTTTTTAACAAGTTATGAAAACAAGGGAAAGAAAAGTAAAAAAGTGAGAAGTAATATGTTATTTGATATGTAATATCGAATGAAAATAGAGACCTTGACAATTACTATAATGAATCCCTAGTGTTTTCTTCCCCTATCACCTCAATGGACATGCTTTTATGAATGCTAACTCAAGCTAGAAAGATGCTTACGCAACATTACAAGCCACCATACAATAAAATGAACAAAAGTTCATTTGAAAAACAATAGGAACATGGGAAAATGTGAAAATACTGGTGTTTCACAATTTCACTTGAAAATAAGAGATGCGAATTTATTTAAGCTTCATGAAATTGAAGACCAAGAAGCATTTGTTCATAGTGGTGACACAAATATAAACAAACATTACAAAGAATGTGATATTGATGTAGACATCTGGTATTTCCAAATACTAAAGGGCATAAGTCTTTCAATACAAAAACCTTACCAAATTCTAAAACAACCACATTCATTAGATGATGTATAAAACTACCACATGAAATGACACATGAACAAAGAACAAGCAAGCATTTTAAAATACCTAATTATAAAATAGGAAGGATCTAAGTGAATTGCTCTTTTTTTATGACATGAGGCATCGATACTCACAAAACATTTACTACAGTAGTTTTCCAAGATTTGTTGTGATTCTGTAACTATATGTTGGAATCTAATCCACTACAAATTTAAGGAACAAAAACACATATTGGGGAAAACAATAAATGCAAGTGGGGTTACATCACATAATGCATTTCACATGCCTTTGGAGACATAATATCATCCACTAAACAGTTAGGAGCTAGATATGTTTGCTAGAATTTCCAACAACTTCATGTTCTCTTTGTGTACAAATCCTCTCTCCTAGGTGAAACATTCATATACCAAATTGACAAGAAGTCGCTTAAGATAAATCATACCCCAACTTTACATTTCCATGGTGTTGTTATCATATTTTCAGGAGATTTGTACCAAGTACAACATATAACATATTTGTTGTTTTTTGTAGAGGTGATAGTAAATAAAGATAGCAAAGCATACCCATTCTAGCAAACGAAAATAAAAGGCTATCAACTATATACCATAGTGCAACAAAGGGTCAACAAATAGATTAATGAAGACATTGAGTATCTAAACAGTTGTTCTGATTTTGCTTACCTATTCAGTTCTGAGTATTTCCATTCGAAAAAAATCACTATGGCAGTCTTAACTCTCATTTACATCATGATGTGGCTTTAGTTTTACCATATTGATCCCAATCAGCCTAAAGATTGACCAAAATACATTTAACGTGGTATTTACCTTCTTTTATACACATGGAGCATGCAGGAAATCAATAAAAATTTGGGCTATCATCTTAAACTAAAAAAATGTTATTTTTCCAACTCATTAACATCTATGCACCTTCCAAAATGGTGTAGTGGGTAAATGTGGACCTTATGAAGCCATTAATGTTATTTATAGGGTTTGATTTAGTCTTATTTAGTCATTCTTATCCCGTTACTTCATTAATTCATTTGGATAGTTAACATTGAACCTAGCTCCAAAATAAATTCCACCATTTCACCTATAAATAAATCCATTGAGGTCACTCAAATCATCCACAATCCATAATAAGGTTATGCTCCCATAATTCTTCCAAAGAGATTTAGTACTCTAGCTCTTATTCCTCTACCATAAAGAGTTCCTTAATTCTACCAAGATTGGAGTTAGAGCACACAATGAGGTATATGACCCATCCCTAAGGGTGGATTTGGAGTCCATATAGATACATCAAGTCATCCACAATACATTGTTGTAAATTAATGCCTTCCATTGGTTAATGAAATCATTCTTTTATGTACATACTTGTGCTAGGACTTTTTTTTTCCAAGGAAAAAAGCATAATTTCATTATAGGGTAATCAAATTACAATTGTATAAGAACTTCGAAGAGCTCTTTCATGTAGTAAGCTTTTCAGCTTCGAGTATCAAAAAGAGCAGAAAAAGATAAGTCAAGCTCTTCAAGAGAGCTTTAAATCCCGTTATAGAGAGTACAAATTGTTCCAAAAAAGTGATATAAAAGTGTAAACAAGTGTCCCAAAAAGGTGAAAGAGCAACGATGTTTTCTCATAATTCTGCAATTTCAAGACCTTCAATGAACGGTCTATGGTAGTGTTCATGGAAGGTGCCATTGTCCTGCTCCAGAATTTTCCATTGTCCAAGAGGTAGAGTTAGCCCCTGCTTTGACAAGTGATCAGCAACCGAGTTCCTTTCCCCGAAGAAGGAAGAGCAACAGTGGCTGCGGAGTGAGCCTACGGTGGTGCAGAAGCCTCAACCAAAGAGTCCTCAGCGTTCAGTAGTGTGTTTGATGTCATCCCGTCCAGAGTCTCCTCACATGCCTCTGCAGCATTCACACCATGCGTGTTTTTGAGGGCATTGCCTATGTCTGCAACCATCCTGTCGACTTTCAACAGGCCTGCTCCAGCCTTCGAGTCCATTTCGTCCATCTGTTTGCGGGTGTTGTCCATTTTCAGGTGAAAAGGAAGCTTATAGTGTTTATCAAGGTGCCCATAACCATGGCAGCAGTGGAAAGGAATACCTTCATAGTCAAGTTTTTGTATACGCTATGCCTGCCCTAAGTGAAAGTGAGTTCAACATGTAACCCTTCCTGGACATTGATAGAGACCAAAATGCGCGCAACCGAGAATTTCTGAGTTTGCAAAAAGGACATGTCTGCATCAATGAAAACACCCAGGGCATTTCCAATATCTCGAAAAGAATCTAGGTTCCAGTATTCCCATGGTAATCCTGGAAGGTAGACCCAGATGGGGATAACATCAAACTTCTTAATATCAACATCAAACATTGGATACCAGTTTTTGAAGAGTATAGCCGTGTTTCCCATGTTCCATTGTGATTTGAGAACCCGACACGCATCCTCGCGGGAGTTGAATTTGCAAATGAACCAGCCTCAGGAGAGTACCATGACAGCGGGTTTGTAGGCAAATAGATATGACCAGTTTGTGGAAACCCATCGATCTAGAAAATCAGAGGTTGGGTATTTGCCTCGTTCCCTTCTCACGATCGCCGTCTTAGCCATGTTGAGTGAGTTCACCACAGAAACGTTCTTGCCACATATGAGGTTGATATTGTTCGTGGCGTTTTTTAGGAAATTCCCTTTTTGTTTTCGCGGAGGTGAGATATCACGGGAAAACATTTGGGAAGCTTGTGTTCCTTGTGCCACAACACTAACATCAGGGTGTGCAAAACCCAAATCCGATGTAGAGCATATAAGGGAGGCAATGAAATCCTTAGGTGAAAGAGTGAGCGGAACCTCTGCAAGATGAGATGTGGTGTACGGAGTTTTTGACAAATCCCGAAAAGGCCAACCAGTTGGCAGGAGGTCAGCGAGGAAGGGTGTGTCCAACATCCATCCTTCAGAAGAAAACTCATAATGTATGATAGTGGAATCTGCAAAGAAAGTATCACCCAGATGGTACAGTGCGGGGAGTTTGAAGAGAGAATAAGGAGTGCCCCCAATACTCGGTGCTAGTGGGCGGGCAACAACCGTCTCTCCGGTGATAGTTTCGTCGATCGACAATGGAAAAGTGTTAGGGAGGGTAAGTGTAGCCATCAGTAAATCCCCCCCAGGTGTCATGACGCCGTTAGGAAAATGTCTAGATGACCACGAAGAGCTGTTACCCAGCGAGTTTATCGCTGCAGCACTGCCAAGGATGTGCTGCAGTTTGCGATCCCAAGAATGGTAAAAGATAGAACTACCTTCAAGTGGATCCAAGGAGTAATCTACCTTGTCGACCATGTGGTAATCCGTGTCCACCGTGATGTGTGTGAGTGTCATCATGTCCAGGACAAGCCGCCGCCATCCCAGTACAGCTAGGGTTTGCAGGGTGCAGCCCCTCCGGGATGTAGAACCCTAAAAAGTCCCATCGATCCTCCTACCTATCATGTTCTCGAATCAATAAGTACCACTTGTGATAGGACTTTACCCTTATTATGCATGGCTTTATTGACATCCTTTCATTCAATATATTCTATATAGAGAGGTTATTTATTTCTATATCTTTCATTTGTTTGTTGGTTAGTTCACACAACCACTAAGGGTTTTTGGCACACCCTCGTGACAAAAACCCTACACCACCACCACCATTTGACCATTTGTTCCCCTTCTTATTTTATAGAAACGAAGAATGTGTAGAGGCATAACCAATAGATTTTGTCACAAGCGAAGCAAAACCTTCCAGTGCTTGGTGTAACTTACACATATGACGCTAGCATAAGGGTGCCCCCGCTTTATGATAACATCATAGCATTTCCATAAAATTACTATGTAAGCAAAATCTTTTGGTTGAGCTTTATGTTGGAAACTACAATATGAAGGATGTCCTCATCAATGGAGTCAATGGGATAATAAAGACGCACACTAAAAAAGTGAAGGTACAGAAATTGTCCGGATAGATTACTTGGATCCAACATTTGGAAGATTGCAATGAAGCAAATTCCAAGAACTATATGACAAAGGGATCTTGCTAACTTGGTAACTTACACTATGCACATGAAGTCTATTTTCTACCAGCAAACACAATATTGGGATGATAGTACATAAGAAATTTCCAATACAATTAGCTTGTGCTAAGACAATTCATACAACTTAAGGCATGCCCAACTAGAATATGAACATGTGGCCCAATGTAAACACAATTACCATGTGTCAGAATATAATATAAAATATTTTCATGTAATAAAAATAAAAATAAAAAACAACTAAATTGGATCAGCTTACAACAAATGAAATTTGGGAACTAGAAAATGTGCCAAACACTCTTTCATGCATACATACTTTTTCTATTGTAAATTTGAACACATGTGGTTTGAAAGCACACATTGATTATATTCTCCATGATGAGGACCAAATGAATAATACAATTATTAGTTTCCAAGAAACACATTCTAACTCTCCACTACAAAATAGTTAATTTACAAAGTTCAATTGCGATATAGCATGTTTTATCCATGGCATCCTTTTTTGCGTAGAAAATAATATAGCAATTGTCACAATAGCAAAACACAAATGATAAAAAAATACGCTCTCTCTCTCTCTCTCTCTGGTCATTTTGAGGTTGGTACCTAGGGTAAACCCTAGATTCTTCGGGGCATAAGGCCAAGTTAACAACTAGTGAATATATCATTTGCTCATCATAAATATGCCAACTAAGAGCAAACATGTCACAAAGTGGTATTTGAATCCTTGTGGGGAGAGTAACAAATTTCCCCACAATGACTCAAGCTACACCTAATATAAAATACAATTTTGCATATACCTATGTGTATATTCAATCATGCATCATGAACACATATGATGCTCTTTCCATTTTGTAGTTCAATGTCGAACTCTTTGGAAACTCAAACAAAACCAAACATATAGTGGCTTACATGCAATCACTACAATTGCAAGATGTATCGAGCAAATGCCGCATCAAGTCAAAGCGTATTATTGATCCCATTTAGACAAGTATACTTATTGAACATTGTCAATTACATGCTGGAGGGACCATGATGATATTTTCACATCATTTTGTTTGATAAGAATTGTCCACGAAAAACTTATGAGAGTCATATTTTTCTTTGGCTACCATTCTCTTAGATGATGCTTCTCTTATATTTTCAAAACTAATTTCAAAACTAAGACATCCTTGGAAAACACAACTTCGATATATATATGCAATACAAGGTCCTGCAAAGTTGTGGATATCAATTCTCCATTCACTTAGATACAAGTTTCCTAGGGGTATAGTCTTGGATCCATTGCATCATTTAACACTCTATTATAGTCTTCCGGTTTTTCCTTTTTCTCTTATGTTTCTATAATGGATTTTTTTATTGCTTTCCATTTTCCCTGATCACCATTGCATACTAGCACTCACATAGCAACTATGGATCCATCTAATACTAATGCTAATATCTCATAATATACATAAGAATATGTTGTGTCAACAACTCCCCTTCATTTTTGAGCAAAAGTAAATCCCCCCCACTCTTAAACTTTGAGACTTCTACCTACCTTTAGTTTCGATCCTACTTTTGGATTGGAAGTCCAGGTTTGGGGTTGCATGGTTGATCAACTAACTATATTGTGATAGTGACATCTTCATTTAGTCATTGGGTTTTGTTTACTTTCATGATGGATCAAGTTTTGATTGGGATATCTTTGATTGGTTTTGGTCCCCAATACTGGATTGATTTTGTATATGTCTTTCGGGAACGTTCTAACATTTGGTTTGATAACTTGATATTCTAGTACACTTTATTCTTTTATGATTCACCTCCTTTGTTCATTAATGTTTACTGGGTTTTAGACCAATTCTTTCAATGCTTTTTTTACCTAAAGGTTTCCTTTTCAGTCATATCATAGATGATGATCTGATGGTTTGGTTTTGGTTCTATTCTTTGACCTTTCATATGCCTCTACTTTTCTTGGATTTCTTAAATAATTTTGTTGGATTGAATTATCTTATAATTAGCTTCCGAATAAGTAAAGGAAGGAATTAGTCGTGGAACATTGAATGGTTTGTACTTAAGATTACAAATAACTGGATCTGTTCGTGATAAAGATATGACAAAGGACACATGGTGAATTAATAAACATAGTTATTGATGAGGGGTTTTGTACTCATCTAAGCTTACTGGAGCTATATTACTTCTCTAACTGGCCTAAGTTTGAGTGTCGACATTTTTTTATCAAAGTTTTGGTTACAATGCTTAATTGAGCTAATTGGGTGTTTTGGCAGAGCAAAGTAATTAAATTAAAGGGTTAATTTGATTAAAATTAATTTTCACCTTTTTAAATATCAGGAGCAAGCTGATGGATTCAAATTTGGCCAAAGCACCACTTTTTACGAAGCCCAACTTTTCATTTAAAGATGCTTTTTACACAATTTTTCTCTTTGATGAATTTGATTGTTTTACTCTCGAAACACAATACATACGATCCATATTCTTCAAGAATATCAAATGGATCACTCTAAAATAGACCATATGAGGAATTCAACAACTTATTACCTGAAATATTCTCATCAAATATCACATTTCTGCTAAAAAAGATCTGTTGTTTGAGAAGGTCAATTAGTTGATAGGCTTCCAATTCATCAGAATAACCCACGATGATGAAAGCATGACTTTTTGCATCTAATTTATTCCCATAGTTATCATTGATATGTTGTCAAGAAACACATCCAAAGGTTCCCAAGCATCTGAAAAAAGGGTTTTCTTTTGTTCCACTTCTCAACTGGAGTTATGTCGGTGACAACTCTAGTCACAATGAGGTTCAAAAGATAGCTTGAACAGTAAACAACTTCTGCCCAAAATTTAGTTGGAAGATCTTTGGTCTGAAGTATGCACCGAGCCATTTCCATGAATGTCTGATTCTTCCTCTCTGTGACGCCATTCTGCTAAGGGGTGTGAGGGACAGATCTTTGCCAAGAAATAACATTTTGCAAGAGCTATCATCCAAACTATCAACTCTAATATTCACCACCATTGTCTGATCTCAAACATTTGATGGCTCAACCACATTTCTTTTCAGTCAATGCCATACATTCCTTAAATCTTTCAAAGACACGACTCTTATTCTTCAAGAAATATACCCAAGCAAATATAGAGAAATCATCAATAAATGTCAAAATATACTTCCCACTTGCTAATGAGGGTTTGTTTATGCAACAAAGGTCATTGCGAACAAGTTCCAGTCGGTTCTATGCTCGCCATGCTTTCCTGGAATCAAAGGATGCCTAATGATGCTTTTTAAGCACACATCCTCTACGAATTCCATCAGGTGGAGCAGTCTTTTGGAGACTAGAAACCATATTGTTAGTTACCATCATCTTCAAACTTCAAAAGTTCAGATGTCTTAGCTATTCATGCCAAATTCGACTTCTACCATCGGTCAAGTCGGTTTAGTCAATTGGGGAGAATAAAAAAACTTATAAAGTCCGTCTTTGGGATCCAAAAATACTGAAGCAATAATTTCCCCCCCAAGCCTTGGATCCTTTACAATAAAGCAATTTGGTAAAAAATCAATAGTATTCTTGGTCTATGTCAGTTGATAAATCGACAACAAATTTGTGCTCAAGCTAGGCACATGATATACATCGGATATTCAGCCATTTTGACATTCAACATCACCACTTCTAGCAACCGTGAGAGCATAATCATCAGTAACATAAATCTTATGTTTTGGAGCTCCACTTTAGGAAGAGAATAAAGAAGCATACTTAACCATATGATGAGTACAACCATAATTGACTATCCATTTTGTCTGCGTGGTATGGGCATGTAATGCCTGGGAAGTTCTAATGGAAAAGGTAAAGTTTTCAGCACGTCGATTGATGGACTGACCAATCGACACGTTATCCTCAAGGTGGTTCACTTTTTCCTCCAAGTCCTTTGTCTTCTTCCAATAGGTTTTCTCGACATGTCCAAATTTTCCTTAATAACAACATGTTTTCTTCTTTCAATCCTTCTTTTTTCATGACAACTCTTTGGTCTTTCCCTTAGTAGGTTGGTCAATACATTATGGTCGATGATTTGGTCAACCACATTCTTTATAATTTTGCTTGACCTTTCTTTTGAGAAAGTGATCCTGATGTTTAGTACCAAGCTTCCCTTCTTCAAGCAACTTTTGTCGGTCTTTAATCATAAATCACAAAAGATATCAAAGGTGAATTCCTTACCATCTTGCTTGTTTGACATCAAAGTGGCATGAAAGAGGAGCAAAATACTTCATAAGGTGTCCTCAAATTCATCAAGGCCAGTTCAATGAGTTGACCATCCTTCTTTAGAAAATCCTTACCACATTCACCCAATTTCAACTTTAGCTCCTTGATTCGAGCTAAATAGTCCTCAATTCCATCAAGGAAAAGGGGTTCCATAGATATCAACTATTTCTCTATCTACATTACTTGACTTTCATTGACCTTGTTAAACAATGACTTCAGCTTACTCCAGATGGCATGAGAAAAGTTGATCCCATTGTATGAAATCTTCCAAATGTAGGTCATGATGACCCCAACAGTGTCATCCTTCTTTTCGTTGATGACAAACTTAGCTTGGTCATCCGTTAGATATGGAATAGAGACCTTCGTATACTGCAACAATCCTTTTCTCTTCAACAAAGTCTCCATATTTTGCGCCTAAATTGCACAGTTGTTCCCATTAAAAACAACCGACTTTATCTTGGAAGTCATCCTTTTGATTAGACATATATGATATGAGTTCGAGAAGAGGTATCTATTGATAAATATTCATCCAGGATTCAATCAATCGTATATTTGACTCAGCACGATTCGTAGACAATAGACTAGGTCTAGGTCAAAACCAATAGCTCAGATACCATGTTGGGGAACCTCTTCACCTTAAAACATAGAATATAAAATAAAATAGTAGAAGGGAAATGTATTCCAAGAAGAGAGGTGGTGTCTAAAAACACCTTTACGACACTTAAACACAATGCATTGTGATCAAAACATCACAATACATTATTTAAATCTTCTCAATTCGATATCAACACAACTCATAAGGCGTTCTTTTATAATCTCCAGATCTAACAAACTCCCTTGAAGTGAAGAAGATTTGGTCATCAAATAAGGGTCGTTGGTTTTAACTATTTCCACCAAATCCACAACATCCCATAGTTTAGTCGATTGTTCTAGTTGAGTCAACCATGGCCTCGTTGATCATTGAGTCAAGCCTTTAATTCCTCCAATCCATTACTTTTCTAGTCAATTGCTGTCTCTAGAAGATCCAGAGGTGTGATGAACCTGCATAACCTTAGCTTCCAACAACACAACAAAGGATAACATAATGAATGGGTCTCGACAATAAGCCTGATGTGGTACCCATGTACAATGCATACAAGAGGAAAGAGGGAAAACCCATGGGAACCCCTCCCCCCCCTCCCCTCAAAGTACAATGTCTCAAAGAAGAAGAAAGAAAGGAAGCTCCTAAGTAATTGTGAGATCCACCACGTGGTAAACAATCTCCAAAAACCAGAAAATATGACAAGTCAGTGAAGCATGATCTAAATATGACATATCATAGTCCACTCCAATGAATGTGCTAAACCTGAAATGATGTGGTTGATACCATTCAACAACATTCATATCTCTCAAAAGCTAAGGTGTCGTCCTACACCAAGATGGTTGGGCTAGTTAGAGTGGTTCAACATGTAGAAGCAAACACCATAATAATCATCAAAAAAATGGTGACAAGTCAAGAGCGGATGAGAACGGTTCCCATGAAACGTGGATGAAACACATATGTAGTAAGTCCTCAGACAATTGCTCAAATGTTGCCATGACCAATCATCAAGCCAACCATAGAAAATATTCAAAGTTCGTACCTAACCAAGATGTTGTCAAATATGCCTCCTCTTCAATGAGTTGAAGGAAGGAGAACTGACAAATAGTTGTGGATACCCGTAAGGAGGACGATGTTGTCTATGCTCACGATGTCGAGTATGTCAATATGTGGATGATGTAGACTCTGAAGATGATGGTGAAGAGCTCGATGTTGCCAAAATATTTGATGTTGGCAATTCTACTAACTCTGAAGCCAATGTCAAATCTGGTTGAGTAGGCCCCAAAGTTGTATCAATATGTGGTGTAGGATATGGTTCCTGAAAGTCATCAGTAAAAGAGTCATATGACGTGTTAATCTCTAGTGTTGAAATAAGTTGAATCTGTTCGGTAGAGGAATTAAAGCATCTTGATAATGTTCATGTATCCCCATTAAACCCCAATCGGACTTTGCTTGGTTTCATCATAGGCTAAATGGGATTTCTGATCCCTTGTCAATTCTTACCAAGGCCACTACCAGTGTATCTCATATTCAACAATAGTTTGGACCCAAAGCCACGAATATGCACCTCAAAGGATGGTGTTGTGGGCTCATGAATTGCAGTGAGTGTATGTGATACAGTAAGATCTATATTGTCTTCCTCTTCATCAATGTTCACATCATTAAAAGTGTCATTAGAAATGGATGATGCATGATCGATATCTGCAGAAAATTCTTGTATGTTATGGGAGCTTAACAAAACTATATGAGAAGAGATACTTTGTCTGAAACTAGCAATAGTATCTTCTTTCTCCTTTAATTTGGCCAACAACTGTTTAATGCAGAGATTTGATTTTTCCTCCATCTCATCATAGTGTGTTTCCCAATCAGAAACTTCATCTTGTAGCTCCTTTCCTGAAACTACAATTGCATATGCTTTTTGAAAATCAATCTTGAGCTTCTCTTGCGAAGAAGCTAAATCATCTCGAAGTTTGCTAAATTCCTTAACAAGATTTTGATTAAGATATCGAAGATTGGAGATGATTAAATCTTTGTCTGCCATTGCAAATAATCTCCCTCAGAGATGAAGCCAATCTCGCTGCAACTACAAACGAGTGCAAAGAATGTGATTTTTAAACATCTAAAAATATCTTCTCTTTCATGTAAATCAAATCATGCATCGAAACCCAAATAAAACTAAAAGACGTGATTAACATATTGTTGCTAATTCAATCATAATTTATGCTATAGGCAACAGAATCAAATTTTGTCGATGACCCATTTGAGCTATCGAAGGTATCTATCAAGTCATGTATGAAATTTGACCTATGTCATCCTATGGAGTGAGACATTTCTTGTCGAAATGGAGGGTACAAACAGACACAATCCCATAAATAGTTCCGATGTTCATTTGATCATATATTTCAAATGGTGAAGCAAAATTGAATTCTACAAAAAACCCATTTCAGATCACAGAAATACCTTTCAAACAAGATATGGCAAGATATGGGAGGACCTATAAAACTATTTATAGAGTTTATGGAACCTCTTCAAAATTTTCTACAAATTTCAGATTTTACAGCGAGCATGCTCCCACCTTTTGTACTTCTCCATTGGATTTAGCATGCTCTTGCTCTTGAACCTGCAAATAGTGTGCCTATGCGCTTTCTCCTAGCAACAAATCTTTGATACCATGTAAAATTGTTGTTGAACTTGCATAATATAGATCTAATTAAAAATCAATGAACAAAACTTGCAAAGGCAACAAATTAAGAGTAAAGAATTAAAAATGAATCGAATAAATACGATTACTTATTTGGAGTATCATCTTAAACCCAACAGATACCTGATCAAAGACTGGCACTGGCTTATTAAAAAGTTTGAGGCAAGAATTTCTCATTGGACCTATCACCTTTTATCTATTGGTGGAAAACTTACCTTAGTAAAGTCTGTGCTGATGGGAACCCCGGTGTATTGGTTCTCCCTTCTTCCTGTCCCATGTTCGGTGTTGAATTCACTCAGGAAAATGATTTTTTATTTCCTTTGGACGGGAGGTTTGAAGGATTCATATCTATCCATGATTGGTTGGGAAAAAATCTCATTGCCTATTGCTGCAGGGGGCTGGGGGATAAAAGATCTATCTACTTTCAGTGCTGCTTTGAGACTGAAGAGTCTTTGGAGGGCTGTTTTTGGAAACTCTCTTTGGTCTACTATTATTCATTGAAAGTATATAAAGATTACTACGTCTCATTGGTTGAGGAGGCCAAAGAAGGTGGTCAGAGGTACTTCTCCTATCTGGAACGGGTTTCTAAAAGTTTATTGCTGGCTAGCAGATAAATTGTGCTGGAGAGTTGGAAATGGCGTTGAGGTGGCTATTGGTACAGATCCCATTATTGGTTTAAGTGACAACTACATATTGTCTGATCAGTTACTTGAGATTTTAAGGCGAGCTGGTTTTTATACCTTAAATTTTGTTGCTGTCAATAATGTTCATGGATATTGGCTTAAAGCGGAGGATTTGCAGCTGACGGGGCAATTTGCTATGGAATGGACTTAGTATATAAATACCTTAAATAGAGCTGGCATCCGTTTGAACTGTGAAGTGGATTCAGTTATTTGGGCTGGCAATGGATCGACAAGGAAGGTGACTGCTAGCACGGCTTATGCTTTTATGATCAGGCGTCGATGCATATATCCCATTAATTGGTGGTATAAAACTATTTGGTATTGGCACATCCCGTTGAGGTTAAAGTGTTTTTTATGGTTTCTTTTATTGGATAGGCTTAAAACCTGGGACAACTTATTGCTTATAGGTTGGATTGGCCCTAGCCAGTGTACTCTTTATAGGGAAGCTACAGAAACTGACAGTCACCTTTTTATCCACTGTTCCTTTACAAAGAAAATATGGGAGAAGTTTATTCTATATTTCAAATCCTCGACAAATTGGACTGGTATGCTCATAACAGACTGTTTTCACACTTGGGGGTTTCCATTGAAAAAGTACATGCTACATTACCTGTGTTTGTCTGTTGGGCCATTTGGATGGCACGTAACAGAGCTATCTTTGATCATTTTCACCCACTCTTGGATTGTGTTTATAATGCTGGTCTTTGTCATTATTTGAAATTCCAAAGGATGGAACCAGAACCTATTCGTTGTAGCATCATAAACTTTCAACTTGTATTTGTATTTGATGATCCTCTTCTTTTCTTTGATGGGGCAGCTAATCTGGGGAACTGTGGCACTGGTGGGGTAAGTTTCCTCAATTCAGACCACTATTTCACTCTCCGATTGAACTGTGGCAGAGGTAGTAATATGAAGGCGGAATTATTGGCATTATGGTGTGTCATACGTGTTGCCAATCATTTTGGTTTGCCAAAGATTAGGATTTATGGTGACTCCCGGGTGACCATAAAATGGGCTATGGGTGAATATACACTACAGGTTATAAATTTGACAAACTGGTGCAGCAGGATTCAGAATGAGCTGAAAATCTTCAAAAATTTCACAATCCAGCATATTTATCGTGAATTCAACTCCCAGGCAGACTTGTTGTCGAAGCAGGCCTTGGAGGGAGATGAAGGGGTTCTTTTGTGGGAAGAAGTTTTTGACCACTCGGTTTTGGATCATGGCTCTTTATATTTCTATGATTAAGTTATATCTGCTATTAGGATTTTTGAGATCTTGGTATTAGGCATTAGTCTTTTTGTATCGGCTGAAACTGTAAATCTGGCTATATGGTTCTATATGGGATGACTGTTCATCACTGACTTCATTATGTACTATTTGATTCAATTTTTGAATATCAATAGTATGTTTTTGTTCGTAGGAAAAAAATAAGTGAATAACTAATTACAAGCGATAAAACTCTACATGCATCATAGTTGAGCATCTAAAGATATGTGGATATGCACTCAAGCAAACTGAACTAAATTGGCATATAGTCCCGATGAAGTTAACTAAAACTTATGCATGCACAAGTGGAGCGCCCTCTTAGATTTGGAGAAGTGCGCATGTAGTGCATGGGGAAGTGGGTATGCAATATATGCAAGAAGCAACATTCATTTGTAATGATCTAGTTTTATTTTTAACGGATTTGAGAATTTTGAAAATTACTAAAAACTTTATTGTAATGATCTAGTTTTATTTTTAACGGATTTGAGAATTTTGAAAGTTACTAAAAACTTTATTGTATGCTTCTCTTTTCTCTTCACCATGATTAGTTTGGGTGTAAGATTGAAGTGATTTCAAATCAAGATAAAGCGATAAAGCAATTGGCAAGATTAGAAGTTGTTCATCATAAAAGAAAGAGTTGTTTTTACTAGATAAAGACAAATTTGTGGCTATTGAAGTTGATGAAGAGTGCATGAAGTTTAGTTGACACTGTTAAGAGCCTCCAATCGACAACATGTTGATTACAATGTGTTGCGCTCTCAACTTAAGCTTTAAAATTAAAAGACAAGCAACATAAGGAACTTTAAAGGCCCTTGAGCTCAAAAATTTTAATAAATCTTTTGTGGTTTGTATTTGAAATAAATATGCAATAATCTATCTCATTTTGATTTAAAAAATTATTTGACATTTTTTATTTGAAATAACTATGCTGGTATGTTATGGATATGGATAGTTGTGTAACATGTTTTGTTTTTCTAATTGTTATATCTTTGTTTTGTTTGAGTGAAAAAAAAGTTTTAAATACTATCTCTTTTTAATTTTTGTAATATTATGTTTGGTTTTGTGTGTGTAAAATAAATAGTTTTGTACAATTTATATGAAAGGTTTGAATGTATATTTGCAAGTTTTATTTGCTAACTTTGTATGTAATCTTATTACTGTATTTTTACAAACTATTCTTAATTCTAATCCAATAAGAGTTTTGCGAAAAATTCTTTCTATGTAATTTAAGTTTTTATTTTTATTTTTATTTTTTAAGAATTAATCTTATTAGTCAATTATGGGTTTTGCTTGTTAGGTGACCTGAGTGCAATACCCTTACGGTGACTTAGTTGGGACGAGACACCCAAAAAATCCAGTCATGTTAACCAAGGCCGAGTGCGATCCCCGCGTAATTTTGACAACTTAGATGCCCTTGAGTTGCAGGCCATGTTAACCAAGGCCGGGTGCGATTGCCCTTGGGTTGTGGTTTCTTAGCCAATGGTTGAAATGCATTTCTAACAAAAAATTTATTATTAGTTGTTTTTCACTCTAGTTTATAGAGAACAATATTAGTCTATATGAATATCTACTTTATTATCAATAATCCACGAAGTCCTTCTCAAATACATAGCTCATCATCTTGGTTGTATTTATTTTCATTGACTTAATAGTTTTGGTCCTATAAAAATAGTCTACAAATTTTGAAACAACCTATTAGCAATAGTGAAGAGACATTGCTACTTAGTGGTTCTTGTTTATTTATAGATAATGACACATAATTGAAATGGACATGAAGTGTGAATCAAAACACAAGCCAAGGCGGTGGTGCCATGAGCTCTGCTATGGTTTTTTCTTTGACCTAGGGGGTTGTAGCTGCACTTCAACTCCCTGTTGTACCAGGCCTGACAATGACTGCTACCCCGGTAATGGAATCCTTAGTGGAAGGTGGTAGGTGGAATACTCTTGTGACTCCCGATGAACCATGGGGAGATGTGGTAGATTATATAGAGGACCCATATGAGGGTAAAACCATTTTTACCTCTCCTAAGAAATACCGGCCACTGGTTTCTAAGAGGATGGAGACTTCTGGGCTGCCGACATCTGGAGGTGGGCACGTCGAGTTCTCAAACCTTTCTCGGGCTTCAGTGGAGCGGATTGAGGTCTTTCCTGAACTACCTTTCTTTGCGGTCCCTAACGCGCTAGACCTTCTGCCCTTTACAGCTTGCCCCTTGGCGCCAGAACTGGGCGACACCCCACTATCCCTGTTCACATCTCCTCTACGGGAGGACAGGACATCGGTGCTCCATTGCTGACGGACGCATCTCACATTTACACCGATTTGCAGCAAGATGAATGGGGGTTACCACTCTATGGTATGGGATACAACATTTTGGAAGCAGTATGACCATCAACTTGCACTCAGGATTCTATGAAAAACCTGATATTTTCTCTACACAGAGCCCGAAAGGATTTATGGCCTATTTCCTGCAACCTTTAGATCAACAGGGCTCTCCGCAGGACGATCCCACCCCCAAGGGTACCTCGGACTCAGGTTCAGTCTCTAAACGATCTCTGGGCCCGTCAGGGGGCTCGACCACAGGGAAGAAATAGTCTAAGTGTCTCAAGAAATTGAAGGAACCCTTAAACCTCATTTGCGACCAAAACGTCAAGGTCGTGCAGTTCCTGAAGATGGCAGAAACTGCGGTGGTCGGTAAGGTTCAGGGAAAATAACCTAGCATGGAGATTTGAATCGTTGGGTGGATACAAATTGGGTTTCTTTACTGAACTGCAAACCTAAAATTTTGGTGCTCTCAAGGGGTTGGTTGTTTTCAAACTCCGCAGCAAGGAGGAGGTAGGGATTATACAGCAAAAACATTGGCACTTTGGAAACACTCCCTTTCAGCTGAATAACTAGACGCCTCTGTTCGACGCGGAGTGTAAAAGATTAGACATTGTCCCGGTCTGGGTAAGACTCCCAGGTCTCCCATGGGAATTTTGGAACTGAGACTCCTTTAGGGACATTGGAAATGCACTGGGCATCTTCATCGACGTTGATATGTCGTTCACCCATACCAAGCATATGACTGTGGCATGGATTTTAGTCTCTTTAAATATCCGCTCTGGGATAAGGAAAAATTTGAACTTCATCTGGGGACAGGGGAGCCGCACTCAAACCCTAGACTATGAAGGGGTTCCCTTCCACTGTCATCGTTTCCATCTCTATGGACATATAGCAAAAAATTGCAAACAAGTATTTGGTGCTGCATTGGATAGGTCCAAGAAAAGGTTGGTCGGTAGAGGCATGCATGAGGACATTTCCGATTTACACAAACTAGGCATATGGGAGGCTGAGGACAGGGAGAATCTTCTTGTATCATCGGTTATGGATTCCTAATAGACCGCTGCTCCGACTGAAAATATACCTAGCGTGGAAGGCTCACCTCACCAGCTGCAGGACGACATAACCCAACTACAACCGACTCCAGACTCGTCGGGTAAGCATGAAATTTTTCTTTCTCATCTTTCCTCTTTGGAAGAAAATTTAAAATCTATGTGTTTTGATAGATCAGACTCTGTTTCCACAAACACTACCCCCCCTTTTCCCACTGATTGCACTACCTTGCACTCCTGCTCCACCTCTCCTTCTCCATTTCCCTTTTCAATCTCCCCTGTCCCATCACATGACTCTCCTTCCACCTCCCCTCCCGCATCCGACCATAGCATTTTGCGCCCTCTGGTAACTGCTGCGGAAACTGGTTCGATTCGTTTTCGATTAAGGTCGAGGGACATTCCTTTACCATCCTTGTTTGCACCCTGTCAGGGGTTGGGGAAAAATGCTCCTCTCTCTTCAAGAGGAAGAGGAAGAGGAAGGGGGAGACCCTCACATCTATCCTCGACACAAAACCGAGTGCTACAAGAACTCGCGGATGGCAAGTAAAAAACTACTTTTGGGGAACTTAGAGAAATGGAAGCCCTTGGTGGAGTTACCCAATGAAACTACTCTCCCTCAACTGTAGAGGGTTAGTAAGTGAACCCAAAAAACTTTCCTTAAAGAGGCTGATTTCACTGCATCAGCCAGATGTTTTTATGCTACAAGAAACTTTGGGTCCGGAAGAAGGAGTTACTGCCCTCTTAAAATCCACTTTCCACAATATGGATTTCTTGGCCATGGATGCGTGAGGACATTTGAGCGATATTGCTATTGGTTGGAACACTCAAACCATTCGCATTACAAACTCCCGAGGGACACATTCGATGATAGGGGTGGAAGCCTACCATGCAATACTAAACACATGTTTCAATCTCCTAAATGTCTATGGACCATATGAGGAGAGAGTCCCTTTCTGGAACAACTTGAAACAAAAATCCTTTCCACTGCTGGAGAATCTGATCATTGGGGGGGGATTTAAACTTCTCTCTTGGAAACCGTGAAATATAGGGACCTAGTGCTAGACCTGATATTCTAGCAGACTTTTTTTGAACACTTTTTTATTGAGTGTAGACTAGTAGACATTGCCCCTGAAAAGATGTAACCTACGTGGACAAACTGAAGGGCTGGAGATAACATAGTTTCCAAACGATTGGATCGTTTCCTACTTTCAGAACACCTACTTAAGCAAAACCTAACCATCAGACAATGGGTGGACTTGGGGGGGATCTCTGACCACCACCCTATTTGCATGGAAATAATGGGAGATGCCACAAAACCTCCCGACCCATTCAAACTATGTGCAACTTGGCTGAAAGAGGAGGACATTGCAAAGACCATCAAAGATGGATTCCTTACTACCCGACAATAGGGACTTATGCAGCTCCACACTTTGTAAAAAACCTTACCGGAGTAAAAAAGTGTCTCAAAGAATGGGCCTTCAAAAAGAAGGAAGATGATGAACAAGATTTAAAATTGGTTGAATCTGATATCTGACAGGCTTAGGACACTAAAGGGGGTGGTTTCACAACTCAGGAACCAAAAGAACATCTAGGAAAACTGGAAGCCCGTCGAAGAAAACTTTTACAGGATCAAGAGTAAATTTTGAGACTCAAGAATCGAGCTATTTGGCTAGAGTGTGGAGATGAAAACACCAAATTTTTCCACAATTTCGCAAAAGGGAGGAAATATAAAAACACCATATGGGAACTCAAAAATGAAAACGATGAGAACATTTCCTCTTTCATTGGGTTGGCAACTCTTGGAAAAACCCACTTCAACACACTCTATAAAGCGGATAACAGGGTTAATATTGCATAAATCATTCAGCTGTCCCAATTTTTTCCAGGTTTGATTACTCAAGAGAACAACTTGAATCCCATGGAGGAAATCTCTGAAGAGGAACTCAAAGAAACTCTTCATAGCTTTCAGAAAGACAACAGCCCAGGACCGGATGACTAGACAATTGAATTTTTTCTAGCACACTTTGAGGTTATTGGGGCGGATTTACTACATTGGTGGAAGAATCTCGTGCTAGAGGACATATACATATGACCCTAAATTCCACTTTCATAGCGCTAATTCCAAAAATCGGCATCCCGGTTTCTTTCAGCGATTTCCACCCCATTTCCCTCTGCAACATTACTTATAAAGTGGTGGCGAAGATCATCGCTAGAAGGCTCAAAAAGGTTCTCTCAAAGGTCATCTCATAGGAACAATTTGGATTTATGGAAGGATGACAAATCCATGAGGTCATCGGAGTAGCGCAGGAGTTCCTCCATTGGATAAAGTTAAAGAATCTACATGGGCCAGTTATAAAACTTGATCTTTTTAATGCTTTTGACAAGGTAAGTTGGCTATACTTGAGAATGTTGATGACACACTTCGACTTTGAATAGCCCTTCACCAAATGGATCACGAGTTGCATATCTACTGCCTTCTTCATAGTTCTTATAAACGGGTCTGCATCCCCTTTTTTTCAAGCAGGAAGGGGTCTATGACAAGGCTGCCCCCTGTCTCCCCTACTCTTTTTACTTATGGCGGAAGGGCTAGGCAGAGCTATCCTGGACACAAAGCGCCGTAGTACTTTCAAGGGAATTGGAATCACAAACTCACTTTCTATAACACACCTATTGTTCGTGGATGATATCCTACTCTTCTATAATGGATCGGTGAGAGATGCAAAGATTCTGGCAGGCATCCTGGATCTCTTTGGGAATGCCACTGGAATGGAGATCAATATACATAAATCCACTATATCATTGTCAAATATGAATGAACGGGACTCACAGAGGTATACTACACTCTTTCCTTTTGAGTCAATAAATTTGGAAGTTGGACTAAAGTATTTGGGTTTTATGTTAAAGCCAAATAAATACATGAAATATGACTGGGGATGGCTGATCGCGAAACTTGAATCTCGACTCTAGCTATGGAG
Organism: Larix kaempferi; assembly: GCA_027924585.1. Taxonomy (NCBI): domain Eukaryota; kingdom Viridiplantae; phylum Streptophyta; class Pinopsida; order Pinales; family Pinaceae; genus Larix; species Larix kaempferi. The sequence goes on from BSBM01000476.1 coordinate 26,614,718, forward strand.
TCATAGGTGGCTATCCAGGGCGGGGAGATTGGTGTTGATGTATATGTAACTTCGGAATGTATTTCACCCATGTATTTCATATATGTATTTTATATTCCTATATAGATGTTATTATTCCTTTATACGGAAGTGTCGTCATTTATATTGTAAGTGTCGTAACTTATACTTGATGGGTTATTAGACCACCTTGTTGGGGTCAGTCCTGTATAAGTCATGTGGGTCAAAGGGTTGTTAGACCACCCTAGTGGGGGTCGGCCATGTGGGTTAAAGGGTTATTAGACCACCCTATTGGGTGTCGGCCTAGTCAGCATTGTGTTATGTGGTTAGATTAAGGCCAACCTAGTAAAGGTTATTAGGCAAGTCAAGTCTAGTATAAATAGAGATCGGGAGATCTCTATTTGATCATTCTATTCTCTCACTCACACTTGGGAGAGTGGCGCACTTGTGGAGGAGGAGGATCTGCTGCTAGGAGAAGACTATCTCTTGTATTCTGGTTGTATCATTGCTCTATCTATCTCTGAGGAAGTTATTGGGGTTTTTCACCTTTATGGTTTTTCCCAAGTAAACTCTGTATCTCTTGTGTGCTTGCATTATTGTGTCCATGATTGATATGTTGTAGATTTTCTGTACATGTTGTTCTCTTAGTTAAGATCCTAGATTAGATTGAAGTAAATTCTGAAAATTTAACATGGTATCAGAGCTAGCCTGAAAGAAGGCATGATATGGCATGTATGACACTTGTTGCACTTACGATGCTAGGGCTTGATATAGCAAAAACCAGTCATCGTAGAACTTTTGCTATAAATCCATTTTGGTGAAGGTTTTGGATTTGAAACATTTACAGGTCGAAGATCAGATCCCCATGTACCTTGTATCCAAAGGACAACCTCTAATTCATTGTACTTTGTGATGTATGATCTGTACAATATAGGGTTTCTGCCTCTTCCAGATCTGAGTAAAAAACAGGTGACCTTGGAAAAAAGGTCATACATTGGGCTAGGAAGCTCCAAATGAAATTTCGTAAAAAGTGATAGGTAGTACACAGACTGTACTATCTCAAAAAAAAATTTCAGAGGCCGAAGTTGAACTAGTGACACGTGGCACGCCGTACAAGTTCGCTTTCCTGTTTTATCCCATAAACAGGTCACGTTATGACACTTGGCATAACTCTCTCTCAGAGAATCCAATTGAGGTCAAACCTGTTGAGATGGAAAGATGACAGGTCGGGCTATCTCAGGAAAATTTTTCAGACCCTGTGGATTGAAAAGTTCGAAGTTACACCAGAAACAATCAGGTACATATTTCTATCAAAACAAAATTATTTTTGAGCACCTTCATTCATGGCTTCCCGAATTTAGGGTTTCGGATAAAGTTGAAATTTTTGTAATCAGAGACCACGGCTGAATGCTACTCATAAAAATTGAAATTTAGAGACCAAGATTAGAATTTTTGGTTGGGCAGAAAGCCGAGCTTGATCAGACCCTAGTTCGGGACTTTTATCAGAAAAGTGGAAAATTAGGGCTTCTGCAAAAATGAGAATTTTTGAAATCTATGACCACGGTTGGAAGCTCCTCATAAAAATATAAGCTTAGAGCTTTGGATCAAACCTTTTGATTGGGAAGAATAGTGGGCTTCATCAAACCCCAGTTCGGGGTCACGTCCAATGAATCCAGAAGTTTCAAAGGAAAAATTGAGGAGTGAAACTTTGCAGTTTTCAAATTCAGAATATATCAGCTTGATCAGCTCATCAAGGCACATATTTATATCCTTTCGGAAGTTTGAAATTCAAAGTTTGAATTTTTGGGGTTTCTCTGACAAACACTATTACAACTCCAGATCCAGTTCCTGCAAATCAAGTGGATTGGGTTAATCCTAGAAGAGGATGGATTGGTCACCTGCATAAGTGAAGAAGTTCTTGTTTCAGAGGGAGATGAGGTGAAGGCCTTCCATAAGAAGATTACAAGCAATCTTGACAGGTATGGCTTACAGGTATGTTTCAAATTCTGTTCATAGTTAAGTTTATAATATGTTTGTCTTCATATCATTACAGTATAATCTTGATTAATTACTAGACTTGTCGTATCACCTTAATAGAAGATATTCATTGATTAAGGTTTTGACACTTATGATTGTACTAATGCATTGTGATGTTGTATGAGGTTTATGTTGTTCGCTAACATAAAAGGTACACCAAGAAAGAAAAATTATGTTCTAGTTCAAGAACATATGATCATGATGACATGAAGACAAAGATTCATCCATTGTCATGGATCACATAGAAGATCTACTTATGAGGTATGTATAACTTGGTTCTACAATGGTTAACTTATGAGACATGCAGGTTACTAGCACAAGTCATTGAAGAGAAACAGAAGACATTATGCAGGTATGTTAGACATAACTAGCTAACATGCTAATCCAGGTATGTTTTTCCTATATCAAGCTAGAATCCTACCTTGTGTTAGGATCTTATACTGTTGTGTTGTTGATAATGATTATTCATGAAGTCATAGGTTTGAATAGTCATGGTTGTATGCATATTATGTTTCCTACCATAATTGATGATATGACTAACCAGAAGAATCATGAAGGTATAGGTTGGAGTAATCATGGGTTTATGCTTTGATGATTTAACTAATCAGAAGATTCCTATGATCAAATAAGAATATGCATGAGTAAAAGATGACTTCCTTGAAACCTTGAATACTAATGTTTATTTGAAATGATCATGACTATACATGCTTAAGATTATTGTGTTTTGATAGTATTAAGAATATACTAATGAATGTATGATTATGTATGAGACCTCAAAGATAACACAATGATGATACTAATAAGCATGCATAGGGATCTAGAATGAATATAAGTTCAGAACAGGCAATCCAAGAAGCAAAAATCAAGAGGGAGCACACTCCAGTGGTTTCTGCAAGGATGCAGATATTCAGAGGGAGTTGACCATCTCTCTACATTGCACAACATAAAGGTGTAGAAGAAGCTACTTCAGATTAGCTCCTGCAAGGAAGCAAAGACTTAGAGGGAGTCCACCCAACAAACAAACAAAGATAAGTATTTTAATTATCATTTCTTGCATATTTGTTTGTTTAAATAATATTGTTCAATGACGTATATGCTTATGTTCCTAGATTTAGGATGTGTATTATGCATATTAGAATGATTGCATTAATGAACAACTTACTACTAATATGCATTTGATGGGTAAGTGGCCTATGGCACTGTACAACATTCCATTGCTACTTATCTAGAATGAAACCTCTTTGCTGACATGTTAGGAGTTGTGCACACTCTTAACAATGTTCTGGTAGAGATTGGAAGGCATCTAGAAAGTTACGGGATATGGATAAATGTTGTATTGAAGCATTGGCTAAGATAATTGCATGACTGTATGACATATTTCTTTATGTGTAAGAATTTGTTCTGAAAAATATGAGATGTTTTCTAATCATGCAATTTAACTTGTTGTGTAGGAAAGATCGTATACCATCATCTACAAAAGAAGGACTACAACATTTGTTCAGCAACAAAGTTATCTATTGAAAATAGTGAAGATAGATTGATTGCCGACACACAGTGGAAGCTTGCTGCCAAGTTCGAGATGAAGAACTTGGGTATGATGCACCACTTTCTAGATATGGAGGAGTGGCAGAGTGCAGATGGAATCTTCCTTGGACAAGGGAAGTATGCAGTAGAGATCCTGAAGAGGTTCGGGATGATGGACTGCAAGGCCATGGCCACACCTATGGCATCGAACCTGAAGCTTCTGTGTGATGCTTCATATGATCCAGTTGATGTCACTGTGTATCATCAGATGATTGGGTTCTTGATGTACCTGACGAACACGAGACCAGATATTTGCTTTGTGGTGAACAAATTGAGCCAGTTCCTGACAGATCCGAGAGATATAAAGTATATTCTGAGGTACCTAAAGGGTACGGTTGATTATGGGCTCAAGTATGATGCAAATCAACAGTTTAACCTGCCGGGTTATGTTGATTCAGATTGGGAAGGCAGTGCTGCGGATAGGAAGAGCACATCTGGGTGCTGCTTCAGTATGGGATTAGGTGTGATCTCTTGGTTTAGCAGGAAGCAGTCCTGCGTAGCAGTGAGTACATCAGAAGCAGAGTATGTTGCGACAGATGAGCAGGTTGCAGATGTATTGACCAAGCCGTTGGCCAGAGTGCAGTTTGAGTACTTCAGAGAGAGGCTTGGTGCACTTCAGATCGAGGTTCCTTCCAAAGGGAAGTGATGAGTCCGAAAGATGCAGATGCACATGAGATTTTCTGACATGGTTGATGTGTTCTCCCTTGGTCGTGATGTAATTGCTGAGCCATTTTTCACATGGTGGTAGATGTGTTCTCCCATGGTGAAAAAGTAAGGGCTGGAGCCTTCCCCGAATGGTGGTAGATGTGTTCTCCCATTTCAGTGGTGTAAGTGTTGGATGATGTGCATCTGGGCTGTGCTTCGTGGATGATGAGATGATCTGAAGAGGACGATGCTATGATGATCAGGAGGATCATGGATGATGAGCATCAGGACGATGCTCCAGTTACTACTCTGTATATGTATATGCATCATGTTGGATGCTGGATATGATCAGTAGGATCATTTGCATATGCTTTGTATATGCATCATGTTGGATGCTTGGACCATGTATCTATATATGTATCAGGTGGATACTGTGTATGATCAGGTAGATCATGTATGTTGATATGTATCAGGTATGATCAGGTGGATCATGTATGATGATATGTATCAGGTAGATACTTGGTATGCATCAGGTAGATGCATTATATGATCAGGATGATCATGGATGACGAGCTTTAGGATGTTGCTCCAGATGACATGCAGCAGGATGTTGCAGCGATGATGATCAGGATGATCATGTGTACATCAGGATGATGTATGGTGAGTATCAAGATGATACTCTGTGGCTGTGGATTAGGTTGTGCAGATGAGCATATAATTTGGCCCTGGGAGATTTGCAGATAGTCTTTTGAGGTTTTGCCTATGGCATGTAATCTGGCCCTGGGACATCTGGCAAATGCTCTTTTGAGGTTTTGCTCTAGGAGGACATATAATTTGGCCCTGGGAGATCTGCAGATAGTCTTGCAAGGTTTTGCCTATGGCATATAATTTCGCCCTAGGATATCTGGCAGATGCTCTTTCGAGGTTTTGTCCTATGGCATATAATAGCGCCCTGGGAGATCCGATAGGTTGAGCTGTGTGCTCGTAATAAGTCCTGGGATGCTCTTGCAAGGTTTTGCCATGACCACATGTAATATCACCCTGGGAGATCCGATAGGTTGGGATGTGTTCCCGTAATAAGTCCTAGGATGCTCTTGCAAGGTTTTGTGGTGACCACATATAATAGCGCCCTGGGAGATCCGATAGGTTGAGCTGTGTGCTCGTAATCAATCCTGGGATTCTCTTTCGAGGTTTTGTGGTAGGGTCACATGTAATAGCTCCTTGGGAGATCCGATAGGTTGGGCTGTGTGCCCGTAATAAGTCCTGGGATGCTCTTGCAAGGTTTTGTGACGCACGTAATAAGTCCTGAGGATTCCACAGTATGGCCAGTGATGACGAAGACCTGCAGGTGGTGGGCCTACATCCAGTATGAAAAAGGATTGGCTCTGTAGAACTTCCTATGATGAGTAGATTCAAAGATTGATTGAGATAGCAGTAGCAGTGACGATGACGATGATTCGAGGATGATGATTTGCTGATGATGATCCAAAGAAGAAGACTTGTGCTAGCAGACTTGTGTCGAGAAATACCTTCCTAGTTAAGAGGGAGTGTTGATGTATATGTAACTTCGGAATGTATTTCACCGATGTATTTCATATATGTATTTTATATTCCTATAGAGATGTTATTACTCCTCTATACAGAAGTGTCGTCATTTATATTGTAAGTGTCGTAACTTATACTTGATGGGTTATTAGACCACCTTGTTGGGTTCGGCCCTGTATAAGTCATGTGGGTCGAAGGGTTGTTAGACCACCCTAGTGGGGGTCGGCCATGTGGGTCAAAGGGTTATTAGAACACCCTATTAGGTGTCGGCCCAGTCAGCATTGTGTTATGTGGTTAAGTTAAGGCCGACCTAGTAAAGGTTATTAGGCAAGTCAAGTCTAGTATAAATAGAGATCTGGAGATCTCTATTTGATCATTCTATTCTCTCACTCACACTTGGGAGAGTGGCGCACTTGTGGAGGAGGAGGCTCTGCTGCTAGGAGAAGACTATCTCTTGTATTCTGGTTGTATCACTGCTCTATCTATCTCTGAGGAAGTTATTGGGGTTTTTCACCTTTATGGTTTTCCCCAAGTAAACTCTGTGTCTCTTGTGTGCTTGCATTATTGTGTCCATGATTGATATGCTGTAGATTTGCTGTACATGTTGTTCTCTCAGTTAAGATCCTAGATCAGATTGAAGTAAATTGTGAAAATTTAACAATTGGTCCCTATAAAATATGTGTTGGAGGCAATCGCGATATACTGGATGTCTCTAGCATGGATACCAAAAGGTGATTAGACAAAACGAGGAAAATTTGTTTCAAATTCTCGTGGTCAGGGAAATTGGAAAAACATGTCTCGCCCTGGGTAAAATGGCAATCTCTTGCAAAGCCAAAATCACAGGGGGTTGGGGACTCAAACACATACATCTTTTCGCAAAATCACTAGAAGCAAAAGCTGGTTGGAGACTTATTTCAACTGAAAACCTATGGACTAAAGTGGTGTACCAGAAATACATCACACTAGACTCCATATTGAATTGGGTTAGAAGACCAGACAAAAACATGGCGGGAATTTCGATAATTTGGAAAGCTATACTATCATCTTTCCATATCATTGAATTCGGGTTGGCATGGAAGGTGGGAATTGGCTCACAGGTCCGAATTGGCTCAGACCCCTGGCTGGGCTGTCAGAACAGACACACTTTCCCTCCTCAACTCCTTAACTTACTACATACTCAAGGATTACATCATATCATTCACATTGCTGATCTGGAGTCTACTTCCATCTGGAAGCAAGGATGGAAAGGCCTTGAGATTTTTTGTTTACCAGATATATTTCATGCAACCTGGAATGAATTCCTTCTCGCCCTTCGTGCATCACATGTCAGACTTACAGACACACCAGATGAACTTATTTGGTCTTCATCACCTTTGGGAAGATACACTCCAAAACTTGGCTATAAATTAATGGTTGGTGCTTTAGATGTGAGGGAGGAACTCTGGTGGTGGAAAATACTCTGGAAATCAAAGTGACCTTTAAAAACGAAACTGTTCATGTGGTGCTCTTTGGAAAATAAGGTTCATGTCTGCGAAAAAATGAAACGCTGGAATATTGCAGGACTTGGCTGGTGTTCTCCGTGTAAACGGGGAACAGAGACTCTACAACATTTATTCATCAGTTTCCCTTTCACAATACAAACCTGGAAACATATTCGAACTTCTGTTAACCTTGGATGCGACTGGTCTGGCCTCATGATTGAGGATGCCTGGAAAACATGGTATGATTCTCCTGCTATGGAGATTTACAGGGCCTTACCTCTTCTGGTTATTTGGGGCATTTGGCTTACTCGAAATCGGGCTATTTTTATGGAAAAACTCTCTGTTCCAAAACTGGTGGCCTCTCAATGTATTGATATCTTATCTTACTTCCCACAACAGAAAAATACTCCTGCTATCTGCATTGTTACCAAGGAAACTTTTGATCCTACAAAACCCTGGGCTTACTTTGATGGGGCGTCACAAGATCAACATTGTGGTGGGGGGGGCATCCTCCACCTCTCACATACTCTCTACTACCATATCCAAATGGGCCTTGGTCCTAGATCAATTTTTTTTCGATAACTCCATGCCCTCAAGCTATTACTTTGCTTTGCACTTGAAAAACATTGCACACATTCAGATTTTTGGTGACTCCAAGATTGTGAACAATTGGGTAAACAACATTCAACACTGTCACAACCTTTATTTAAGCAATATTTTGGATGATGTCTTGAGACTCTCGAGGGAATCTGAATCCTTCTCGTGTCGTCATGTCTACAGGGAGCATAACTCTACAACAGACCATCTCTCAAAGCAGGGGCTGAACCTCACATTTGGTCAATGGAAAATTTTGGAACTGGAACATGGTGCTGCTTTTGAATACTACCACATGCCTTTTATAGATGGAATGGAAGTATTTATACTAGCTTGATTTTGGACAGAACCAATTGGACACACAAATCTTGGGGGACCTTGGAAATATCTCCTTTTCTGTACATATTGGGAAGCCGCTCCAAAAGAGGGCATATATTTTTTTTGCAGCTCTTGTATTGTACATACAGGGGTGCCGCTCTAAAAGAGGGCATATTTAACTTTTTACAGCTGAAAGCTGGACTCTTTATTTTTGACAAAGGCAACTTAGCCTTCTGCAATATGTAATTTGGTTTTATATAAATTAAATTATGTTTTTTTCCTTGGAAAAAAAATTAAAATGGACACTTCAAAAATTATTTTGGAAATATGAAATTTGTATGTGCACTTTTAATATACACATAACCAAGTTTCATTGATATTCAATAGAACATGATAATGTTAATTTAATAGGATAAATAATAAAGTTAAAAAGTCATTATCTTATTATAAACAAGTATTTATAGATAATTATAAAGATTTAATTAATATAAAAAGTAATGTGATATTATAAATGGTTATAAAAATTAGCTCACTATATTCAATTTAGAATTTGTTAAATCGTTTTATCATATTCGTTGAAATAAATTATTCACAACAATAAAATTATGTTTAAGTTGTACTTCCACAGTCAGATTAATGAGTTGTATATGTAAATAAATAAAAAATTTAATTATATTTTAAAAATTAATTTATTATTAAAAATATTTAATTAAATTTTAAAAATTAATTTATTATTAAAAATATTTAATTAAATTTTAAAAATTAATTTATTATTAAAAATATTTAATTAAAAAACTAATATAATAAATATAAATTAAAAAATAGAGTAGAGTTTCCAAACTTAAAATATATTCAACCAGCCTAGATCCAAATCCTAGGCTCTATCAAGTGTTGAGAGGGATCAAATTTCCCGAGGTGCAAAACTTTCTTTGAGTGCAATACCTGAGAAGAGGTTTGCACTTTGGGAGATTTGATCCCTCTCAGTGCTTGATAGAGTCTATGATTTGGATCTCCCTAGTTTCAGTCGTGTGCAGTGACACAAAAATGGAGTTGATCAACATTGTAAGGAATATGTTAAGTTGAAAACACAAATACATTTACGAGGATTATCATAATGTAAGCAATAAGTATTAAGGATTGAGTGAATTGTTAAACTGGAAAATAGAGACAATAATTTTGTAAGGATTAAATAAATGAAAATATGGTTCACATCGTGATCATTCTCAATCTATCTTCTTCATCTTTTCTTATCTTCACACCTGGTAGTTTTGACATCTTCTCATATCGATCATATGAGAATGGAAGTTGAAATCGTAGACTTGCCAAATCTTTTCATTCAATTGTCGGTTTTCAGATATGAACTGTAGTGCAGGATTGAAAGTTTCCATATCAACAAAATTAGAGTTTCAATTTTCTTTGTTATCACATTCCATGTATCCAAGTATGTCATATTCATTGGTAGTTATATACTGATTCCTATATAACCCTGAAATTATTTCACATTCATGCTTTTGAGAATCCCTTTGCACAAATAACACTTTTTCATTATCTCTTTAGTTCACGGTCGTGTTTTCTAGGTTCTTCTATATATTCTGATGATTCTTTTTCTCTTACTCTTCTATACATTTGTCGTACTTTTCTTTTTTGATCATCAATATCTTCATTATTTGTAATATTATCGCGAGGATCCACAATATACTCTAAAATAGAGAAAAAAAAACTTTGATATGTTGAAATCATTGCAAATAGTTTTTCTATTAAATAGATAAATTCAATGTATAAATCTAAATAACAAAAAACAATGAATTGGTGAAATCAATGCAATTTTTTTACTTTTTATTAAATTGATAAATTGAATACATACATGTAAAAAACAAAACAAAATATGCATTTCTAAAATCAATGCAACGAATCAAATAAATATGTATCTTGTGTTATTTAACAACATTTGTGTGTGGTCTACTGGTAAGTAGTAAGGTTATTGGGCTTGTGTTAACCTAGAGACTAAGGTTCAAAACCCTTTTTGCTTGGAGTTATATTTAGTTATCACATCTAACTATTATTATGGCTTGCAACTAATCAAATCAACATACAACTTGTGTTTTTTAAGAATATTTGTTTGTTGTCTATTGGTAAGTAGTGAGATGATTGGACTTAAGGTTCAAATCCCTTCTATTTTTTTTATTTCTTATGTCGGTTATAGTATTTTTTTTTTACTTCTTTTGTTTTTACTTATTATGTCTATTATAATATATTTTTTACTTCTTTATTTTATTTCTTATATTTCTACTTTTTATGTCAACTATACTATTTTTTACTTCTTTATCTTTTACACATTGTTGAAATCAATGCAACCATGTTTTTATTATTAAAGTTCAAATTCATTCTATTTATTCTATTTCTTATGTGGGCTTCAACTATACTATTTTTTCTTCTTTATCTTTTACACATTGTTGAAATCAATGCAACCATGTTTTTTTATTAAAGTTCAAATTCATTCTATTTCTTATGTGGGCTATAATATTTATGTTAGTTTTTTGTTTATACTTTTTATGGTTACTATAATATATTTTTTACTTTTTTCTTTTATTTCTTATGTTTATACTTTTTATGTCAATTATTCTTTATCTTTTTTATTTCTTATATTTCCAATATTTGTTTTATGCATTGTTGAAATCAATGCAACCATGTTTTTCATTTTTTTGTCAACTATTCTTTATCTTTTTTAATTCTTATATTTCTAATATTTGTTTTACGAATTGTTGAAATCAATGCAACCATGTTTTTTTATTAAAGTTCAAATCCTTTCTATTTTTTATGTCGGCTATAGTAATTTTTTTAAAATTAATGCAACTATTGTTTTACTTCTTATATTTCTAATATTTGTTTTATGCAATGTTGAAATCAATGCAACCATGTTTCTACTTTTTATGTCAGCTATTCTTTATCTTTTTTACTTTTTATTTCTAATATTTGTTTTAATCATTGTTGAAATCAATGCAACCATGTTTTCTTATTGAGGTTCAAATTTGCTAAAGTTGGATTTGGTGAAGGCTTGCGACAGGGTGCATTGGTCATTTTTGAAATTAATTCTGATTTAGATTGGGCTTCCGTGGGGGGTGATGAAATGGATCATGGCATGTGTATCCTCCATAAACTTTGCGGTTATCATTAATGGCACTATCTATGATTTCTTCAAAGGCTCAAGGGGGCTTCGGCAGGGATGTCCCCTTTCTCCGCTTTTGTTCATTTTAGTTATTGATGGTGTAAGTAAACTCATTTTAAAAGGGCGCTCTGAGTTGAAACTTCCAGGTTTATTAGTTGCTCCAAATTCCGTGGTTACACATACTTTGTTTGTGGATGATGTGTTGCTGTATGGGGGTGGCTCTCTGGTGGAATGGCGGGAGACTAAGGTAATCCTGGATATATTCTGTGAGGTTTATGGTATGAGTATCGGTAATGACAAATCAATACTACTTCACTTTGAGGTGCGCTAAGATATTCTAGATCAGCTGAAAACGTTTATGCCTTATAATTGTACAAAGTTGGAGGAGGGTACATCTTATCTCGGTTTTTATATAAAACCTAACTGTTACTTGACTCAGGACTGGCATTGGCTACTTATGCATTTTGACAAAAGGATAGGCCATTGGTGTTGGAAGTGGTTGTCCTTGGGGGGGCGTTTCACCCTTGCTCAATCGGTGCTGCAGAACTTAGTGGTTTACTGGCTCTCCTTGTGCAAAGTTCCTAAAGCGATTCTTGATGGGATCCGTCAAAAAATCTTCAGATTCATTTGGGAGGGTGGTGGTGGCAAACGCCGGTTCCATTTGCTTGGATGGCAGGAAATGGCTCAGCCTATCTCCTGTGGGGGTTGGGGTATCAAGAATATGGTGCCCTTTGGCATCGTGCTTAAGCAAAATAGTCTTTGGCATGCATTGACTGTGGATTCTCTTTGGGGTATGATTATCAAAAATAAATATATAAAGAATTGCACGATTCCACAATGGTTTCGTTCTGGTAAGCCATCGACCTGGGGTGTCTCTAATATTTGGAATGGGCTACTGGATGCTTTTCAGATGGTTGCGAATTGGTTGTCCTGGGTCCCGGGCAATGGATGTCTAATCAGAGTTGGGGAAGACCCTATCCTGGGTGGTCCATGTGATTATAAACTATCAAATGATCTCTTATTGATTCTAAGATCAAAGGGATATTTTTCTCTTAATCACATTGTTCCCTTTCTGTTGGGTAGGGTTCGACTCTCATGGATAAATGCTGAGCAGTTGGGTATCTCGGGTCCTTTGGCAGCAGAATGGACCAGGTACACCTCGTACCTCAAGAGGTCCAGGATTCGTTTGGGGGATTGTTCGGACCGGTTGGTGTGGTCGTGGGACTCTGTGGATGGCATGGTCTTGGCTCGATCGGCATACTCCCCTCTGTTTTCTCGGCCGAGGAGTGCTCCTCAATGGTGGTCTATTGTGATCTGGAAGTTACACATTCCTCTCAAAATTAGATGCTTCTTGTGGTTGGTCCTAAATAGCAGCATTCTTACTTGGGACAACCTGCAACGTTGGGGTTTTGCTGGTCTTGGTTGTTGTGTGTTTTGTGGTGCAGCTGTAGAGACAATTGATCATCTTTTGTTCATGTGTCCTTTCTCACAGTCAATTTGGTTGGGTGTTCGAAAGGAGGTTGGGCTCCCGGGTCCTTGGTGCTGGGCTTCTTTTTTGGAGAAATTTTTTTTTTGGGCTCCGGTGGGTTCTGCTGCTATGGCTCTGCCAGTTTTTATAGCTTGGGAAGTGTGGCGTGCCAGGAATCTTTGTATTTTTGAGGGGATTACTCCATATGTTCATTAGACCTATTGTCGGGTGGTAGCCTATTTTAGGGAGTCCCTGGGTCACCCTTCATTGACTGGGGTTTCTATGGTTTGTCCCCCTCGACCTGCTTCAGGTGTTGTTGACACATTCCCGTGGGGTGCTTTTGATGGTGCTTCTCAATCTGCTTCTCTTTGTAGTGGTGTTGGTGTGGTTATTTTCCTCTCGGCCACGCATTCTTTTCACCTGTGGATGAACTGTGGTATGGGCACTAATACTAAGAGTGAACTTGTTGCTCTGTGGTTACTCTTGTATTTCTCTTCGACTCGGGGTTTTCCTCTTCTCGTAGCTCAGGGGGATTCTTGGGTTATATTTCTTGGGCCCGCCGGGAATGTGCTCTCAAGATCATTCAGTTGGACTTTTGGTTGCGGGATACTCGACGATTGATTGACTGCTTCAACCATATTTCGTTTCAACATGTCTATCATGAGCACAATGCTTTGCCCAATCTCTTATCCAAAAGGGCTCTTTCGGTTCCTGAGGGCACCATTTTCTGCGAGGAGTGGCGGGATAATCAGTCACTGGACTGGTTTACTCTTCCTTTTTTCTGAGTTTTTTTGGATTACTAGTCATGGTTATGGTGAAGCATTTATCATTGTGCAGGTTCTTGATCTCAGCGGTGATGGTGACATTTGTGTTTGGTCTTTGGTGGCGCATGGTTTACAGTTCTGTCAGTAGTGTTTCTTATTAACACGTTTATTTATGGTTATGGATTCTGTGGTTCTGGTATTCATGGCTTTGGGCGATGATCTTTGACTCGAGATGGGCTGGCCCGTTGTTATTTGGCCATCCCTTTGTATCAAACTGTTGTTTTTGCTGGTTTTCTGTGTGTATGTAATATGGACACTCTGGGGGGATTGGCCCGGTGTAATTTGGCCAATCCTGCGTTTTTTTTTCTTTTGATGGTATGTTGGAGTCTCCTTTTCTCCCTTTTGGGCCGGCTGGCCGGTTGGGGGTTTATGTACTGAGATGTGCTTGTTACTTTTTGTTACTATTACCAGTATTAATAGTAAGTGTTTTTTTGGTGTGAAAAAAAGAAGGTTCAAATCATTTCTATTTTTTATATTTCTTATGTCGACTATAGTATTTTTTTTAAAATAAATGCAAGCATGTTTCTACTTCTTATATTTCTAATATTTGTTTTACACATTGTTGGAATCAATGCAACCATTTTTTACTTTTTATGTCAGCTATTCTTTTTTTTTTACTTCTTATATTTTTAATATTTGTTTTACGCATTGTTGAAATCAATGCAACCATGTTTTTTAATTAAGGTTCAAATCCCTTCTATTTCTTATGTGGGCTATAGTATTTATTTTACTTCTTTTGTTTCTGTTCCTTATGGCTATTATAATATATTTTTTACTTCTTTCTTTTATTTCTTATGTTTCTACTTTTTATGCCAGCTATATTTTATTTTTTTACTTCTTATATTTCTAATATTTGTTTTACGCATTATTGAAATCAATGAAACCATGTTTTTTTATTAATGTTCAAATCTATTCTATTTTTTCCATTTTTTATGTCAGCTATAGTATTTATTTTACTTCTTTTGTTTCTATTTCTTATGGCTATTATAATATATTTTTTACTTATTTCTTTTATTTCTTATGTTTCTACTTTTTATGTTAGTTATTCTTTATTTTTTTTACTTCTTATATTTCTAATATTTGTTTTACGCATTGTTGAAATCAATGCAACCATGTTTCTCATTTTTATGTCAGCTATATTTTATCTTTTTTACTTCTTATATTTCTAATATTTGTTTTACGCATTGTTGAAATCAATGCAACCATGCTTTTTATTAAGGTTCAAATCCCTTTTATTTTTTTCTATTTCTTATGTTAGCTATAATAATTTTTTTTGAAATCAATGCAACCATGTTTCTACTTCTTATATTTCTAATATTTGCTTTACGTATTGTTGAAATCAATGCAACCATGTTTCTACTTTTTATGTCAGCTATTCTTTATCTTTTTTACTTATTATATTTCTAATATTTGTTTTACGCATTGTTGAAATCAATGCAACCATGTTTTTTATTAAGGTTCAAATCCCTTCTATTTTTTCTATTTCTTATGTCGATTATAGTTATTTTTATTTTTATTTTTTTGATTTCTACTTTTTATGTCTACTATAATATATATATATATATATATATATATATTTTTTATGCTTCTACTTTTTATGTCATCTATTCTTTATCTTTTTTACTTCTTATATTTCTAATATTCTTTTTACTTCTTATATTTATAGTTTTTATGGCCGACATGTTAGGAACAAACGTTACAACATCTCCCTCATACTTGACAAAGATTACTCAACAAATGTTTATTAATGGCGGACAAAATATTTATTATTATTTTTTTTCTTCTTTTTATTACATTTTATTAATGACTGACAATAATATGGACAAACGTCACAGGTAATGTTACAAGATCTCCCTCATATTATTCCTTTTTACTTTTTATTATTACATTTTATTAATGGTCGACAATAATATTAACAAACATTACATGTTACATGCGTTACAAGATCTCCCTCATATTATTATTTTTTATACTCATATTATTTGTTGTAATGGTCGACTATAGACTAGGGGATTGAAGGTTGTGACACAACTAAACGACAGACAAACGAAACCACTAGGGGGCGAGAGGCTGTCTGGCTAGGAAACCACGAGAATATGGGATATTGATGATTGGATGTCATCTTGGTGCCCATAGGCACTTAAAGGAAAGTAACAGTTTACTTTCCTTCGAATTAAAACCCTAAGTGTCGTCTTAAGTCAGGTGAGTCCTAAATTGTTTATTTAGCTAACTACATATTGGCAATCATAACTAGACTTAAGTATCCTAAACTTCATTATTATCCTTAGCTCGACAAGAGGGTGAGGTACATTTATTATTTTAAGAATATCTTTAGGGGGGCGGTTTACATTCTCTTATATGACAAATAAAAAAGAGAGTAAACGCACTCCAAATGACAAGGGAACTAGTATATATAAGTTTCATTTATAACATTGAAATATAATAACTATACATTATATTACTTTATTGAGAATTCGAACCATAAAGACTTAATGAGTGAAGAAATGACAAGCGAACTAGTATATATAATTTCATTATGACATTGAAATATAATAAACTATATATTATATTAGTTTATGGAGAATTCGAACCATAAAGACTTAATGAGTGAAGAAATGACAAGCGAACTAGTATATATAAGTTTCATTATGACATTGAAATATAATAAACTATACATTATATTACTTTATGGAGAATTCGAACCATAAAGAATTCTTGAGTGAAGACTCTTTTAGTGACTCACCATTACCAATTGGAGTAGTTATGAAAAACGTGAGAAAATTCTCGTAGCTGCCACCTAGCAAGTTTTCCCCTATTGCTGATTAATTTGGAACTTCATCTGGCGGAAAGATTCCTCTATCCGAGGTGGACTCTCCAAGGAGAGAAGGTGAAACTTGAGTGCATAGATAGAGGGTCGCAGCAGTTGAGAAAGGGGGGAGAACGAACTGGATGAATGTGTTACTAGAGAAAGGGAGGAGAAACCGATCTGGTGGCTGTGCAATACTTAACTTACAATGTTGGAAACCGATCTGGTGGTTGCGCACTACTTAAATTACTGTGTTAATCAATCCTGTGATCTCAGTAAGTTGAATTTATTTATGTATATAGAATTATCTCTCTTTCTGGTCATGCTACTTGATTATAGTTGGATTTCAGTAGCGTTTATACATTATAAACTCTGTTTTCGATAAGGAAAAGGGATCTAGTTTCTCATTATGTTATGATTCCGAAGATGAATGCGTTTAGCTTCATACGAGCTATGTCTTTGGATCTCTGTTATAATCGATCTCTAAACCTGGGTTTTCATTTTTGTATTGATAGCGTTATAGTTTAGCAGAGTAACTGTGACCCGATGTATTTATATAGATGGTCAGAGTCTGCCTTTGATCAGATTGAAATTACCCATATCAATATGGTTGATAGCGCTGTGTTTAGAAATCCATGTGTATTATATCGATGACTAGAGAGCATTTATCAGATCGCAATAATATCTGTAAAAATGTGGAGGATATCCTAGCTTGTTTCGCTGGCTAAAAACTCTGTTATATTATTATTAAGATCAGAGTTAATCTCTGTAAAAACGTGGAGGATATCCTAGCTTGTTTCGTTGGCTAAAAGCTCTGTTATATTATTATTAAGATTAGAGTTAATCTCTGTAAAAACGTGGAGGATATCCTAGCTTGTTTCACTGGCTAAAAACTCTATTATATTTTATTAAGATCATAGTTAATCTCTGTAAAAATGTGGAGGATATCCTAGCTTGTTTCACTGGCTAAAAAAATTGTTATATTATTATTCAGATAAGAGTTAATCTCTGTAAAAATGTGGAGGATATCCTAGCATGTTTCGCTGGCTAAAAAATCTGTTATATTATTATTAAGATCAAAGTTAATCTCTATAAAAACGTGGAGGATATCCTATCTTGTTTCGATGGCTAAAAATTGCGTTATATTATTATTAAGATCAGATTTAATCTCTATAAAAACGTGGAGGATATCCTAGTGCTAAAAACTCAGTTATATTATTATTAAGATCAGAGTTAATATCTGTAAAAACGTGGTGGATATCCTAGCTTGTTTCCCTGGCTCAAACTCTGTTATGTTTTTATTAAGACTAGAGTTAATCTCTGTAAAAACATGGTGGATATCCTAGCTTGTTTCCCTGGATAAAAACTCTATTATCTATCTATCTATCTATATTATTTAGATCAGAGTTTATCTCTGCTAGAAAGCGTGATATATATATTAAATAGATCTACGATGATCTCTGCTAGCAAGCGTGATGTATATAATTAGTTAGATCTAAATGATCTCTGCTAGAAAACGTGATGTATATATTTATATATTATCAAAGTTGATCTTTGCAAAAACGTTGTTATAGATATATTTACAGCGTTGAGTTGATCTTTGGCTAAAACGAGGTTAAATATATATACAACCTTGAGTTGATCTCGGGCTAATAATTATAGATCCAAGCATTAAAACTATATATGCAATTTTAATGGCGATGTATTCCCAAGAAAACCCATCGGATTAAAACTGTAAGTATACAAGTAATGCTTTTGAGTATTATGTATTATGTTTACATACTGAAAAAAATGGAAGTTGAGCTATAATTTTTGCTCTTGATACATTCAGGAAGAAATATAGATGTTTGCTAGAATTGTCTCTATATGCAGATATATATATGGAAATGTTTAGCAATAGGCTTAAGAAGACGCAAGTTGAACCCTTTTAGTAGGTGAATAGAATAAGTATTCTTCATTATTGGATTTCCTTATAAGTTGTGAGTTTATGAACATGTGTGTATTCTTAGGATGAGCCACCTTGTTAAAAGATTTCCAATTCAAAGTGTAAATGTTCCATTGTTAAGTATATTGTTCCATTTGAGGACACTAATAGCCATATGGAGGTATGTAGTAATTTGGGTTTATACTTATTTAAGTTACTAGTGACTAACATTGTGCAAGTTGAAAGGTTTTCACTCACCAGTAATTATCCAAGGATAAACGAGTAAAGATGTTTAAATGTCATTAATGTTTGAGTATAATAGGGGATTGATGCTTATGTACTAACATTGCAGGATTATACCATGATTATGACTAACATCATAATCCAAATGGAATGTTGTACGAATAATGAGTTAAACCACTCAAGATTGAGTGGTGATTTATTTTTTCTCTCATCTTATTATATTTGTTGGATTACAATATTGTATGAACCCTGATTAGAGAAAGATTTCCTAATTGATGGTAGATTTATGCAATTGATAGACAAACAAAAGCAGTATATATGATTGTGCATGCAATAGAGTGAGTGGAATTCATATTGTAAAAAAGTCTAAACCCATACCGATGCTGGAAGACTAATCAGTAAAGCTTATGAAATGTTAATGAGTAAATAGGTAACTCTATTGTTTATTGATTGATGATAATTATATTGCAACTAACTGTGAAGTTGTAAATGATTTTAGGAACTTGGCAATGGAAGTGAAGCCATGATAAGTACCAAGTCTATGTGTCGCAAGTAGTCAAATGTTGTGATTGACAATAAATGCGAACAAAATAATAATAATAACAATATGATCATGGATTTTAATAGATTGTCAATATCTACGGGATTTGCGGAAATACGAGAGCACTATACGTATT
Source organism: Larix kaempferi (assembly GCA_027924585.1). Taxonomy (NCBI): domain Eukaryota; kingdom Viridiplantae; phylum Streptophyta; class Pinopsida; order Pinales; family Pinaceae; genus Larix; species Larix kaempferi. The sequence goes on from BSBM01000476.1 coordinate 26,634,027, forward strand.
ATGCATAAAGTATGGAAGGATTTGCTGTGTGAGCACAATGGTGTTAGGAAAATGATTGCCTTGTGAGCACATTGGTGTTAGGCAAATGAAGTGGAAGAATTGATGATCCAACTCTCCTTTGCTAAATAATTTTCCTGGACTCACGCCTAGGGGGCTTGAGTGGAAAAGAGAAAGAGTCTGTGATATCAATGGCAAGACCTAGGCACACAATTTTAACATTTGGAAGACATGACGCTGTTTGATGTTTTTTTTGCGAAGGAAAACTTTTGACTAGCAATCAAAAGAGGAGTAATCTCAAAATTTTTAAAGCCTTTAGGACCACGGATAAATTGGTGACAGATATCGAGGGAGAGATCTGTGTTCAACAAAGTGTTGTTGAAATCTTCATGATGTAACTATGAAACTTGTGTTAAGAACTGCCAAGTAACTAGGCTGTTAACTGCCCTAATGTGTGAATATTATGAATACAAATAATACTTAAGTGATACAAAATTCACTCAAGGACGAGGATGAATAATGAATTTGAATTTTATTGCTTGAAAATATGTGAGATGAATGCTACTAACTTGTGAGTGAAGGTAATGTCTATCGCAAGCTAAGGACTAGCTAAAGTGTCCAAGTATTGGGGGTAAAGGACGTCCTCCAGAAGATAGGTAAATTTGTGTTTACCTATGAATTCTTTTGAGTTATATTAAAAAAAAAAAATATATAATCATGTAATATGTCTCCTTATGATGATAAGAGAACAAGTTCAATAACAAAGGAATGGAAGATGTTCCAGGAACAACAACAATAGTGTGTTGTAAAAGGACTTATTGTTTACATGATGATTGGAATTGAAAAATAACGATATATTTTTTCTACTGAACAATTTTGGAAGACTTGTTTTGGTTGCGTAAAGGTGCAGGTTATGAAAGAAAGACGAGCAATAGCGACTTGCGGGAATCGTGAAATTTCAAAGATGAACATAAAAAAAATATTCCAAAGAAATAACAACACGCAGGACGTACAGAAGCTCGAGAGTGACCAAAGATCAAAGACCAAGAAAGAAAATGTGATCAACACCGAGGACAGTGTTATTCTTAAGGGGGAGTGGATGTAGCATCCAGCTCTACCCCTACTTGTTGTAATATAAAAATGTAAATTTGTATGCTTGTTTTTGGTGAGGAGCTCAAGGCCAAGGCCCCACCAATAAACCTTGCAAGTGTTGTCTATTTCCTAGTTGTAATGGTCGATTATAGACTAGGGGACTGAAGTTTGTGACTCAACTAAACGACGTGCAAACAAATACACTAGGGGGAGAGAGGCTGTCTGGCTAGGAAGCCATGATAATATGGGATATTGATGATTGGATGTCATCTTGGATCCCATATGCACTTAAATGAAAGTAATGATTTACTTTCATTCGAATTAAAATCCTAAGTGTCCTCTTAAGTCAGGTGAGTCCTAAATTTTTTATTTAGCTAACTAAAGATTGGTGATCCTAACTAGACTTAAGTATCCTAAACTTCATTATTATTATCTCTATAAAAACGTGGAGGATATCCTAGCTTGTTTCGTTGGATAAAAAATCTGTTATATTATTATTAAGATTAGAGTTAATCTATGTAAAAAACATGGTGGATATCCTATCTTGTTTCGCTGGCTAAAACTCCGTTATGTTTTTATTAAGACCAAGGTTAATCTCTGTAAAAACATGGTGGATATCCTAGCTTGTTTCCTTGGCTAAAAACTCTGTTTTATATATATATATATATATATATGGGTCAGTGCAAGCTAATGAGGGTCACTTTTGGCACGTTAGATGCAATAGAAAACTGAAAAAGCAGGCATCCCTCAACTTACTTGGATTTTTTGATTTACTTACGGAAAATATCTTGCATTGAGTAAAAAAGATGAAATGTAGGAAATTGAATCACGTTTCTGAATATATAACTTTTATGTATTGAAAATTTGCATAGCTATGTCAAGTTTCAGTTTTCCTAACAGACACTTTTTATTTTTCAGGCAAATGATAAGGTATATGTTTTTGTGGGTAGAGCCTTTGAGGGCCTAAATGATGGAATCAAGCTACAAAAATCGGCATGCATGTAGAGAACACATAGCACTTGTGCGCCATTATTTTTCGAAAATTAAATTAGTAATTTTATAATTTTTTTATAATTGTCTAAGTGATCAAACCTCAAAAATAGTACATCTTTTGTGGGTAGAGCCTTTGAAGGTCTTAATGCAAAATTCTTGAAATGGGTTTTTCATAGAACGTGGAGGTTAGTGTCCTCTTGTGCACCATACAATTTTTTTTTGAAATGATTCAGAATTGAAAAAGTTATGGAAGAAACACTAACAATGTGTTTCACGAGTTAAGGAGGTAGGACAGAAAAGAAATTGAAAGAAAATAGGAAAAATTAATATTTCAAAATAAAAGTTACATATTTGGAATCTGCAGAAAAAATGCTATTTGTGTCTAAGATTTCGTCAAAAATGACTCTGTGTAGCATATTGTAACGAGTGGCTAAGCACAGGCTTCTCCAGAAACTGGAAGAAATACCCAATTAGCTTTGGTTTTTCATTAACATAGCACAGGTTTGGAATTACCGAAGCAAACTCCAAAGCATACACATAGGATTATTGTTGACATGTGAGCATGTGACTCGGCCTGTTTAAATTCAAAAATATTGCCGCGCTTTTAGATTTAAATAACGCGTACGCGTTATATAACTAAATAACGCGTGCGCGTTATATCAATAATTAACGCGTACGCGTTATATAACTACATAACAGGTACGCGTTATATAGTTACAAAACGCGCTCGCGTTATTCAAATCATAAAATACATGTTTAATACTTGAGAAAGAGGGGGTGTAGAAGTCAAGGGAAATTTTATTTAATATTTGAGAAGGGGTGGGGAAGGGTCAAGGGAATCTATGGTTAATATTTAATAGGGGTGGGAAAGGGTCAAGGGCTTAGAAGGATGTTGGAAGCTTGAGTGGGGAGAGATGAAGGGAATGAGAACATGATGGGCTACAGGGGGTGAAGGGAAGTGGAGCTTGAGAGCACTATTAGGAGTAGAATAGGTTCTGAAGAGGTATAGGGTTAGAAGTTGAAAGTGAGACTTGAGTGACAAGGGGGAATGGATGGAGGCAAGGGGGATGTGAGAGAGAAATAAAGAATACAAGGGGGGGAGAGACATAGAGCGAGGGAGGGAGAGGGACAATGGGGAGGAATGGATTTGGAGGGAGTGAGAGATAGATGGGGATAGAACGAAATAAGAGATAGGAAGGGAGGGACAGAAAGTGTTGGTGGGAGACATGCAGAGAGTGGTGGCGATGGAGAGAGAGGGAGTGATGGAGAGATTGGGATAGGTTGAGGGAAAGATGAGGGAGGGATAGAAGGTGAGAGACAGGCGATGAGAGAGGGAGGGAGAGAAGGTAGGGTGAGGGATGGAGGGAGAAAGTTGGAGATAGATATGGATGGAGGGGGTATGGGTTTGAGAATGGAAAGTGACATAATGTGTGTGTATGTGTGTGTGTTTGAGAGAGAGAGAGAGACACAGAGAGAGAGAGAGAGAGAGAGATTGATGGTTGGGGAGAGAGAGACTAGAGGGAGTTGTGAGCATCATATTCTCCATCAGCATCATATTCTTCATCATCATCATCTTCATGACCATCATCGTCATCATCAACATCTTCATCATCATCACCATCATCATCATCATCATCATATTCCTCATCAAATCAAAATCTCCATCATCATTATCATCATCATGATCATCATCTAAACATCACCATCACCATCATCATCAACATCTTCATCATCATCACCATCACCATCATCATCAAAACCTTCATCGTCATCACCATCACCATCACCATCACCATCACCATCACCATATTCATCATCATTGTCATCTCTAGGTTCCCCATCAACATCAACATCTCCATCATCATCATCTTCTTCATCATCATCATCTTCATCACCATCATCATCATCATCAACATCTTCATCATCATCACCATCATCATCATCATCATTATCTTCCTTGAATCAGATCAACATATCCATCATGTCACCATCATCTTCTGAACATCATCATCTAAACATCACCATCACCATCACCATCATCATCATCATCTTCATCATCATTACCATCACCATCATCATCAACATCTTCATTGTCATCACCATCATCATCATCATCATCATTGGCATTTGTAGGTTCCTCATCAACATCTCCATCATTATCATCTTCTCCATCATCATCATCTTCATCACCATCATCATCAGCATCAACATCTTCATCATCATCACCATAATCATCATCTTCATCGTCATCAGGTCAACATCTCCATCGTCATCATCTTCTTCATCATCTTCACCATCATCATCATCATCATCATCTTCATCGCCATCTCCATCATCTCCATCATCTCCATCATCATCACCATCACCATCATCATCATCTTCATGACCATAAACATCTTCATCATCATTGTCATCTCCCCCTTCCTCATCAACATCTCCATCATCATCATCATCATCATCATCACCATCTGAACATCACCATCACCATCATCGTCAACATCTTCATCATCATCATCATCATCATCAACATCATCATCAGCATCAGCATCATCATCAAAATCTTCATCGTCATCACCATCACCATCTTCATCATCATTGTCATCTCTAGGTTCCCCATCAACACATCTCCATCATCGTCATATTCTTCATCATCATCATCTTCATCACCATCATCATCGTCATCTTCTTCATCATCATCATCTTCATCACCATCATCATCGTCATCAACATCTTCATCATCATCACCACCATCATCATCATCATCTTCCTCATCAGATCAACATCTCCATCATGTCACCATCATCTTCATCTTCATCATCATCATCATCATCATCATCATCATCATTACCAACACCATCATCATCAACATCTTCATCGTCATCACCATCATCATTGGCATCTGTAGGTTCCTCATCAACATCTCCATCATCGTCATCATTGGCATCTGCAGGTTCCTCATCAACATATCCATCATCGTCATTTTATCCATCATCATCACCATCATCACCATCATGATCTTCTGAACATCATCATGATCATCATCTAAACATCACCATCACCATCATCGTCAACATCTTCATCATCATCGCCATCAGCATCATCATCAAAATCTTCATCGTCATCACCGTCACCATCTTCATCATCATTGTCATCTCTAGGTTCCCCATCAACACATCTCCATCATCATCATCTTCTTCATCATCATCATCTTCATCACCATCATCATCGTCATCAACATCTTCATCATCATCACCATCATCATCATCATCATCTTCCTCATCAGATCAACATCTCCATCATGTCACCATCATCTTCGTCATCATCATCATCATCATCATTACCAGCACCATCATCATCAACATCTTCATCGTCATCACCATCATCATTGGCATCTGTAGGTTCCTCATCAACATCTCCATCATCATCATCATTGGCATCTGCAGGTTCCTCATCAACATATCCATCATTGTCATTTTCTCCATCATCATCACCATCATCACCATCATGATCTTCTGAACATCATCATGATCATCATCTCAACATCACCATCACCATCATCGTCAACATCTTCATCATCATCGCCATCAGCATCATCATCAAAATCTTCATCGTCATCACCATCACCATCACCATCACCATCACCATCTTCATCATCATTGTCATCTCTAGGTTCCCCATCAACACAACATCTCCATCATCATCATCTTCTTCATCATCATCATCTTCATCTCCATCATCGTCCTCATCAACATCTTCATCATCATCACCATCATCACCATCATCATCATCATCTTCCTCATCAGATCAACATCTCCATCATGTCACCATCATCTTCATCACCATCATCATCACCATCATCATCAACATCTTCATCACCATCATCATCAACATCTTCATCATCATCACCATCATCTTCATCAACATTATCATCTTTATCATCTTCATCTGCATCATGATCATCTTCATTGTCATCACCCTCCTCCTCCTCATCATCTTTATCATCTTCATCTACATCATGATCATCTTCATTGTCATCACCCTCCTCCTCCTCATCATCTTGTGCACTTATGCACTTAGGGATTAATATTTAGAAGAGGGTCTAAAGGCCTTTATGGGGGAGGGGCTCTAGGAACAAGGTAAGACAGAGAGGGCAGGGGGGAGGGATAAAGGCGTAGAGGGTTAGTGATTAAGGGAGAAGAAGGGAGAGAGTGCTATAGGGAGGGATAATGACGAAGATAAAGAGAAGGTGGAGAGATGGAGAGTGGGGTGGTAGAGACATGGCTGAAGGGAGAGAAAGAAACATGAAAGAAACATGTAGGGAGAATGAGGGACAGATATTTAGAAAGAGATAGGGGGTATCTAGGGATTATTGGGAGAGAGCTAGGGGGTATTAAACCATACAAAACATTTGTTTTGTATGCAATCATATAAATTATTAGTGATCTTTGATTTTGTTCGTTGCCCTAGCCGTGCACCTAACCTATTTATTGTGCTTGACTATATCGCGTTCGCGTTTTTTCACTACATATCGCGCACGCGTTTTATATTTATATAACGCGTACGCGTTTTGGAACTCCAGAAATAATGGACTGTTTCTGTCCGAGAGCAACTTCACTCTGTCTGAACGAAAGCAACAATCCCGCGATTTTTCGAACAGCACGAGCCCGCGTCTGAAAATTTTCACATTCTACACCAACTCCATCATTTTTTTTTATGCAGGTGCAGCATTGAGGACATCTTTCATGGTTGCTCACTGTGGTGTTGGGTTATATGGCCATATTTGAAGAAAATAATTAGCAAGCTTGAAGAATCTCCAATTGAAGAACACCAAAGATAAGGCCTTTGAAAGATTCATTTTGCCTATATTTGAGGAGCACACAAGGTAAGATATCAAGCTTCAAGACCAACAAGGAAGAACTTCCATTTGCTTATTATTGAAGAGCTTGTAATTGAGGAGCAACAAAAACAAACTATATTGAATTGATCATTGTGGTGATGGGGAATGCACGTAACCGAGTAAACAAATCAACAAGGAAGAAGAGACCTCAAGAAGTCATTGAAGAAGAGAAAGAAAAGAAAAGAATATACATGATGAATCGGAGGCTTTCTTTGGAAACTAATCCAAATCCAATTGTAGAGGATACCATGGTTCATCCTATTAATCCACGACAAGAGGGACCTTCAATTTCCACAATAGTTGTTGAACAAGCACCCCATGGAAGTAATCAAGAAGCAAAACGTAGGTGCTCATTAGGGGATGTTTCAATTCCCACTTCAAGTCAAAGTGATAAGTTACCATCTCAAGATGAAGCTCACGAAGAAACACTCAATTTGCTATCCGGATGTGGTTATACAAGCGATGAAGTCAGAGAGGCGTTGGACATTTTGCCTACTGTTGAAGAAGAGAATGTTATCCACACCATCGATGAGGATGTTGGACTTCCACAAGGGGATGTTGGACTTCCACAGACCATGGATGAGGATGTTGGACTTCCACCATCCAACTACCAGGAAGAGAATGAAGGACACCAAGCTACTACTGAAACGCCAGAGCGTCTTGGTGATGCGCTACATGGTACAATTCCAACCCCCTTACCTCCATTAGCAAGCACACGTCGAAGAACTCCGAAGCGTATACAAGTTGATGAAAGACTTATGAATTCCATTGAAGGTACGCTATCTAAACGTAGTATTGCTTATCAAACTCAACAGATACTTGATAAATATTTTGTTTCTAAATGTGATGGAGATAAATGTAGATTATTTTTATCATTGTTAAAATCTAGGAGCATGAATGTTGTTAGGAAAAAGTTAGGGATAAAGATGATAAAGAATTCTGAACCAAGTTCTCATATAGTTAAAAGCCTAGTAGATGCATTTGGTAAAATTGGTAAGAACACACGTTCAAAGGACCGCAATGCTGCTCGTCGTGTGTTGTCACAATCAATTGCAGATAAGAACACCAGGGCCCTTCGTATTCTCAGGCCTACATCGAAACTAGTTAATTTGAATGTAAAAACCCTCCGTAGGTATTCTATTAGAAGAGAACATCTTGACACAACCGATCAGACAGATTTTTGGGCCTTTGTTGGTCGGTTGCCACGTCGTGACATGAAGCTAGTTGATGCAGTAAAGGGACTAGTGCATAGTTTTTGGCATGATCACACAAGGCCTTCTTCAAACCGAAAGGATGTACTAAAACTAAGAAGGGGTTCAAAGGATCGTGAGCCACATACTAAGCATCTTCTTGATATAACACAGACAGAGCTTTACGAAAAATTTAAGATTGAGCATAGACAATTGAACTTGGGGCAAAGATCTTTTGAGAAATGTAAGCCATGGTATGTTAGAATAAATACTCTTCGTAACACTTGTTGTTGTAGATACCATGTAGAATATGAATATTACTATGAAACATTTTTGTACATTCGTCGTGTGTTGCATACTAACATTGTGCAGGATTGCTCCATGACAATACCACCGACTTCATCAAGAGAATTCATTCATAGCATTCATAGCAAGTCGCATGAAAATGCCGTTCAGGGACACTTGGTGAATTTCCGCCCATTTTATAATTTAAGCCACTTTTAAATATTTGAACTTCCATATTATTTTTGAAAGAGTATAATATTTCAAAACTCCTAAAGAGACAAAAACACATGATCAAAACTCCTAAGGCTGTAATTTAGAGTAGTAATAATGGGGGGTGATGGAGTTGAATTTGATCCTATGGAAGATAATGATACTAATATTATTGAGAATAAAGGGATAATAGGTTGATCCATGACACCTTTGTTTGCATGGATGAGGATGCACCTATGTATGAGACCTATGATAATATTCATGATGTACATCTTATTGATAAGGCACACAAAGGCCTATACAAGAGATCAAAGATGGGTCACTTTGTCTACTAATTTGATGTTGATAAAATTGAAGGTATTGAATGACATTTCAAACAATGGTATGACAAAGATCCTAATGTATACACAAGGTTAATATATAAGGTGCCCCATAAGGTTCTTTGTCATATCCCTATAATTCTAGGTTTTTGATGATTGTTTAGGTTAAAAAACATAGCACATTATATGGATTATCATGTACAAAGATAAGTGAAGATGGTATTATATGAGTGGCTACAAATGGTTCTCAATTTACGATCATCAAGGAAATATTACCCATTTTTTAAGAAGAACCTCATAATGTTAGACTTTCATTGGTAGTTGATGGCAATGGGTGTGCATGAGTGAGTTCGTTGAAACCTTGAAAACATTGTATTGCATTTAGTTTGATTAAATTACACGAGCAAGAACTTTGACATAACTTGTAATGATCATCCAAAATCACAAATTTTAATTAGATACCAATTAGTGCATGCATGTAGTGAATTCGTTGAAACCTTTGAATATAATAGTTTGTTCTTTTGACATAGTGCATTCATGAGTAATAGATAATCCACACAAATCAACACATTAGAATGACACAAGTACATGTATCCAAAAGTACATATATATCCAAAAGTGCATGTCTCCAAAAGTACATGTATATCCAAAAGTCTCCAAAAGTGCATGTCTCCAAAAGTACATGTATATCCAAAAGTATTGAAAAGTACATGTATCCAATGAAGTCAATGTACATGTCTCCAAAAGTACATGCACAATAAAGTCAATGTACATGTCTCCAAAACTGAATGTATCGAAAAGTACATATATATACAAAAGTATCCAAAAGCACATGTGTCCAAAACTATCCAAAACTATCAAAACTCAAGCTTTCTCTTGTTCTTTTCCGACGTTGATCCTCTAGGCACATCCCTAGGATCAATGTGCATCCCTGGATCCTGCAAATTAAATATCAATTGTTAAATTCAACTAACTATGTACACTAATACATTATCTCAACAATTATCAACTGGTGCATGGAAAGTGCATGAAACACTTGGTCACTGAAGGACATCTCACCTCAACTGACAAAGGAGATTGTGTTGCTTGTGTAGCAGATGGAGCCGTCGGTTGAACATCCAGGATGGTTGAACCAGGGGGGCCAGGCACTGCTCCTGCTGGTGGTGGCTACAATGAAAAAATGTTGAAATAGTTAGAAATGCATGAATAAATAATAGGTCCAACAATAATAAACTATGTAAAGATAATGTTGAAATAGTTACATACCTGTGTGTGATCAGTCGCCACTGCAGATGCGGCACTAACTGCTGCATCAACCATCGATGCAAGGTTCTCAGCAGACAACTCGGGTTCCTGTTGCAGTAAACATGCAATTCAAACATTAACAAAAACGATTTATGCACTGGATTTCAAGTTAAACAACAAATATCATCGAAGGATATACATTACCGTGGTGTGAGTAAGCCCATGGTCGTGGGCAGCTGGAGTCTTTCTCGGAGTAGAACGCCTCACATACACACGACCCTTGTTCACGAATGGCCTGGAGGGAGATGCAAATACAGGCAATGGGCCAGATGTGTCGGATGGTGCCTACAGTCAGCAAGTGTTCATGTAGTTAGACATGCATGATTCAACAAACAAACATGTATTTAAAAAATGTCATTTTTAATTGTTTACCTGGAGCCCAGACGTTTCAGGGGACGATATGACCATGGGAACTACCTCCACATTACCTTGCCCCTGTGAAGGATCTGCCATCTGCAAGTTTAATAATTGTAAATATTAGACCGTATATAGCATTAATGAACTAAAATGTAAAGTATGTGGAAATTAACAAATTAACAAGTATTAAAAAACTGAAATTTTAAAATGTTTACCTCGGTGTGAGATACGGCAATAGGTGGTATATAAGATGGGCCTGCCGAATGGGTAGCATCATGCCCCCCTGTCGAGTCTGGAACATCCGGCTCTGGGGCGTCACTGCCGGTAATCATCATCAACTGCAAGTTCACAAAATTAATATATTAGCTCAAACTATATATATGTGTACAAAGACGAAAATAAATGAAGAATTTATTACAATTAACCATCAAGATACCTCTCTCAAAAAGCCACTGAAGGAAACATCTGATGCAATACCATAGCAGGGACGACCACATGACGTGCACTCGTGAGGATCAGTACTAGGATGGGGAATAGCTGATGGTCCTCCACTAGTGGATGGTCCTGATGGTCCTGCAGTAGTGGATGGTCTTGATGGTCCTGCAGTAGCTGATGGTCCTGCATGGTGACGAGCTGGTGTATGTACCACACCAGGGACAGATGTCCCTTCCTCACCCATATGTTGAACCATCCTGCCATGGCGAACAACCGTCCGTGCCAAACTCAAAAATGCATCCCGTGTCTGCGGAATAATGCGATGTGCTGGTGGGACATCTGGCCCAGGCAACTGCCAGCGAGGTGCAGGGATAGGGCGATCCTGGTCTCGAAGCCTGGCATTGGGTCGGTTTTGGGGCATCCCCCCACCGATCCCCTGGAACTGTAAGATGTCAAAATAGTTAACGTGTTTATGCAACACGAACTCTGCATACATCTTTCGAAGGAAATATAAGGGAATTTCCCTGTTGTTGTGTGGTGGCATATCAAAAACCATGTACCATCTGTCCATCCAGTTATCAACAAATGGTTGAAACGTGCACCACTCAATGGAGATACGCGGCTTGCTTGCATTAGGGATTTCCCCCGTCCGAGGGTCCCTAAACAATGCAAATATAACCTCTTTGGATATTTTTAGCTTTTTTACTGCATTGTAATCTAGTCCATCAGCATATTGTTGTCTTTTTCTTTCTCTGTAAGATGCAATATCATACAGGACATTCGTAGATTGTGAAATTGTGTCCACAATTGCATCCAAGGTTGATGCAAGTGAACGGCGAATCCTGTCGCCACCACTAAAAGCTTCACTTATGCCCCTCAATTGGGCAAGCTCAATCAATATTTCGGCATTGGCATCCATAGCCGCAACTGCAATAAAGACATTAATACGAAAATCATTAGAAACATATACATGGTATATAATGACGTCTCTTCAAAATTGAACATGTATTAAATCAAACTCACATAAGCAATTTAATGGCATTTACTTACATACATTTAAAACTTAAAATTAAACATTTGACAATTAAAAAGTAAGTTAGTCAGATTGGCAGAGAGGAGGAGGAGGAGGATCAAGGCAGTGATGAGTTTGTTGATTCAGGCATGGAGGAGGAGGATCAAGGCAGTGATGAGTTTGCATCTATGTGTCTCAATGTCTCATTGTGTTTTGTGATTGTGAATGACAAATGTGTTGTGATTTGTGAATGATCTAATTTCTATTGAATATTTCATATTTGTAATTGTAAATGTAATTTCTATTGAATATTTGTAATTGTAAATGTTAAATTTTATTGGATGATCTATATGTCTATATTTTTAAATTTTAATATATTTTAAAAATATATTAATTCCGGGGGTCACCGTGTCCTACGTGTCATAATTCCGGGGGTCACCGTGTCTAGTGGGGACCAGGGATCAAATTTGAAGGGTGGGGTCCCATTTCACTATGAAGGGCTATGAGATATTGAACACTATTGAAGGGCTATGAGAAATTTATTAATATTTATTCTATGTGTATATATGGATGTGTTCATGTTGTATGGATTGGATTCTAGGTTAACCGAGGCCTTTTTAGAGCAAAGAATGGGGTAATTACTATTTGGGAACAAGTTTTTTATCAAATGTAAATTGCGGTGATGGAAGATATTGAGGGTGCCACATGTTGTGGAGAAAGTAGTATTGATTCCTATGACGTAATAGGGAGTTCAAAAAGTCTGGTTTCAAGTATTGTCATGCGTAGCTCGATTGATTTTTCTCGCGCTAGGGTTGTAGCAACTGTTATGGCCATTACTGTTAAAAGGATTGATGGGGTGGAATCCCGTGAAACGATGAGTTCTTTTGTTAAGACGTAGATTCAGTGAAATTTGGTGGGAGTCTTATGTTCATTTTATGCACAAAATTTGATTACTTGATTTTGTTGCATTGTTAACTCTCCTCCTAGTCATAGCTACAATCTCTTATATAATTGTGAAGGTTATCAATCCACTCAATATATTAAAGTTGTAGTAGGCCAAAATCATCCACATATTTATTGTACTCACAAATGTTGACATTCCAATTTCTATGTAGAGCGCCCATTAACATTAGATTGTATGGGACATGTTTTTGAGGCATGATGTCATTATCTCATAACAACAAGCTTTTTATCCATAAATATGTCATCTACAAGCCAACGGAATTGTTCCTAATCCTTTATAAAACTTTGTCATAATTATATCAATACCAACATCCCTACCTATTGACTTAGCTTAGAAGATATTACACCTTCGGATAACCAAACCTGATTCCAAGGTTGGTAATCATAAACGTAAAAGCATCATCATAAGGAAATAGCATGTTGTGTTGAGGAAATTCCTTTTTTTCCATTTCCTTCTCAGTATAATATTTGGTTGTGGATCATTTAAAATGTATAATTTATTTTAATATAATTGGGAAGCTAAATTCAAATTCATTAATATATTAATATGATTTGATTTTTTTATTAATAATAAGTTATTCTTTTCATTTGAAAATGTAATAGTACATCAAAATTTCAATGTTTACTAATGTAGTAAAGTTGAGAGGCTTTATTTTTCAGTGGATATAGCAGACCTGTAAATTCATAGGATGTCAAAAATCTAGTCAGCCTTGAAGTTGAGCTCCTCAAAGAAAACGAATTTCTTTAAATATGTTTATGGCAGGCTGGCATTGCCAGCTTCGCTCCGCAAACTATCCTGGAGGACTGGAGGAGATAGGGTAGGTGGAACTTGGAAGTAGCTCAACCACAGTGGAATAGGGGTATAAGAAAAAGCTTGTTTCTATTCATGCAATATGGTCGGAGCCATGGAAGCATGGAATTCCAGCATTGACTTGATACAACAAAGAAAACACAGGGTGTGAGGCTGGGAGCCGTAGATGGTAGGATTAACTTGATACAACAAAGAAAACACAGGTCTATAGGTAGGGGCCACGGGCAGGAGCAACAACCTGCAACATTACAAGAAGTTTATGGATTGTGGATTTTGTCTGAAATGCCAAATTCGCGTGGGCATATTAACATAATATATTATACATTGAATACTCAATTAACTCACGGAGTCAGCATTCACGAATTGGTATGTGATAACTTGTAACTTGGTAAGCCCGCTAGCAACAACACGTATGAGCCACCTTCCAGGTTTAATAATTTTGTTGATGCCATTAAATGTGTTAAACACGTAAGCGCTCGCTACAAACACGAGAACTTCGAAGCGTTCAAGCCATGGGCTACTCAGTGTAAGCCCGTCCACGTAAGTTGCTCAATGATATTATTAGAGGCCCAATGGTCCATGATCCATGGATGATCGAACACGTGGATATTGGAGAGTAAGCGAGTCCCACTCCCAAGTCACCTAGCTAGTAGCCGCATTCCCAATTTCCCACTAAAAATTGTTGATGGGTGAAATTTGAAGCTACCCTTCTGTTGCAATTTTAAACAGTAGTGGTTAATTTAATTATTGAAGGGCTTACCATGAAATTAAATTTTTTTTGCATGGTAAAATTTGAAGTGGACTTCTATGACGTGTGGGTAAAATTTGAAGTGGCCTGAAGGCTTCAAATTTGAAGCCTGGTGGGGACACTCGTGTCCCGTGTCCTCGTGTCGGGTGACTTAGATGAATACATTGTAGAAAGGGGGGAGTTTTAATTTTTTCAATTTTTGGTTTGATTATGAAGTTTTGAGTTTTTTGAAAAGGGTTTCATTTTGAGGTGTGAATTTAATTACAAATTGGGTTATTCCCAATTTGATCAATATTACAAAACTAGGTTAAACAATAAAAAAATAGTAATTGGGATTAAAAAATCACAAAAAAATTGTTTGGGTGAATAAATTACATGACTAGATGAGAATGCACCGGTGAATTTGTCTCCTCTCCAGCTAAATCGAGCAACACGGATAGTTGAGTGGGCCACAAAGCGTCCTCGTCCAGGGTCAATTTCGCCTCTATTCGCGTTTCTGATGCGTGAGTGTCGCGGGTGGTCGGCAATCGGCCGACTGTGTTTTTAAATTCATTTTTAGTTTTACATATCGCGTACGCGATTTGTAAATAAATAACGCGTACGCGTTTTTTAACTACATAACGCGTACGCGTTATTGTTACCTAGCCTACATGTCCAATGACATGTTAGGCTCGGGTCTTACCATGGCAGGTGGTAAATATCATAAACGCGTTATGTTTTAGGTATCAGGAACGAGATTTGAAAAAAGTAGCATTGCATCTAAAGTGACCCTCATCTTCTTGCACACACCCATATATATATATATATATATTATTTAGATCAGAGTTGATCCCTGCTAGAAAGCATGATATATATCTTAAATAGATCTACGATGATCTTTGCTAGCAAGCGTGGTGTATATAATTAGTTAGATCTACAATGGTCTCTTATAGAAAACGCGATGTATATATTTATATATTATCAAAGTTGATCTCTACTAGGAAACATGATGTATATATTAGATCTAAGTTGATCTCTGCAAAAACGTTGTTATAGATATATTTACACCTTGAGTTGATCTCTGGCTAAAACGAGGTTAAATATATATACAACCCTGAGTTGATCTCGGGCTAATAATTATAGATCCAAGCTTGAGTTTTGGATTGAGAAAGAGTTTTCTAGTATATACAGGTTTGATTTGTGTTACCAGAGTCGCAGTGATTTCCTGGTGATATAAACCATAGTTGGTTGGATAGTATCATAATATATATTACAATAATGTTGGCTATGTAGTGAGAAAGAATAAGGGAACAATAATGGATGTGAACCTCAAACTTAGTCTCGGGAATTTTCCCTTGAGAATGTATATCTTTACCCTAGTGGATTCGTTTCCAGCTCGGGGGTGGCCTCTCGGTGGCAGAAACATGCATCAGACATAGTGTCAAATGGTTGGGAGAAAAGTTGAAGTCACACCTTTAGTAGCCAAAGTTTTCAGATAAATACTTCTCTAACTATTTTAGTGTTATAGTTAAGTTGTCAAGTTCTTGAGATGTATACGTATATATGTTTATTCTAGTTGTAATGATTAAGTGATGAGTCATGAATCTGTGTAATTATATATCTGTGTTCAAATGTCATCGCAGATGTGCGATGAGTGTTATGAACTTATGTTTATGAGTAATGTTAAGCTTATGTGTCACATACCCCAATTTTGCAAAATAATAATGTAATTATTTTATCATATTACTAAGACATTATGTTAAATATAATGCTTAGTAGGAATTGATGACTCAGCAGAGTCACTAGAATGGAGTGTAATTCTGAATATTTTATTATTAATAAATAAATTATGGAGACAACAGCATGGGAGAGCTGTTAAAAGAGGTTACTGGTCTAACTGGTGGATGGAACTAGGTGGACAGGCAAAAAGACAAGTGGCAGCATCCTCAAACACTTCCTAAGTTGCAGGTGGCAACTTCCCTATATTTGGGGTCATGATTCCCCAAGAAAGTGGAATCTGAGCAGGTGGCTCATTAATGACAGTTAACCCAACAAAGACCTAGGCAATCTTTTAAATAGTACTCAATGAACTGAGCTGGGGGTTCAACAGTTGTTCTGGAGGGAGAATACATTCAGGTGAATGTTATTCAGGAGTCCCATTGAGGAAGAGGGAAATATACAGTAAGGGAGTTGTTTGAAAGGATTGCTGCAGTAACTTGGTTCTAGTATAGCTGTTTGGGCTGAGGGAATTATTCTGCTGCACCTAGTTCCAGCCAGGGAGACCAGAGCAAGCTTGGGGGTCCTGAGAAGTGCTGTCTGGGCACTCTCCAGGAGTTGGTAGGGAGGAACAGCCTCCCATTGCTGTTGTTGTCCATAGTTTGAAACAGGTTCTGCTACCTATTCCTGTTTGTGTATTAAATATAAATGGATGTATGTTATGTTCATCTTCATTATGTCTGAGTAGTATTTAATTCAGTAAAAATTAGCAATCCCTGAATATCAGTAGTAGATTTAATAAGAGTTACTGTGTTTCAGCATTCTTTCATATTATCATTATCTTACGGATAAAGTATTTACAATGCATGCTATACAGTAGTAATACTGTAAGCAGTAGTTAATTGTTATAATTTTTAAACCTAGTTTATTTATAACAGCAAGAAAATAGATACGTAGGGTTTAAGGGTACAAGTATTTTTTCTGGAAGTATAACTCGTTAAACAAACATAAGCACAACAATAAACTTAGCCATTTAAATCACAGTATAGATATCCATTATCAAGCTTTTCAGAATAGTTACAACTAGTGCTAGAAACAACCTCTCCAGTTATTAACAATCAAACCAAATAACAGTGCAGAAAACCTAACAGAAGATCGTCGTAAGCAATCATCCACAGTTAAACAAATTTGTATGGTTTCATACACAGCTTAGTCAACAGTTTCAAGTAACCTAGTTCTTATTTTAAACAGTAAGGTTAGTAGTTAGTATCCATCTCATTATCGAGCTTACGTTATATTAATCTCTTTCATTTTACTCTCATTTCAACAGAGTCTTATTTCATAACCTAGTTATTGATTTAAAAACCAAATGACTACAGAACAGTAATTCTGTTCAGCTATCGAGCTCTTTTATTTATTATTATCATTCACTTGTTTTCTCAGCTAACAACAGAAGTATTTTCAGAACAATAGAATAAAAATTTAAAACAAAAACCGTAACTACAGATTTCAACATACAAACAAAACCACTGTCGTCGTTTTGGACCGAACCTACCACTCCAGATTTACAAGTAGAATCTTAATCAACAACGATAGACCAAGCAACGGAACAGAATCAACACCGTAGACTTTAACTAACTAAACCCTATCATTCCAGTTTCCGCTATTATATAAACACTAGGGTTTAAGACAGGTTCCATCTATGGCCGTAGCCTAATTTCTTATTTAGAAGCAGTAGGTACACATAGAAATCTACAACGCAAGTCACACTCAGCTCTTTTATATTTCTGTAACAAATCATAATATAAAAGCTTACATTACATAGGATAGAAACTTATAAACAACACCATTGCCCTTAGTTAACATAATATTCTACCTACAGCCGAATCACAATCTACTGTAACAGTGTTTTGGAGAATTAAAGAAATACTACCATTATACAAAGCTTAGAACAAAGACAAAACATGCATTATACAAGCCTGTGTATAGACAGAACTGATATTTAGTTAACTTTCCAAAACCCTGGGCGTTTTCAAAAAACCTTTTTAAAAGTATTACAATGAAACATAAAAACCGAGGTCGTAACCTCCCCTATAGAACAGGATCTCAAGCCTTGATCTCTTCTAATTTATTTTACATTACAGTTTCTTTTGTATCAAAACAACCTAAGAGCCGAAAGGAGTCCCAATAGCCACAACAATGACTGAAGCCACGCATACAAACCCAATACAAGGTTAAACCCTTACGGTTTTCATTTGAATTTACAACTACAAGATCCTGCAAGGCTGCCGTGACTTTTAAAGTCAAACCAAAACCCTACAGCCCAAACAAACCACAAGGAGGATTTTTCCATGGTAAGAACCAGGCTTACCCGAAAACGCTATTTGCTGAAGCTGGTGACATCCAAGACAAAGTGGAGTCGGGACCTGCAAGACAGAGAAGTATCTGTTAAAAACTTTAAATTGTTTAAAAACCAATCCTGGTAACTGCAAACGCAAAGGAGAATACTGTAACTTACTGGATTTGAAGGAGGCTGCCATTCCAGTAACTATCCTGCTAACCACGAACTTATGATGTGTAAAAATCCCATCCTTTCCACCGAGTATTTAAGCTAGCAAAAGCAATGGCTGTTCTCCCTGAATGGAAGTCTTAAAGAAAATCCCACCGATAGCTATGAACACGCGGTGACAGGGATTCTACGGTTAACAAAAATACAAACCCTAGATTCTTGACCGGCTACAATTGCCAAACAATGAATACAATGACTCTCAGACGAAGCTATGGACAATGCAAAGGATGAGGCAGCATGCAAGCCGCTAAGCACACTGTAACAATGGCGACCATGCCAGTAAAAGAACTCAAGGGATAAACCCTAGGCACTATAACACTCTCATAACTGTCAACAACCGATTCTAAGACTTCCAAACGATAACACTAGGCAAGGAAACTGTAACCACTTGGAAGCTGATTCAACAGCACCATGACACAGACCCAGACCGGGAGATGTTGCAGAAAGACTTGAGCCCGAAGGCGAAGGATAATGACGAGGTAGGGTTAGGCCCATGTTTTATATCGCCAAGCACTTGGCTCTCATTCAACCACGTAGCAGCTTAAATATTTGCATGAGAGTGGGTCGAGATTCTAAAGTTGATACAAAAAAGTTTTCCAATGATTTGTTTCCAACGAAACCATAATGGGAATAAACACAATCATGGCAGAGGTGATTAATTTCATAAACCCGATATTCCATAAGGGTAGTGACACCATGTTTAACTTGTCATTAGTTTCATGATGAAAAAAATGCCTCCGAACCTTGTGATATGAACATTACATTGCCCTACAACCAATGAATATATGCATTTGTCAAGAATGTCTAAGACTTCAATGAACGTTCCATCTTTTGCCATTTAAAACATCATAGCTTGGGTAACAAATTTATCGCATGATTTCCTATATAGAATTCAAAACCAATAGTTCATTTTGTTATTCTTTTTGCAATCAAGAACATTAGAATAATACTTGGAAATCCAGACTATTGTACAAGAGTAATGTTGCCTTATATTCATTTAAAACTATGAATTATAGATATCAAACAAATTCAGTTTGTAAGCACTCTATATATAAATATAGAGGAGATGAATCTGCATCACAAAATTATAAGGATAATGGCGTAACCTTAAACTATAAGTGGTTACAATAACTTACCACCAATATCCCTTATACCCTAGTTTCATAAAAACGACAACAACTATTGCATCTCATTCAAGACTCTATTATAGAGTAGTAGAGTTAGGGTAGCAAATTACTTATATCTGATAGTACGCCTTATAACTGTTAGAAATAAGAAAAGTAGATATTGGTAATTCCAGATCATTTACTGTCAAAGTTGCAAAGTCCAAACAAAGTCTAACTTTAAAATGACGTGATAAGAGAAGACTTGTATTATATGTCGCCTGAGCTTTCAAGCTGTCAATCGAAATTATATTTCAAGTCTATTAAATTGGCATCATATAGAATCAACAGATAAATAAAAGTGGTCTGATTATCTTAATCTAGTGACTTGATACAATGCTAAATAAGAGATATTATCACAGCACGATAATAATATTAAAGAAACAATACTCCATAATGATACTTAAGTCATTTTTGATCAAGAACAATAGCTATCATATTCTCATATAAATTCCGACTCTCTAAACAATAAGATTTATGAATATCACAGGAAGGGAGTTCTACCTGTACACAATTGACAACCGACTAGCATGTTTAGACTTTTACTGACTGAGCTAGTGCAGTTAAATGAATTTTTAACACTTTAAAGATTTAATTGTCGCAACCACACTTTACCTGTATATCTGTAAAGAGAAAGACAGTTTGATGCATTAGCTCGAAAGCTAAGTAAGCCCAGTCTGCTATGGCAACTCCCCCTTGAGGTTGCAAAACAATAAAACAATCAGTAACGGAAAAGAGAAAACCATAGTAACATTTCAGTACAACAAAGATCTTTCCGACACACTTACAATCACGTAAGTTAAACAGACAGTTAAATGACTGCATGTAATAACATTTATTGCTATTTTAAAATTTTTTAAATTTTTCGGAAATTCTTGGGTTTTGACATTATGCATGAATTTAGGACTTAATTCTTAGTTTCTTAAAGGTACAATATTAGTTCATGCGTCTTGAGTATGTAGTTCATGCATCTTGAGTATGTTTTATGAATCTTGCTTTGTAAATAATGCCATGAAGAAGCTTTGAGAAAGTATATGTATATATGTCTATTCTAGTTGTAATGATTAAGTGACGAGTCATGAACCTATGTAATTATATATCTATGTTCAAATGTTATCGCAAATGTGCGATGAGTGTTATGAAATTATGTTTATGAGTAATGTTAAGCTTATGCATGAATTTAGGAGTTAATTCTTAGTTTCTTAAAGGTACAATAGTAGTTCATATGTCTTGAGTATGTTTTATGAATCTTGATTTGGATATAATACCATGAAGAAGCTACTAGATGTCTATGATAAGTGTGAGGAATCGATGATTGTTTAAACTAACGTTTATTTCATATATGCTTTCTAAATGAAAACATTGTCAAAACATGTAAACAAGATTATAATTATGAGTTGAGTAAAGTCCTTAGAGTTCAATATCATGTATGGAGATTTTTGAGATGTTAGATCAAATTATATGGCATATTGCGAGTTCGATCTTATACCTCATTTTGGCTAATGACGTGACATTGCTAACTTTAGAATTAGGTATTAACTATGGATATCAATTTATATATGAATTGTCATAAAGATGGGGACATTGTAAAGCACTTACATGGTGAGAAATTCTTATCTCTAAATACCCTATTGAGAAAGCATGGATTCTAGATAAGAAATGTAGGTTATACTCACAACAGATGAATGTGAATGACCAAGGTGATTATGTATAAATAGAAGAATTGTATTAACATGAGCATGATCTCCAAGTAGATAAGGATTCATAAGGTGACCTTGAGAAAACACCCATGGAAGGGTTTTACATATTTTGATTGCATAAAGGTTTAATTTTAATGATAACAAGGTTGGCCTTATAGATCTTGTTTATAAATCTTAGGCATTGGTAAACACTAGTATTATTGTTTTACTCATCAAAAGCTTAGTGATTATACATGTAAATAAAAGGAGTGCTTCTGAAAAAAGTGTCTCCCATACTTAGAAGTCAAATGACTATGGTTACACGCATTTTATACATCATGATGAATAGTAGGTGATACGTCTCAATTTAATGAGCTTACATATAAGGTTAATAAGATGATTATGAGTTGTTGGGTGATTGAAGCAAAAATTTTACAACCCATTTCTTCACATCTTTTAACAAGGAATAAATGGGTATGTTACACCTAAAGCATAAATAACATTGTTTTTTGACAACACAAATACAATTTTTTGTAAATATTGCAACAAAGCATCATATAAAATATCCTACAAACATCTATACATTAATATGTAAAATTGATGAATCAAAACATAATTATTCATGGCATTTCTAGCATGTAGAAATGGTCATGCAACGATTTCTACGGATGATGCTTTCCAAGGAAGAAGAGAGGTCATGCTCTGATAAGCAAGCATAAGGCCTACCTTCATGTAAAATGGATGGCAGACAATGTACATGAGGAGTCAAATGTGTCAAGCAGCATGTTGGTTGTCGAGGCTATTGTTGTATCTTCTGCCATCGTGCTTCATCTTAATGAACTGGAGCGAACGTCTTGACGGTATGACCTGCTTGGATTATTTCACAGTTAATGGTACCAACAACTGCTAGTCCAGAAATGATGAAACCAGACGCCACGATCTCGCTTGCTCCACATACGTAGTTGATGAATAAAGTACATAATATATCAAAAAAATGTTGTACACATTATGATATTTATAAGTACAAAGTAGATACTTTCCAGAATATCTCATTCCATTATCATCATATTATAGAGAAAGGATCAAGGATCATATTTATAGAAAGAAAGAATTTACAGTAACATATTTTCTTTCAAAGGAGGGTCTTTTACTTACTCTAGTCCTCTGGCATAGACTCTTTGATTGAGTTTGATCCAGGTCCCTTCTATTGATGGTAAGGTCTCATAAAGCTGCACATGTCTTTTTTGTATTGTTGTTCCTGTTCAACAGGCATGGATTTTCTTTCTTTTTGCTGGAAGATAGTATTACCTCCTTTATATATGTAAAGAGATGACTATTCTTATTAAGCTATTCTGCACTTTTATATTTAGTTATGTTCTGTTTATTAATCTATTCTGCACTTTTATATTTAGTTCTATTCGTGAAACGTCCTATGAATAATACACATCAAGTTTTATGGAAAATATTCTAATTGTGAAAGTTATGTTAAAAAGGATTCTTCATGATATCACTTTACAATGTCAAGGATGTGTAATTTTTTAAAGTGTAAAAACTTTGGCTAATTTTACTAATTCTTAAATTTCCAACCATAAAATGATTGGCAATATTTTGTAACAATATTGAAATTTCTAAGGATTTTATATAATATTTTGGACAAATTTGACTATATTTAGAGAAAAAAAAATTGGTCCTATGGAATTTATGGAATTAGGGTGAATCATTTTAGAAAAAAAAGAAATTTGTGAATCATTTTTGGGAAAAAACATAAAAAATTAGCCCATGGTTAAGTTTCACCCATAAAATTTTCCTTGCTGTGGATAAACCATTTCAAATTGATCTTTATATTTGCTAATGTCTAGCTATTTATGGAAATATTGGAAACAAAAATAACAATATACCTTCTATTTAATTTGTTCAAAAAGAGTTTTGCTGACAAATTTTCTGTAATCTATATGAAGAATTAAATAGATGTACTAGTTGAAACAATATAAATATGATTTCGATCTATTTGAAAAGTATCATTGTATTTCACAAGAAAACAACTATTATCTTTTTTATTTGGATAATATTGTTCATATTACTCCCTTTAATTGTTTTACAATGCTCTTTAGCCTACGTGGATGCTGTGTTTTTAAGATCTTGAATTTATATCACCTCCATTCTATAGATTCTCCTAATTTCAATACTATAAATGGAAACATGGATTCACTAATTTCAAAAATGTATTTCCTTGCAAGTTTTCATATACTAGCATATTCTATTGTCAATATTTTTTTCTCATAGTTCTATAACTAGTATGGTTGTTATTCCAAGATATTGGGTTACGTGTGTATAAGAAATGGTTGGACTAGGTTATGGGATGCATCCTGAGAACCTACATGTTTCTTTTTGTTGGTTTTATGAGGCCATTTCCATGATGTCTAGATTTGTCAGCTACAAACATTTTTGGGAATGTGTTTAAATGCTTCTAGAATTTTACAGTTTTGTTTTATAATGACACCAATTTATGGAGTTTTAACATAGTATTTTATGTAAAAATGAAAAGTTGTTTCGAATTATAGAATGTGTTTCTAATACTTCCATCTTTGCAAAGTTTTATTCTATAATGGAACCATGTTATGGTTTTTTAATATAGGATTTCAAATCAAGTTGAAAAGTTTTTATTTAAAGTGTTGTAGGGTTTTATAGTGTAGAAACATTCATGCACTTTTCTATTTCTAAATCTTATTATTCTTTAAAGTTTCAAATGAATTTATTGAATAGACTTTTATATTGCATTTGATGCTCCATTCTTTCTTTATTCATGGAGTCTTTCTATTTGATGCAAAAAATCTTTTTATCTCTAATCCAATGAACATGCCCAAATTTAGATGACTAGTTATAGATCGCATCCTTTTATCAAATGCCTGAACTATGAAATTTACGGAACACATTTTGATTTCCAATATATGCTACAACATTGACTAATGCCATATGATATCATGCCATTGGGCATATGAGCCTCTCTCTCTCTATTTTTTTGGCAAGAATTGTTAGTAGATTTTATATTATAAAAGATAGAAAAAACTCCTCATCAAAACAAAGATGATACATCCAAGTTTTCGGCCTCTGGCCTAAAAATTCAAAACCATACTGATAACTAACTGTTTTTCCATAAAATTGGAGACCCTATTGTTGATTCCAACTTCTACAAACTAATAACTATAGAACTTGACATACTATCCTATAAGAAACTTTAATTTACAAAACATAAAAACTAGAGAATTAGAACTGCCATGGAACTTGCTCTTTGAATTTTGGCAGAGGTGGGGGGAAGATGAACCCTCTGTTGCATCTTTCTCCTCCAGTTTCACATGAAGAGCTTTAACTTCTTCCTCTAAGGTTGAAATTCCGGCTTCTATCTCTTTAGAATAGGCTTGTTGACGCTCATAATTCTCCCCCAAAATGCTTAATCGATAATGGAAATCCCCATGATCTGCCACCCGGATTCGCTCCTCCTCATCTTGCCACATTCTGACACTGCTCTTGAGTTTTGATGTTCTGCCTGAGTAGTCTTACCCGTCGCCTGATCCTTTGAAATTTGACAGATAGTCTCCTAACCCCATGCTCCACGCAACAATCAACATCTTCAACCCAACCATAACTATCCATACCTTCATTTGTCTGATAATAGTACCCATACAGTGGAATCAACTAGGAGATTAAAACTTAGACAACCTCATTCCTAGATTGAGCTCTTCCCCTTAGTCAAAACTCTGAGAAAATGCTCCTGAGAATGCCAATTTATCTGTCCACTCTCGCCGACTCTGTGAATTATTACCAATTCCTCCCATGCATCGCAATGAAATTTCCAAATTATGGTTCTGCAACATCTTCCATTTCCATAATGTTTACCAACTTGAATTTCCCGATCCACATACATTTTCATGAGGGGATCTTGCTTGATGCACTTGTGGGAGATTCGGTAGAACATACGGATTTGTTCCATTCTTTCATATCACATTGAATTCTCCTTTGTCCAAATCATAGCAGTGAGAGAGGGAGGATACGAGAGATCGAAAGGTTTTAATGCTTCTACTGCATGACGCTTAGTCCATGATGACACCACCTGTGCGATAAGAGCAAGCTTAGGAGAGGCCACGTGCCCCCTCGTGCTTGCCATAAGCTTCTTTCCACCACTGTAGTGAAAGGCCTTAGTCCCTAGGATAATATGATCCATAATGTTTCCTTTTCCAAACATAATCCTTATATTCATGAACTTATGGGATTGGTTCATGCGAGAGTTCACCATTAGAGGAGCAAATACTTCCTTTCGACTTTGTTGTGGCCATACTTTCCAGAGCATCTCCCTCTTTATTGTGATACCTAAGGACATGAAAAAAGTCCACATTCTGCATTCTTTCCAGATTCTTCCAATTTCGGTCTTGAATTTCTAGCCAAAGAAGAGTTTTTGAAGGTAGTTCGATGTGTCATTGCCTTATTGATTAATCTTGAATCACCAATAATCGTTGCTTCTCTGATCCTCGATTTGATGAAAATTTTGGTCCCTTGGCATAAATCTAGAAGTTCCGCATTATTATTGGATTCTCTGCCTAGGATCCAAGAGAAATATTCTGTTATGTTTCCTCCAGGGTAAAAAAAAAATCCCTTGCACCTACCGCCCCAGGCATATGAGCCTCTATAGAGAAACAAACAATGCTCATTTTTATTTATTGGTCCCTACCAGGACATGCCTATACATTTCCATGCAAGGTCAAAATGATTTGACTATTGATTAGTTCTCTTTTCTAAAAAATGCTATGCCTAGGAATAGAAAACCATGGACTAACAAAAACAAAACTATATTTCTACTAGTTGCTTCTAATCATTGTTTTTTAATGTCTTCCAGTATTAACATTTTAGTTGAGTATCCATTTGTAACTACCAAAAAACATTATTTCTTTCCAAAATAAAAAGTAATATTTGGATTCTTTGTTTTGATTCAAATGGCATGACACTATTTTAATTTTAGCACCATAATGCTTGCGTATTATTATATTGATCGTTTGTTATGTCGCGAACTTTGATATTTAGTTGGAAAAAATAAAGCAGGGACCAACTGCATTGTAGTTCATTTGTTAAGATTCATATTGATGTCGATTTGGTATTTGGTATATATGTTTTTTTAATTGAAGCACATGTGCATGCGCCCGCACACACACACACACACACACACTTGTATATTTAGTCAAAATATGTGGTTTTACCTACGTGAAGGATAAGTACATAGAATATGAAGAAGCTATATGGTTGCATTGATTTGAGGCTCCTTAGGTATTATGGGGCAGGGAGATTCTAGGCATATATCGTTTTTTTTTCCACTCAAATTTCTTTCATTCCTGGAATTACATGTGCATATTTTGATAAACCAATTACAATGTAAAATGTGGAAGCTATACATTCCAAAATAAATTCTGACGGTGTTGTCAAGTCAAGTTGGTTGCTATATGTGCAAGATGATTACTCTTGTTCTTTTTGGAGAATTTTGTCCAGCCTTCTTGCAGACTCTGATATGATGTAGTTGGTTCTTATAGTTCCATTTCTTCTATTCTCCTAATGCCTTTGTTTTCTTCTTATTGGAAATTTTTCTTGTGCTATAGTGATTGTTTTTCCTCATCTTGTTCTTCTACAACTATTTCCCAACTCCCTCACAAGAATCATGATTGGGAGGCGTGGTTACCTATAAGTGGCCTAGTTTGACCTAGGAGGTGTGGGCTCCCTTAAGTACAGGGCCTTGATTTTGTTGATGGAAAGCTTGTCATCTTCTCTTTTCTTCAAAACCTTATGGTTTTAAGAGTGGCATATTTGGTTGGGTAGGGTATCCTTTAAAATTTGGGGTTTGTTGTCGGACTTCTTGGTTTGGTTCATAGTGCTTCTTTTCCTCATTCCAATATGTTATTGGAATGCCTTTGGTAGTTGCAGTGGAGTGTTCTTATATTTGTATTGAATATGTTGGTGCACATGATTTGGGGGGGGGGGTCCTTGTTGGTAAGGTGGTGGTCCTCCAAAGCATTATCACAACATGTGGGGTTTTTCAGGTTTGTTTGGATCATCCCTCTTTTCAAGACCTATCATAATGGGATGCAATGTATCCAATTTTGAAATATGTTCTGCACTAGAAGAAAACCTACTCATAGTTGAGAGGTTACGTCTAAGTATATTCTTTTACAACTAGCTTGATTCTATCTAGAATCTGTTGTTGAAGTCTATTGCCACACATATGCAAGCATATGTAGTAATGTATCTCTTTTGCATATCTAAGCTCTTGAAGTGGAATTTTCCCAAGGTGTTGTTTATCCCCTTCAATGAGTGAAACCATTGGAATTGAAAGGGAAGGTCAGGTATTCACACCCACACTAGAGCGACAAAAAGAGAGTTTGGGGATGGATCAAAAGTTGGAGTTTATGGCTTTACACATAACCTTTCTTTGCATGAAAACCATGGCTTGGAGTTGAGGATGAGATCTATGTCCTTTTTTAAGTCAAACCCTACTTAAAAAATATTTCTCATAAGGATAAATAAAGGCCTCTTCCTTTATTTCCTCTTTCCAAGTTATAGAGATTCACTTGTGTAGATCAGAGAGAAATGGTTATAGGCCATTAAATATAAAGACAAGGCTATTTTCATTGAAGAACTTTTTTTTTCCACTAGCTATTTTACTACTGGAATACATGGGATTGGAGCTTCAATTACAATTAATCTTAACATTTGGGCTCCTATTGGCTAAACCCTTGCTAGTTCTCCTTTAAGGAGAACATGTTTGAAGGAGGGCCCACCTCCAATAGAATGCGTAGAGCTGGAATGCATGGGATTGGAGCTTCAAATACCATTTGTATCAACATTTGGGATTCTTCTAGATAAACCCTTGTTAGGTCTCCTTTAGGGAGAGCATATTTGAAGGAGGGCCCACCTCTAATAGAATGCACAGAGTTAAAGGAGCTATGTTTGAAGAGGATCGAGGGGATGAGGGAAGGCTTTGGGTTAAGGGAATCTATATATTTATTCATTTTCAAGGAACCCTTGAGATGATTTACAAGGGCATCGACTTACGTGACTAGAGGATAGTTGCGTAGGTTAAAAGGAAGGCTACATCACCGGCTTGGAGCTAGGAGGGGGGCAAGGTCCTTGTAATGGAGATGCCTGCTGCAACATGATGAAGGAGGTAGCAATGAAGGCCAAATCCGATGCAACAGGGAAGCTAGGGCCAAACCCTTATTGTTGTAAGAGGAGCTCTATATTTTCCATAAAATACACACCTTTTTTAATTTTATATTTACTATAAATATTGCATGATGCATTGTACTCTGATATTATTAACATGATCATACTTTTACGCATTTCATAATTGCATTTAGTATATTTCATAAATTTATTGTGTTGTAGTAATCTTTGTTGGTTGCCAATGTTCTTTATACATGCTTAATATGATAATCTTTACTATTCCAATTTTTCACATTACTTGTTTCATTGTGTACATTAAGTGTGTAATTTTTTGTACTTTTTTAGTAATGTAGTATTTTGCTAGTTTTGGAGTTTGTTATTTTAATTTTATATTGTTTACCAAATATATAAAATTACATTTTAAATTGTAAAATTACATTTTACAATTTAAAATAAACCCAACTTTAGTGATACATTTTATTTCTTTTGCCTAGTTTTTTTAGTAAGCATATTAATTGTGCAAGTTTTTGCCTTATGGTACTTCAATGTTTGTCCTTTGTAGTTTTGTTAAATTTGGGTAAATGTTTAGTAATTTATTTTGTATTCAAATGCAAAATTGAATATAATGGATACAATTAAGGATGTATTTTTGGTTATGCTTAATAGTGGTAATTATAATGGAAATGGACTTCAATAAGAGTATTGAGAAAGATTGCGCTTGTTCGGTGTAACAGTCTGGATAGGGTTTTCATCTGCGATCAATGATGGATCCTTGAGAGAATCTGGCTTCTAGAATAATCATTTCATAATGTAGTAGATAGTGCTTCCCCCTTGTGATGACATTAGCAGAGACATACTTGCGGTTCATGAAACTCTCAGCAATCCCAATGTTTAGATCAAGTTGGTAGTTTCAAAGTTCAAAACGGTTACCCTTTTGGAGAGAGGCCTAATAGGACAATTCACAAGGATGTGGCCTTAACCCCAAGCCATGGAAACATGGTTAAACAAGAACTTGAGACCTCTTATAATTGGTAATGTGCAATTAAATTTTTGTGGAAGTTTTTTTTTTTTGGTTAGAAAGGATAGAAGATCGTGATATTATCTTTCAAAATGTGCCATATTTGATGGGTCCTCATGGGATGTATTTAAATCGCTGGAGTGCAACCTTCGACCTTGAAAATGACATACCTTCAACTATTCTAGTCTAGGTCAAGCTTCCCCACCTCCCTCTGCATTGTTGGATAGATGAGAACTTGGTAGTCATAAAAAAACCCTAGGGTTCTATATAGACAAATCAAAGCCTAAACCCCTTTATTCTCTTGTGCTAGAATTGGTGTTGAGGTAGATCTAGAGAAAGGAATTCCTGAAGCAATAAATCTTTCCATGGATGGATGTACACATATGTAAAAAGTGGATTATGAGCAATTTCCTTTCAAATGCAAGACATGCCATGAATTACAAAGGAATTCCCAAAGGCGAAGCCAATAAAGACTAAAACCCACAAAGAGGAGGAATGGAATCAAGTCCAAAGAATGGGAAAGAAAGTAGGAGCCACTCAACAATAATTCACTCAAGAAGATCCTCTGATCTCAAATCAATTTCAGGCCCTATCTAAGGTAGGAGAAGAAAATAGAGAGGAAGTACAAGATAAAACTACAAGACCTCACTCCCCCAG
The DNA here is from genome assembly GCA_027924585.1 of Larix kaempferi. Classification (NCBI taxonomy): domain Eukaryota; kingdom Viridiplantae; phylum Streptophyta; class Pinopsida; order Pinales; family Pinaceae; genus Larix; species Larix kaempferi. The sequence continues at coordinate 26,664,623 of BSBM01000476.1, forward strand.
GCAACAAGCAGATCAACCAGTTCTAATTGAATTAGGACAAGAATAAAATTATGAATCCATTCTTCCAGATGCACCTATCTAGGATGTGATAAGTTGTAAAATCCCCCCTTTGCCCGAGGGCACCAGAACACGCCCTAAATAAAAAACCACGCAGGAATATTCCATAGAAGAATTAGAGAATGAGCATGATCAAACACAAAGGAAAGGAAGGAAAACTAACACACAACACATGGGAAATGAAGCAGCTAGAGACAAGGCAATATGAAACCTATTAACTTAAGATTGACATATCAAGGTCTCAACAGTAGGGAAAGCATACAAGGAATCACTAGAAGAAAGGAGAGAGAAATTCTATGAAACTAATTCAAAATAATGATATTAGTCTCCTACAATTGTAGGGGGTTGGGAGGGAGAAAAAAACGGGATTCCCTAAGGAATATTGTAAAGATCAAAAGGACCACTAGGAGACTAAGGTGGACGCAGAAATGGCTAAAGGACAAATATGCCAAATCTACAAGAAAGCCTTCAAGGTTGCATGGTGATTTCACAAGGAGCCTTGGAGGCATCCTAACTTAGTGGGATGGGGATATATATAAACTAATATCCTCCACAATCCAAGATAATTGGATCTTAGTAGAGCTTAAGGACTTGGGTAACAATGAGACAAAAAGAATATGCAATGTTTATGGACCAGTCGAGTATAGTAGAAGGTAGAGTTTTGGAAATCTCTATCCAAACTACACACCTAGGGCTCACATGAGAACTGTATAGTTGCTGGATATTCAACACCATAGTCTCCAGTAAAGAACATAGGGGAGGGAGCGAATTTCATGGCCCTTTTGTATAAATGCTCGAAGACCTAGTGGAAGAGATGGACCTCCTTGATGTTGAACGAAAGAAAGGATCCTTCACGTGGAATAACATAAGGATAGGACTGGGACATATTGCCGCAAGGCATATCGTTACCTAGTAAGTAGCTCCTTTCTTCAAAAAGGTATGCCTCATGTCAAAATCCTTCCATCTATAGCATCGAATCTCTAGCCTATTTCTCTTATCTTCCCATCTTTGGAAGTACAAGGTCCAACACCTTTATGCTTTAATACAATATGGATTCAAGAAGAGGAAGTCATGCAAATAATACGCAAAGTCTAGGGGAGTATTGTTATGGGACCACATAGATATAAGTGCAAAGAGAAACTTAGAAGAGTCAAATCATCACTCAAAGAGTGGGATAAACACAACTACAAAGACCATGGACAAGAGAGGAAGTCAATCCAATAATCCTAATCAGGTTCACTGCAAAAGTAAATGGAGACTACAATAATCACGGAGGAGACCCTACAAAAGGAACATGATTTGGAAAGACAACTACAAAGCACAATGTTGAGGGAAGAGAAAATTTGGAGGTTGAATTCAAGAAACGTATGGATAAAGATAGACGATAGGAACATAACATTCTTTCACAATCAATTCAAAATTCAATTGTGTCGCAATTTCATAAAAGAGATGTGAGATACAACTGGAAGAATAATAAGCGATCAAGAAGCAATAAAGAGGGAGGCTCTGGAATATTCTCAAGAAATTCCTTCACAAGAATTAATCTCCACCCAAAGAAATCCATATATAGCACCAATTCCCTATCCTTTTTTTAACCTCTTTCAGGAGCCACATGCAGTCCTCTGCTAAGTAATTATTTGGATTCAAATAGTATCCTAGATGTTTCATACCAATATCAAGAGAATCTAGCTGATAAGGAAACAAGTGACTAATTTGAGTTAATGTGTCCTTATCAATTTCATTTTATAGAAAGCTAGACTTTGTTTCAATGGTAGCCATACATGTAGCATCACAAAATTGTTCCAGTAATTCCTTATATACTTTCCATTCTCCCAAAGTACCACTGCCAAACACTTTCGCATCATCTACAAATAGTAAAAGAGTGATTCTAATAATAGATTCCAAAATCTATTTTGGATAAGATCAAAAAGAGAGTTTTTAGCTTCCTTTGGATTGGAAATAAGCAAAAGAAAGGTGTCCATTTGACGATTTGGTAAAGGTTAGCTACACCCAAGAAACAAGGTGGTCGGGGAATCAATTTCTTTTTTTTGGCCAGGCATTAGCTGTAAAAAGTCTATGGAGGAGCTTGTTCTCTGTAGGTTTGTGGAGTGTGGTTATCAAAGAAAAATATTTGAAGCAAAGGTTAGTTGTAGACTGGAATAGATTAAGAAGTAATAAGAGTGCAAAAGTGGCATCAAATTTTTGGAATTGTTTGATAAACTCTTATCATATTTTGGGGAACTGGTTGGCTTGGAAACCAGGGAATGGTTATTGTATTAGAGTAGGAGAGGACCCTTTCAATGGTGGAACTGGGTTTTATAAATTATCCTCTACACTTGTTCATTCTCTTTGATCCAAAGGAAATAAGTTTTTAGCTCATGTGGGAGTTATTGAAGCTAGAAACTGTGGTTGTCAGAGATGGAAACAAGCTAACAAATTGGAGTTGTAGGGGGATTATGAAGAAGAATGGAATATATATATTTTTGGTCTTCAATAACGTGGTATACCTATTTCAGATGATGAGGATTCTATTGTATGGTATTAGAATGGGAAGAATAGAGAGGTAACTGCTAAGCTTGCCTATGAAGCAATTTTCTTTTATGCTCTAGAAGTAGAACAAAATTGGTGGTTTACTTCTCTTTGGAAATGGCATGTTCCTTTAAAAATAAATATTTTATGTTGGATTTGTCTGGAGAACAGGATTCTAACTTGGGATAATTTTGTGAAGGGGGGGGGGGTCATGGCCCTAATATTTTCATCTTGTGCAATAATGAAGTTGAGGCTGTAGATCATTTGATGATTCAATGTGCTTTTACAAAATTGGTATGGCAGGAGGTAAAGAAATAATTTAAGATTTCACGAAACTAGATTTTCCAGTTTTTGAAACTTAGTTTTCATAATTGGATATTAGGAGCAAATGCTTGGAGAGATTTGCTTTGTAATATTTGTTGGGAAATGTGGAAATATAGGAATGAAGTTTTATTTCAGGGTAAGTAAAATAATGTTTTGAGAGTTAGTCGTAATGCTATTGGAGTTCATGGGGAAATACATAAAGAGAAGGGATGACGACATGATAGAGTAGCTAGAGATCCTTCTTTAAGTAACAACTGGCCAATATTATTCTTTGATGGTGCTTCTCAAGATGGTGGATTAAGATGTGGATCTGGTATTTATTTGAAATTGAGAGACTCATATGTGTTTAAACTAAAGATGAGTTGTGGCAAGGGTACTAATACTCATGGTGAATCACTTGCTCTTTGGGGACTTTTATACTTTGCCCAAATTGAAAATATTGTACACTTGTAGGTAGCTGGAGATTCCAAAGTGATTATTGATTGGGTTCTCCAAAAATGTTAGTTACAGGCGGTTGCACTTGATGGTTGGAAGGAATAAATTAGAAGGCTCCAACAAAATTTGTAGAGATACAATTCCAACATGTTTTTAGCGAATTCAATGGGGAAGCAAATATGATTTCCAAGCAAGCACTGAATATGGATGAATACATTATTTATTATGTGGAATTGAGTGGTTCAAATTTTCTCTCTGAGGGCACTCTTTCTATATTATGAATAGGATGCTGATGTTCAGTTGGTCTTTCTTTAGTATGTAGTATTAGGAGGATTGATTCAGTACTTAGTAACTTTTTTGGAAGATTGTATCTAATTATCATGGACTTTCTTGGTGGTGTTTTTACAGCACTATTGAGTGGATCTTTTGGCATAGCATATAATTCATGGCTCAAATATGAGGTAGAACTAGTATGCAGTTTTTAGTTTTTCCTAAAATTTTAGTACTTGTTAGAGGTCTACTTCAAAATATAGGAATGATTCTAGTATTTTTCTGGGGTAAGTGGAGGTAAATGGTAGATCTTTGGATGTATAGGAACTAATATTATCTTTTATACTTTGAATATAAAGTATAGTATTTTTTTCTAGTGAAAAAAAGAGGGAAGCTCTGACATTTTATAAAAATCTATATACGGAACCATAATGCATAAATCCAAACTTCTGTCATGAAATGTGTCAAGACATCCCAAATCTTATTAAAGAAGAAGAAACTCTTCTCTCTTGTTAGGACAATTAATGAAGAAGAGATTCAAGAATCCATATGGGGTCTTCATCTTGATAAAGCTCTAGGTTTGGATGGGTTTTCGATTAGCTTCTATAGGGAAACTTGGGACATTATTAAAGGATATCTTCGTAAAATGTTGAATTCGATAGGGGTAAATAAAAAGTAGGGGGAGTCACCAACTCCTCCTTCATTGCTCTCATTCTCATTGATCTCATTCCTAAGGAATCATGTCCCCTCTCTATCAACATATTTAGACCTATCTCCCTATGCAATTCCTTGTATAAGATCCTCACAAACATTATGGCTAACATGATTAAAAATGTCCTCTCAAATATCATTTTGGATAACCAGGGAGGATTCATAGAAGGGAGAAAAATATTGGATAATGTTATCATTGTTCAGGAATCCATTCACTCCATCTCAACAAAAAAGGAACAAGGTATGGAAATTAAAATGGATCTAGCTAACACCTTTGACAAGGTAAGACATAGTTTTCTTTTCTCTGTTCTTGAGAAATTTGGATTTTATGCTCGCTTTGTTAAATGGATAAAATCTTGTATTAGAAGTCCTTAGGTTGCTCCTCTTGTGAAAGGAAGACCCACCACCTTCTTTCAAATCTTTGAGGGTTTGAGACAAGGTTTCTCTTTATCTCCCTTTTTTCTATCTTCTTGTGGCATAAACCTCGAGTAGAAAGCGAAATAAACAAAGAGAAGAAGGAGAAATCCTAGTCATTTTGATAGCAAGAGGAGATAAACGAGCTAACTATGCACAATTTGTGGACGACACAATTTTTCTAAGCACTGCTTCTGTGGAAAATGCTAGAAAGTTCAAATTGGTTCTTGACACTTTCATGGATGCATAGGGAGGTGAAGTAAATCACAAAAAAAACAATATCTACAGATGGAATAGTCCCCCGCAACTCTCACTTTGAATCTTGAGAATCCTTGGCTTCAATAGGCAACACAATTGGATTTCCATTAAGTATTTAGGAGTTATAATTACACTGGGTAACCATAAATCCGTTGATTGGCAAGGAGTTCTGTAAAAAATCAAGAATAAGATTCAAGAATTGGGAATATGATGGCTCACCTTAGCAGGAAAGATAACTCTTATTAAGTCAGTTTTGTATTCTCTTCCCCTTTTTTTTATGCTCTACCCAATTAGCCCCTGCAGGAATCCTTGCGGAGATAAGTAAGAAGAATAGACACTTCCTATGGCAAGGAGGGAAAAACAACTAGAACAAATTTTATCTAGTAAAATGGGAAATAGTCAGAGGCCTAAAACAATGGGGGTATTGGAATTAGAGAGCCCAGGCTAATGAATGTAGCAATGTCAGCAAAAATTCTTTGGAGGATGGTGGAAAGACATCTTGCGAAGGAAATACATTAAAAAATCCAAGGAAAAGATGTTTTGACAAGGACCCTCTGCAAGGAAAAGGATCAAGCATTTGGAATATATGCAAAGCAACAGGGAACTTATTGCAATTTTATTTTATATTAGGTCCCTGGAGATGGAAACAATATACGGATGTGGGAAGACATAATCACGAGGAAAGCTTCTTTAAATACCAAGCTTGGTTTAAATGACATAAGAGACGAGCTCTCCTCAAATGGGTACACAACTCTACATGACCTCTCAATTTGGATGGAATGGGGATAATGGCAATGCTAGACACAACTTTAGGTGCTAGAGAATATATCCTATGATTATGGAATGCTCCTATCTTGTCTTCATGGCATGGATCCCTCCCACATCAATGAAAAATATATAGGATGGGGAAAGCAAGGTAGCTACACTATCAAGGAAGGTTATGAAAACTTGATCAATGAGCTCCCTACTCCCCCCTTTGCTCACATTTGGGGAAATATATGGCAGAATGACACACTCCCTAAAATAAATACTTTATGTTGGACCTTGGCGCATAATCACATCCTCACCTCAGAAAAATTGAACTGAAGAGGCATTATTGGACCCTCCTGGTGTGTCTTATGCAAGAATTTAGGAGAAACGACCAAACACATATTTCTCAAGTGTAGCTTCCCCTAGGAAGTATGGAATTCAACCACTCAAAATTTGTGTACAAGTATGCTTCTGTTCACTAGTTGGAGCGATCTATTTTGTAAATGGTGGGACTTCGACCTGGGATATCTGAGCAAGAATCTAGTCTTTGCAAAAGTATGGAATGCTCTCCCCAAGAATGTTTGCTGGAAAATTTGGTTAGCACGAAATAGACTCATTTTTTAGAACAAAACCGTCGATAGCAAATTGGATGCTACTAGGGATAAATCACTTCTATTTGATGCCCTCAAGGCAAGAGGAATGATATTCTTTGTGTCTGAACCTCGTACGGCTATAGAATCACGCTGGATCAAAGATTATTTGGAAATAATATCCTTAAATAAAGTCACCATATCCTTTTGGGATGTAGACATGACTCCACTTGAGTTTAAAGGTTGGTAAATGAAACGTCAATGCCATAAGCTCTTTTTCGACAGTGCCTCGAAAGGAAACCTTGGTGAGGTAGGTGTAGGGGGTGGGGGGTCTTGATAGATCCAAGAGGAAATACTATGGAAACCTTTGCTTGGGGATTGGATCATAAGACAAACAATGAAGCAAAATGGTTAGCACTCTTGTAAGGAGTCAAATTAATTGCTTCCCTAAACCTCTCATATGTATCCATATTTGGAGACTCAAAGATCGTCACTGGTAGGATCCAAAAATGTTAGAAAAGGAAGGATCCAAATCCGGGACAGTTGCAGAAAATAATACTAGACTTAGTACACTCCACCCAAAGGATTTTATTCTACAACATAAGAAGATGCAACAATGAAATGGAGGATAAGTTAGCTAATGCTGGGTTTAAATTACCCCCTAGCATGATCATCCAAAATGAGGGCACACCAATGAGGAAGTGGTTGCCATAGGATAACGAACATGTAGGAATGACCAAGGGGAAATGTCATGAACCTAAGACCAGGCCCCAAGGTAATGCAAACCAACTGGAATAACGGTGGTAAGGAAGGAGCTATGTTTCAACGAGTGGAGGGATGCTTTACACTCTCCTCATGGGTAGTTAGTTAATTCCATCGCATGAGAGCTGTCTAGCTCCCACAATCAAACTCTCTGGAATAATAGGTGGACATGAGTGGAAGGAAAGGATGGTATCCACCCTGAAAGAGACCATAATTTTGGTATGGATGAGGTTGAGAGACCCAATTTAGTAGGAGAAATCATAGGACTCCCTAATATCCTTCCGGGAAGCTCGTCTCCTGTAGAAATTGGTGAAGTCTTATCTCTCGTTCACCTATCGATTTGGACTAGTGACTATGATAAGTTGTAAGTGTCTTCAAGCTCGGGACAAAACCAAAACTCCAGTTATAGACAAGAAGATGATAGTGAGGTGTCAACATTTAGACATCAATGATGTCATGGAGAGAATTAATTAGTGGCCTTATGAATGATTTCCTCGATATTAAGAGGATGTTGAGAAACGTGCATGACCATATGGAAGGATTACTGAATATTATGTGGCATTTCTCACTCCAATTGTCAACAATGGACTCTAGGTTGGAGGATGTTGAAGGTAATACAAGAGACTTGGGTGGGCATACTGAAGCTTTTAGAATTGACTTGGACAAACTTTTGAGAATGAAAAAATGCAACCATTGTCAGTCTTCTCAGTATGTGGAAGTCAAAGGAACATAGGAGGACTCAATCTACCTTCCAACCAAGTATTTTTCCAGAAATGGTTAGCCTTGATAGTTTTACCTTCTACTTATGTATAGTTTATGTAGTTTAAGTGTATTTTGATATTAGAGCAATATGTGCAGATCCACAATACTGGCAAGATAACTAGTCTTGTAGAAAATCACGGCGATAGGGTATGTGAACCGAAATTTGGTATTTTTTTGGGAACATGTTTTGAATATTTGCTTTTTAGAAAAACTCAGTGATATTGTACTAGATGGTTGTGTTCAACTTTTTTAATATAAAAATACATATCGTTCTTGTGTAAAAAAAAGTATAATGGAAATGGATTTTGAGTGATGTTACGAGGTGTTTGATAAGGGTAGTTAAATAATTTCATTTCTTTTGAGGATAAATTTTTTAATGGGGTAAAATTTGTTTCTTTTTTGGAGATTTGACGATTTGATTCATTTCAATAAGTTCTATATATAAAGTTTTTAACAATAAGGTGGAACTTTGGTTTTCAATAAAATTCTTCTTAGAGCAATTTTTGCTAAATAAAAAAAACAATACGAGTACCTCTTATAGCACATTATTGTGTTGAGAAGGCGCATTTCTACAATCTGGGTGGGGAGAAGTGTTCGTTTGTCCCATTAAAAAAAAAGAAAAAAGAAAAAAAGAAAAAAAGATTTGTTGTTTTATAGCATAGTGGAGCCTGGTTGAGGGAAGTGTCTCAATCCCACAAAAATAAATAAAAATAAAATAAAAAGAAGAATGCATACATCACTGTGCAACTTTTTGGTGAAAAACATGTGTGTTGTAATTTAGTGATGAAGAGTTTACATTCTGTTGACACTTTGTAGAACCAGATTTAGGATTTAGATGGGCTATACTAATATTAAGACAATAAAAAAATATGTATAATAATTTAAAATGGATAAAATAGGAGTGGGTATCACCGTTGTTTTTCTTGGAAAACATGTAAATGTATTGTAACAGTGTATGAATTTTTGTGGTTGGTTCAAGGAGTATGTGACCTACCATTCCCATTTAAACTTGGTAACTTTGAAGAGAATTTAAATGCAAAATTCTGATTTTTAATAAAAACATGGATTACGACATTCATGGCGGACACGAAAGGAAGGAGTTTGATATTGAAATCGTAATAAAATAAAAGGTTAATGAAGAGCCGCTATTGTTATTAGTATTACTATTTATTCATTTTATCAATTACAGCTTTTGAAGACGGGCCGTCCACAGAGCATGGATATTTTTTTTTAATGAAAATCACATTAAAGGATAACTGAAATACAGTGAGCAGATTAAAAATATTTATTGTTATAATTATCCATGTTTTCAAACGACGTATTGCAATCCATGGATTGAACAATATCATCCGTTGAGATGGCCGAGTTGGTCTAAGGCGCCAGATTAAGCCTCTGGTCCGAAAGGGCGTGGGTTTAAATCCCACTCTCAACATTATATAATAAAATTATAAAAACTTATAAAAACTAAATTCTCTTAAACATCTGTCAGGATGGCAGAGTGGTCCAAGGCGCCGGACTCAAGTTCTGGTCTTCGAGAGAGGGCGTGTGTTCAAACCCCACTTCTGACAATAAATCAAATTTTCGTTTCCATACAAAAACCTATGTTTTAAAACTTCTATCCAATCTAGTGGATTCTCGAGAGGACCCAAGTTCGATTCTCGGAATGTTCCAAATTCTGTGCCGCGTATAACATTTTTAGCCCCTTCTGTTTTAGAAATTCTAATCCTGTGCCGCATATAACATCTTTTGCTCCCTTCTGTTTTAGAAATTCTAATTCTGTGCCGCATATATCATCTTTTGCTCTCTTCTGTTTTAAATATTCTAATTCTGTGCCCTATAAATCCCCACGTATCATCTTTTGCTCTCTTCTGTTTTAAATATTCTAATTCTGTGCCCTATAAATCCCCCGTCCACTGAAAATCAAAAGATGATTTAATTTAGTCCGCTGTTTACGAAGAAAAACATAAATTCCCTGCTGACAGAAAAACAAATATGATTTAATGGAGTCCTCTTAAAAGTTAACAGCATAAATGGCCTGCCTACTAAAACACAAAGATGATTTGGGTAAAGTATATTTGGTGGCCTTTTCCAAGTCACGAGTTATTAGAACATGTGGTTCCTAGACTTTACCCAGATAATTACTGATTTTCATAGTTAAAAAAAAAGATAATTACTGATTTCAATAGTTAAAAAACATAAAAATTATATTGGGCAATGCTATGGGAAGAAGAATGAAAATGTGAAACACTGATCTATAGGTGATTGAGAATCTTTTATTTTGTTTAACTTTCTTGAATGTCTTTTCTTAGGAAAGACACATTTGAGAAAATTTGATCATGGATAATAATGACTACCACGACGATGGTTAATGTTCATTTATATTAGTTTTTGGCTATTGGATTTTAAGAAAAATGGGTAACTGATTATTTAATTATTTAAATGTTATTTTTATATTAAAAAGATTTGAGAGAAACTTTCTTGAATCTCCATAGTTTTAATGAGTTAAAAGGTTAAGAAGTTTGGTATCGTTATAAATATTTTGAAATTGATATCTAACATGAGTACACATATGGCATTTTAAGAGAAAATGCATTTTATACTCCATCCTTTTATTATCTTAAAGATGGCAAGTTCCTTTATCTCATGAGTGAGAATTCTTTCTTTTTTCCACAGAAAAAAAACTACTATTGATATTCATAATAGAATCAAATAGTACAAAGAGAGTTCAAGATTCAAAAACAGAATTAGATACTGATCGTCTAATGATCTGGAGCCCAGTAACATGGAAAACACTGTGTCCGATCAACAGACACAAGTCAAAAAAGCAGAATTGTTCCCAATTCTTACATACAAAACAAAAAGATCAACCAAAATTATGGACAGTCTTATGACTCAAAATCTGCTTAGTCAAGGAAGAAAAATTCCCCACAGTCCAGCATGTCATTGTCAAGCCATTCTTCCCATATAATTTGTCCTTCGATGCCAGAAAGAGCAAGCTTTGAAAGTTTGTCTGCTCGAGCATTATGCTCTCTGTAGATATGTTCGAAACTGATATTACATTGCTTGGAGAGTTCAAAAAGAGTTCTATTTGCCCAATGCCTCAGATTCAAGACATTTAACTTGAAATCTCCCATCGCCCATTTGATGGTGACGCGTGAGTCCCCATAAACCTTGACATTGACCAGACCAAAAATATTTGCAACTTTAAGAACGCACCAGAGTGCCATTAGCTCCGCTTTCATATTGGAACCGGAACCACAATTGAGCCTGACAGTAAAAAAGTGTGATTCATTAAGAAAAATAACACCCCCAACAGCACAAAATCCATTTGCTGAAGCTCCATCGAAAAATAGAACCAGTTGCTCCACTTTGAAGGCAAAGTTACCAATTCTGGCATTTTTCAAATTCTTCTGAGCCATCACACAAGATGAGAGCATGTTTAGGGCAATCTGACTGTAATGGAAGCTATCAGGAATCAAGTTTTGAAAAATGGCCTTATTTCTAATGTACCAAACAGCCCACGGGATGCAGATAGCAACAAAAAAATGTTGCTTACAATTCCTGAACCAATATAATAAACAGCTGTTAAAATCACCAACATCCCAGCGAAGTGAGAAATTTAGCTTGCTTGAAATCGTATCCCAGACTTTGCATGAAAAAGAGCATTTGACAAAAAGATGATCTTTTGTTTCAGCTTCAGCCTTACAAATAGCACAGATGTTGGGCCCTGTCCATCCCCGCTTGCACAAATTGTCCCAAGTTTTCAGCTTGTCATTCAGAACTAACCAAATGAAGCATTTAAGCTTAAGTGGAATATTCCATGCCCATAATCTTTTGAACCACCAATCCTGTGGGAAAATATATTTCTCCTGAAGAATTCTATTATAGGCCGTATGTGCTGTAACAAGACCAGTAGCCGGATTGCCCTTCCAAAGAAGCCTATCATTATCGTTTGACAGTCTAATCCCTGCTGCATCTAAATTTTGTATATAGTTCTTCCAGATACGAGCAGGATAACCCGAAAGACCTAAATCATATGCAGACATCCACTTAGACGTGTAGTGGATCCCATCACATTGTTTCCATATTTTGTTTAAGGTGGACAAACCCAGAATCTGAAGATAGCCTGTGATGTTTGCCGGCAGGGTATAATCAAAATCCATACCAATAATCGGATCAATTCCCACACGGATGCTTGTGCCAGATCCTGCTTGCCACTGAAGATCTTCCTTTATCCAATGAAATATTTTCATGAATCCCCTCCAGATAGGGGAGAAATTCCAACTTTTTTGTTTTGGATTTCTAATCCAAATGGATAGATCCACTTTGATATATTTGTGATGAATGATCCTAGACCATAGTGTCTCTCCAAATATCGCCCTCCATGTGCTTTTCAGTCTGAGAGCAATATTAAAGGATTCCAAGTCTTTAACACCCCATCCGCCGAAACGATAAGGTCTAGCTATAGAATCGGCAGCCACCATGTGGAGTTTTGATCCAACAGTAGTCCCGGACCATAAAAAGTTGAAAAATAATCTTTTGATGTTTTTAATGATAAAACAAGGAACTTCATATAAAGAAAACCAGTAGACCGGAATGCTGGAAAGTACCGATTTCACAAGAACAAGTTTCCCACCAATTGACAACAGTCTATATGTCCACTGGGAAATACGATTTTCAATTTTACGAATCAACCAGAGCCAATCTCTGTTTTGATAATTATTTGGCTTAAAGTTGAATCCAAGATATTTGAAGCATTGATCAATATGGCAACAATTATATGGAAGGATCATTTGCAGATCTTGAATCTGTTCTTCCCTTAAGGAATTATGATAAAAATTTGACTTATCAGTACTGACCAACATACCTGAGGCTCTACAAAAAGTTTGAACAATTTCCTTGTAAGCAGCCCATTCTTCTAAGGTGTCTTCTCCTGCCACCAACACATCGTCTGCAAACAAAATATGTGATATAACACAATCTTTCGTGATCTTGATACCTTTGACATTGCCCTTTATTAATGCATCATTTATCAGCCGACTGAATCCATCCATGATCAAGATAAAAAGGAGAGGTGAAAGGGGACAACCCTGTCTAATTCCCCTGGAACAGTTGAAAAATTCAGCTGGACTGCCATTAACGAGCACTGAGATATTCATGGAAGTTATGCAGGCCATTATCCACTTAATGAAAAGTGGAGGAATCCCAATTCTGATAAGTATTAATCTGAGAAAAGCCCACTTAACCCTATCATATGCTTTAACCAAATCCATTTTTAGTAGCAATGCTTTTTTCTTGTAGATTTTTATACTGTGCATCAGTTCCTGTGCAATGCCTATTGCATCATGTATCTGCCTTCCTTCTAGAAAGCCAAATTGCTCTGCTGAGATGTAATTTGAGAGGACCTTCTTCATTCTATCTGCTATAATTTTTGAGATGAGTTTATATAACAAATTGCAGAGTGCAATCGGCCGAAATTCACCAAAATGTGATGGCTTGTCCTTTTTTGGAATGAGAGTGACAAAAGTAGCATTAAGTCCCCCCGGGATATAATTGTTGTCCTTGGAATAATTAACTAATGCCTGCAATTCATTCCCCATAATGTCAAAAAAATGAAGATAAAGCTCAACCGGCCAACCATCAGGCCCGGGGCTTTTATCTTTTGCAAAGACCTTCAAAGTCTGTTCGATCTCTTCAAGAGAGACATCAGCTAGAAGACAATTGGCTTCCTGTTCAGAGAAAAAACGAGGATATAATGAAGCCACTTTAAGTTGATCATCAATACAGCATTCACCCGGGTCGAAGTATAAATTACTGAAAAAAGAAGCTGCTTCAGCTTTAATACCATCCAGGCCCAATAACTGAGTTCCATTTTTATCATTGATCTCCCGTATATATTTAGAATTACGCCGAGCAGAAGCGAAAGAATGGAAAAATTTAGTGTTTTTATCCCCATGGGAGATCCAAATTGCATGGCTCTTAAGTCTCCATTCCTTTTCCTCTTGTAAAAGCATCTCTTCTTTCTTCTGTTCCAGCTGTCTCAAAATATTAAAAGCATCATATGAGAGAGAGTCATTTATGCTTGCAGAGATGGCATCCTTCAGATTTATTTCTAATGACTCATACTCCTGTCTATCTTTCTTCTTTTTTCCTTTGATCCACTTTGTAACAGCTTGTTTAAGACCTTTCAGTTTGAAGCAAAAACTAAGAACAGGATCTGTATCAGGAGATTCATAGCTCTGCCAAAAAGTACTGACCATATGACAGAAAGAGTCGTCACCGAGCCATGAAGCATTGAATTTGAAAGGAGAGGAAAAGGAATAATCTGAATCATCTAATTGAAGCATTATAGGCCAATGGTCTGAGAACTTGAATTCATGTACCCAAGATCGGTATTTCTGGAAAGTATCCAAAAGACCTGACTTAGCAAGAAATCTGTCCAAACGTTTATGAACCCCGTCAATACCAAATCTGCCATTGGTCCATGTAGGGGACAAAGTATGAGGTTTAACATCCACTAAATCTGCATCTTTAAATAGCTGTGAAAAGAAGTCAGCCAAATCATCCATTCTGGCTGCTAGTCCCCAGATCTCAGAGACATGACAAGTTAATTTTAAGTCCCCTGCAATTATCAAATCATTTAGATTCAGAATACCAGACCCCTGTAGAGAAAGCCAGAATCTTTGTCTCTCCCGATAGGGAGCATAGCAATTTAAAATGGAAATAGAATTTTTGTTTCTACAGCACCATCCTTTTAATAAGATACCCCATGGCGTTGAGTAAGGCTGCAAAGCAAAAAAGTTTGGATTCCAGACCACTGCAAGTCCCCCCGAAAGACCACAGGAAGAAACAGCAGTCACCTCCCAGGTAGGAAGAATTTTACTCAACTTAAGGATGGCTAAATGATCATCACACATAGTCTCTTGGATCAATATGTTCTTTCTTATTTTAAGGATGTTGATATTTTCTTCTTTACATTATAGTAAAAATATACTTTTGATTATTAGAGTTAGTGGCTTCTTTATAGTATCTTAATTTTATCTTATCTCCCAATTCTTTATCACACCACAATTTCTCCTCACATTTAGATGTAATAATATTTTTAATAATATTAATACTATGCATATACTCATCTCCTCCTCTATTTTCCAATGGTTTTGGCATCTTTATGTCAACACCAATTGAGAAGGTGTTAAATGGAACAAAACTCTTGAACACTATATTTGGAAACAAAACTATGACCATATTAGATAAAGATTTGTGGAGGCATTGATGCACTTATTTGGATTTAATATTAAATTTTTTTATTTGATTTTTAAATAAAATTATTGATGTTTTTATTGATATTTATTTTTGAAGTAAAACTTTTTATGACTCAACTACTAGCTACAATATTTGTTTGTAACTTCAAGATACTTGATTGCATTTGAATTATAATCTAAGGCCTCCCGATTGCTTCCCTTCCTTATAATATTTGAATGGAGAGTGATTCAACCACTAGCTACAATATTTGTTTGTAACCTCAAGGTACTTGATTGGATTTGAATTATAATCTAAGGTCTCCTTATCAACAGCATTCCTTGGATGGATAGTTCAACTAATTAAACTAACCCTCGAGGCTTTATTGACAATGCCTTAACCATACATTCTCTTTATTTTTGAATAAGTAAATTCATACACATAGACATTACCCTAACCCCCATTGTTTGGGTATTAGAGGCTATGGATTATTTTTAGCTACTTTTGACTTGTTATAAGGATACCCACTATATTTTATATTAATAAGTATTTTCCCTACCTTATGGGCTTTTGGTGGGGAATGAAGAATTTCACAATGAAGGATTAGGGTTTAATTTATTTTATATTAATAAGTAATTTTCCCTATCTTATGGGATTTAGATTTATGGTGAGGGAATGAGGAGTTTTACATTGAAGGACTAAGGTTTAATATTATAAAATTTAGATTAATGGTGAGGGAATGCAGAGTTTTACATCGAAAGATTAAGGTTTAATATTATAGAATTTAGATTAATAACAAGGGAATGCAAAATTTTACATCAAAAACTAAGGTTTAATATTATACACGATTTATTTGATATTATATAAGGTAATTATGAGTACATTTAGATATAGGAGTTGAACCTATACATACACAAAACCATTTGCATGCACATATAAAGTCTTAAACCCATCCTCCATGTTGTCCTTAAAAGCTATCACCGTTTTTTTGTTCTTAGAAGATGAACCCAAAAAATGAGAAAAGAAAATTGGGTATTAGGATACCCAAATTTCCACTTTACCTCATTCCAACTCTATAATAAGCCAAAACAATTCCATTAAAGTGTATTCGAGATAACACTCCTAGGAGTTAAATTCTTATTATAAAAGGAGATTCCTAATTGATTTTTGAGAAATTTATGAGTACTCCACCTCTTAGGGAGATCTTACTTGTATAATAATCTTGAGTAAAGATACAAATACAACACGTGAAGTATGGGGAATGGGATATTGGGTGGGTTGGCAAATTACTTGAGGGAGGATTTTACCTAAGGTTAAGAAATAGTTTGGCATAAAGGTAATTCTCATAATACATTATATATCTCCAAGAAATTAGAGAATTAAATCCAAATGCAACAAGTGAATGGAATTGGAAAGAGTAAACTAATTCCATGAATGTAACAATACTAGTACAAGCAACATTTTTTTTTATAATAGTAATCCTAGGAGGTGTGAAGTCATGATTGTAATTCATTTATTGACCTTTGTATATGTTGGCATTGTATTTTCTAGGGAGTTTCCAAATCACTGAAGGAGGCGAGAGCCTCATTCATTGTAGTTACTCTCTTTCATATAACTCTTGATTATTATGTGTGTGGGGGGATGATGCGATCAACAAGAGGCTTGAAATGCTCCCATTATGCAAAGTGGAAACTGAATCTCCACTAAGAGGGATGATTCTTTGCCTTCAAGTGCTCAACTTATTCTTCTAATTCTTTCACTCATGCATGAGGCTATATACCCAATCCTATGCTACCACATAGTGCTCATTCATCTTTACCAAATACTTCTTCTTTCCTTCCAATTATAACACTATCACCAAACATTTTCAACTAGTTATTTGCTAGCTTCATATTGTCACTATGTTTCAACAAACACAATATTATACTTTGTTTCTATTGCAACTTATTTTATCAATTATGTGTTCTCAACTTCTAACCTATCACAACAATGTTCTAATAATTCTAGCATCTTGTCCAATCTCATGTTAACTAATGAATGTTCCAAAGAGCTTAATTCTTTAAAGGAGTCATCTACTACTACATCTTGAATCTCTACAGTATTTTTTTCTCCGAGAAATCCTAGAGATGCTATACTAAGAGGTTCAATTATAATGGGCATGCGATAGGTTCCTATCACGTTCCTATCCAAACCTCCCTACTTAGAGGTGCTTATATGTCAACTAATTAATGCATGAGGTCATCCTCTTTGATTATACACCCACTAGGTAGTTGGCGTGTGCTTAGTTAATATAAAATGGCCATCATTATGGAATAAGGGCCACTATGTAATTGGTACTCATTAATGTTGGGACCACTATTGGTTAGTGTTTAGGTAGTGAAAAACTATTTAAAGAGGTAGGAATCTATGTAATGTTTTGCAAATTATTATCATTGTATTGGAGTTTTGGTCATTTAGAGGATGCCCCCTCAAGGAGGCCTGTGAACATTGTTCTCTTTTTGGATTATCAATATTAAGGTAAATATTTTGTAGGTTGATTGATCTTGTACTTCCTTTTTACTTTCTGTAGTTTATATTTCTTCTAATACTACTCTTAATTCTTTGTTTCTCCTATATAAATACATTATAGGTGGTATTAGAGCACTTTCTGTTAGAAACAAGATCGCAAAGCAATAAAAATAAGAGTGAATGCAAAAATAAAACACATAAGAGCACAATACAAGAGAGACAACAATACATGTGGTTCACCTGATATGGGATACTTCCATGGAGAAACAACCAACCCTTTCTTTATTCTGTCCAGTAAAATGACGGGATATAACTTACAACACATCCACTGCAACCTCCTCTTCACTCTCTCACAGTCTCTCCCACACACACTCTACACAGTCATAATACAATGCCCTCTTAAAAAGAGGGTTTCCTTCTAGGGGAAAAAGCACCAACATAACTTCTACTGTCCGATTTGTGACCTAATGATCAATGGCCTAGATTGGATATGAAATTACAATATTTGACAAGGAATTTTTTCCAAAAAAATATTTTTGAGGGCGCTGACCCCCAAACCCTCACCTGGGTGGGGGGGGCGACGACAACAGTGGGGGGGAATCCCCCCCACACCCCCCCTGTTAAGAACTAGGATCCAAACATGGCTAAAACAAGACCTTTGACTCAGAAATATAATCAGGCTGCACAATTCACAATCTCTCACTTGGAGACTAATCACAACAACTCCATCGCTACTACACTCGCTGGACTATGTTCCAACTTTGGACCTAACAAGTTTATGATCTTCATCGTCATGCTTGAAGGGAAACTGAAACTATGCAGTAACTTAGTTTTTCCTTGGTTATTGCCTTTGTTAACATGTCTGTAGGATTCTAGCTAGTGTGTATCTTTTCCAGCTTCAGTTTTCCATCTTCCAAAATTGATTGTATGAAATGGTACCTGAGCTGTATATGTTTAGTCTTAGAATGGAAGGTTGAGTTATTTGCATTATGAATGATATTATGCTTGTTACTACACAACCTACTATTCTCCTGCTTCTTTCCAATTCCTCCATAAAACTCTGTAGCCAAATCATCTCTTTACTAGCCTCTGTAGCAAAAACATACTCTGCTTCCGTTGTTGAAAGTGAAAAAACCTTTTGCATTTTCAAAATCCAACTTAATGTTGTTCCACCTATAGTAGAAACATACACTGTGGTGCTCCTCTTGCTATATTTATCACCTACCATATACAAATCAACATATCCCTGTAGAATGGTGTTTGAACCTCCAAAACATAATGAATGAGTAGTAGTACCTCTCAAATACCCGAGAATCCACTTTACTGCCTCCCAATTTTCTTTACCTGGATTGTTCATATACTCACTCACAACTACCACTGCATGTGTAATATACGAGCTTGTGCACACCATCGCATACATCAAGCTACCAACTTTCGATGAGTATGGGACCTTCAACATGGATTTTATATGCTCCTGTGTCTTGGAACACATATCCTTAGTCAGTTTGGAATGGATGGTCAGAGGTGTCCTAACTGGTTTTGCATCTTGCATTCTAAATCTTTCCAACACCTCTATGTACTCACCTCGAGACAATGTTGATTTGTGTTTTTTTTCATCTCTTGTTATTCTCATACCAATGATTTTCTTTGCAGCACCCAAATCCTTCATTGCAAATGAATAAGCTATTTTTATTTTGTTCACATTTATATCCTGCATGTTAGACCCTGCAACAAGCATGTCATCTACATACAATAACAAGATAATATAGTTGCCATTATCTATCCTCTTAAAATAAACAAAATGGTTAGAATAGACATCTACTATAACCTTGTTCTATCATAAACCTGTCAAATTTCAAATAACACTACCTTGGATCTTGCTTTAGGCCATACATGCTCTTCTTCAACCTGCATACTAATTTTTCATTCCCTTTAACCTCATACCCCTATGGCTGCTGCATATAAATCTCTTCTTCCAACTCCACATGTAGAAAATATGTCTTTACATCTAACTATTCAAGATGCAAATCTTCTATTGCTACTAGACTTAATAGTTCTAATTGAATCCATTTTAACAACAAGATAAAATATTTAATCAAAATCTATACCTCTATTCTATGCAAACCCCTTTACAACAAGTATGGCCTTGTACCTCTTTTTGCCTCCATATTCTTCCTTCAACCTGTAACCCATTTATTCTACAATGTTATTTTTCTTGTAGGCAATCAAACCAAATCCCAAGTATGGTTCCTTACCAAGGATTCCATCTCCTCTTTCATGCCTTGCTCCCACTTCTTTCTAGTTTCTACTTGGATTGCTTCTTCATAACTTTTTAGTTCACCAGAATCAACCGACGATAAATAATATATGAAGGAGAGTATCATTCATGGAGTCTACTTAAAATGGTAGATTTTCTAACAACACTTGCAGGAGTTGAGATACATGTTGTTGTACATTTTGATATTCTGACACCTTTGGAATTTCATTTTCTTTGATTTCATTAAGCACTATGTATTATGTGTTTGTTTTTTCCTGTTTATTTCCCTGCAACTGATCTTTGTATATGACATTCTCATTGCATACCACATCTCTACTCCTAATGATTTTGTGATTTTCATAATCCCATAAGTGATAACCAAAATCGTTAACTCCATATCCATTAAAAGTATACTTCTTGGATTTTGCCTCAAGCTTTGTTTTATTTTTTCTATCAATACAGACAAAAGCTTCACAACCAAAAGTCTTCAGAAATGAGTAGTTTACCATTTTACAAGCCAATGCCTCCTTTGAAATGCAACCATCTAAGGTGCTCAAATGCCCTCTATTTATTAAATAAACAACAATATCCACATCTTCTGCCCAAAATTGTAAGGGCAATCTTGCATGCAATCTCATACTCCTTGCACGCTCCATGATTGTCCCATTCATTTTTATGACACACCATTTTCTTTTGGTGTTCCTGGAACCATCTTCTCTCTATGAATCCCACGGTATGAACAATAACGATCAAATTCCTTGCTGTAGTATTCACCTCCATTATTTGATTTGGGACACTTCAACTTATTTCATATCTCATTCTCAACCAAAACTTTCCATTTCTTAAAAGTATAAAAAACATCATATTTTTTTCGAATGCAATAAACCCAAGTTTTCCTAGTCGCATCATCAATAAAAGTAACATAATATTGAGAGCCACTAAGAGATGATACTCGAGCCAGTCCCCATACATCTATATGCACAAGCTCTAACTTTTCACTCTTTTTTTTTCTTCCCAACTCTGAGAAATCCGAGTCTCTTATGTTTTCCATAAACACAATGCTCACATAAATCGAAATCAACCTGCTCTAGATCTGGCAACAACTTCTTTGAGTGGAGAATCTGCATCCCCTTCTCACTCATGTTCCCAAGCCTATGATGCCACAATGCTGTATCCACTCTTGTAGAAGCTAAATACATAGAAGAGTTAACATTACTAGTGATCCTTTAGTGACCTTCCATGAATTTTCTGTAAATGTAGATGTACAACCTTCACTTCCCAATTGCCTTGTTGAAATTATATTTCTTCTAAAATTAGGAATACGCCTTACATCTTTCAACAACCATTGGCTTCCATTATTTAATTTTAAATGTATCTTACCATTTCCAACAATTTCACATGGTTCATCATCACCCAAATAAATTTGCCCAAAATCACCTTGAGCATAGTCTTGAAACATTTCCTATGGGGTGTGGCATGAAATGAAACCCCTGATCCTAACACCCAAGAATCAATAATATTATCTAATGAATGGATTTAAGCATCTTGCAACACAGGAATCAATAATATTATCTAATGAATGGATTTAAGCATCTTGCAACACATCACCTTCTACATTTGCTTCTTGATTATTCTCATGTTGTCCATCTCCTTATTTTCCTTTTAGAGATCTATAGTCTTTCTTCAAGTGTCCTATCTTCCTATAATGCCAACACTCCAACTTCCCTTTGGATTTGGATCTACCCTTCTTAGAGTTCCCATGGTTCCTTAAGCCTTTTCCTCTCTCCCTTTGTCTTCTCCCGTTCTTTGTAGTCAAAGCATTACCTGATGTCTCACCTATGATTTTTCGTCACATTTGCTTGCTAAGGATAGCGACAACAACATCATCAAACTGTAAAATGCTTGAACCAAAGGCATAATTATTTACAGCCATGACCAAGCCATTCTGACTTTTTGGCAATTAGTAAAAAACCAAAAGAGACCTAACCCAATCATCAAAGTTTACTCCTATAAAAATTAACTGATTGGTGGTCGTGTTAAACCTATTTAATTGATCAACAACAAACCCACCTTCTGACATCTTCATATTAAATAAACACTTCATAAGAAATATCCTTTTGGAGGCTGGGGGTTTTTCATACAGGTTAGCCAATTCCTTCATCAGATCCTCCATTGTCTTTTCTTTTGAAATGTTGAACGCCATCGACACTACTAGGCACATTTGTATTGTTCCTAGTTCCTTTCTGTCAAGAACCTCCCATTCTTCTTCCTTCATATGTTAGATTATTGGGAAATTTGCATAACACTAATATAGTTACTGACATGTAAATCAATAGCAAGAACCAACTACTCTAGTCTCCTATGTATACAAACACCAAATGGGGAAACATCCACATAAAGGTACGATCTTCTTTATTCTTAAAAAATCTCCACTCTTACACATGAGCTCCACCCACATATGTTTATGACAACTTTACAATAACGTTCACAATATCTTTCAACATCCAACATTGTACCCAAAGTGTCTCCTTCACCTCTATTATATAGCTAGAGGTTGTTGGGCTATGGCATTGACATCTTTTACTATCATTTTTCCTCATTTTTAATCCCTTTTCACTTACCAATGGCTCTATATTCAATCCTTGTTAATGCTTATTTGTTGGATTTTGGTAAAATTCATATGACCCCATGATTGCCTTGGTAATAAATTTTATACAATCCTAAATATTATTTATGATATGTTGATTTGAGAAGTTGAAATTAGAATTTGAATTTTTTGCAAACTTGTGTGAATTAGACGAAGCATTGAGAATATAACAATGCAAACATTAATGATTAATAAATCAGATAGAGTTAGCTTCATTTGATTTATGGACTCAAGTTAGCTTTATTCTCTTTTCTAGTGGACCATGCATATGTACCCTAGGTTGACAATTAGAAAATACGGGTGCATTTAGATGAGGTTTATATATTATCTCGAGAAAGTATAGATCAACATCTATAAAAATAATAATTTGTTTTTTCGCTCTATATTTGGAGTAAAAAAGATTTGTTATAAAAAAATAATTTGTTTTTTCGCTCTATATTTGGAGTAAAAAAATTTGTTAATAAAGAAATATATGTCATTTATTTAATGTAAACAAAGGTATTGATTGGAGGACTACACACAATGAGGGCAGATACTATGGGCACAAGGTTCTCTAATGTTAGGCATATTCACATTAATATTTTGTTCAAATGCACATTGATTTACAAATGGTGTATTTAATGTTAGGGATACATTTATATTAATATTTTGTTCAAATGCATATTGATTCACCACTGGTGTATTTAAGGGGAAACTCTTAATTTGGTTCAAGAATAACTTTTAGTTTTATTTTATCTAATTAATTTAACATTTAGTATGAATTGACCAACTTATATGCAATATTTATGAAAATTAGGAAGTATAAGAAGACATCAAGAGTAGAAACAATTAATAAAAACACAAAACAATTACAATGTTATCCCAAAATGGAAGCTTTTATTGGAAATAAATAACAAGGTAGGTGATATTATATATTGGCTACTTGGAGGGCCAAGCTATGATCTATCACTTATTAGGCCTCTAAAGAGTAAAATTAACCTTAAGGAGGTGGATTTGAACAAGATGGTACCTTCAAAGTATATTAGCATGACAATCTATGCTAAAGGATACTTCATTACCATATTTTTATACCTTGATGAATAACAAAATGATGTAGACCTAGAGCCTATGATGTATACCTAGGGCCTATAGATAATAATAAACACAACAAAAGCTACATTTTTTCCTTAAATAAAAGAATCAATTTTTATTTAAATAAAATCGCATTTTCAGTGGTTTTACATCCATGTAGATCACATAAATATGGAGACATAAACTTCACATCTAAAATATTTCTAAAGAACCAATTCTAAAATATTCCTCCTCACTATCTACTATACACAAAGATTGTTTTATCAATTGTGATATGTATCATTACATCATCATAGAGTTACAATCTTTTTCTTCTAACAAAAAACAAATATAAGCATAAAAAAATATCACAACTGTTCTGAAAAAAACTAACAATCCTTCTTGTAGATTATCCATACATAGAACAAAATAACCGATTCACTGTCACTACTGTTGGAATTATTAATGATACTAAGGATGGAGGGGGGGGGGGGGTTGAATCAGTATCATGCATAGATTAAGCAATTTTTTACTTTTAAAAACATGCACCAATTGCTATTTAAAAACACATCAATAAAAACAACTGTGCGCAAAATGTTTGAAGAAACTTATATATATATTTATGAAAATGAAATTACATAGAAAGATGGGAGACACCAATCTCCACTGATGTGAGCACCAACTCACTCAGACACCAATCCCACATGCAAGCACCAACTTGTAGACAACAGGATCCAACCTATGAGGACACAAATCCTCTACGCAAGCACCAACTTGATGAAGTAGGATTCAACTTGTGAGGACACCAATCCTCTGCCCAAGCACCAACTCGTAGTGTTCATAGACCAACTTGAGTGGAGACTGAAATCTCCTTTCCTTGCCCTGTCCAACCACACTGAGATATAGATGTTGCTGTACTTCTGTCACACTGACTTTAGATATGCGCGCACTATGTTCTACACTCTGCTTTATTGCCTACTGCACATACTTCTGACATATTCTGGTTCAATTATGCTGACTGCTTCTCTTACACTGTAGCCTGCTACAGTTCCGTTTATTGTACTGATTCGATGCATATTCTCATCCACATGCTTCCTTTGCCTTTCCCACAAATGCTCCTTATGTTTGCGCGATTTCTCCTTGTTCTTCCATATGTCTTGTAACCTTGCACACTTCTTCAAATCATATTGCCTCTAATTCCCCTTAGCCTTTCATCTAACCTGAAGCTTGCAAATTCAGAATATTACTCCATCTGTTCTTCCAAACTTACTTCTCATTCATCAACCTAGCTCTTATTTATACTCAAATTGATCAATGGATGTGCCCATAAGTTGGGGCTTCTCTAAGACGGTAACAACCCTTCTTCCTTTCTTTGCGGTTAAGCTTACCCAAACATCTGCCACTTGTCTTATCTTGTGCGGATGAAGTACCATGAATTTGTGGGTCTTACACACACTAGTCCTTGGCTTGGTGGGACTTACGTATTGGAGTACCATGACCAAGTGGGATTAGAGACTTGCACACATATTTTTATATACTTTTTCAAACTGGCATTTAGTTTTCAAATTTATCACCAAGTCCAACAAATTATTTGACATTAATGACAACACCAAAGTTTAACAATCTCCCCCTTTGGATTTGATGTCAACATTAAGCAAAAACTAAGCTCCCCCTGAATGTGACCTATTATTTTTTGCACAACATGCTTCTATATTCATGTCAATTGATCCTTTGTGCAAACATCAATTCAGATTTCTCTGCAAGACCTTTTACTTAGTATCTCGCCCCTTTTGACACCAATGGAAAAGGGATTATCCCCCTGTCTTTATGCTTTCATTTCTTTCTTTTTATGTTTCTACTGTGCTGTGCTGAGTTCTCCTACAACCCGTATCATTGTCTTTGTCAATGTGTACATATATCGCTGTCTCTGTAGCTTTCACTATCCTTATCACTGTTACTAAAGGTATGCTCCCCCTATGTAGTTGCAAACTCTCCCTTGACCTTGAGCTTCTGCTCCTGTCTTCTATTGTTCCTTCCGTGTTGATTTCTTATGTTTTGCGCGATTCTTCATGCTAACCACATCTGAATTCTTATGTCATTGCTTTGTTTTAGTTTCTCCTCCTTAGTCGCACTAATATCTTCCTTTATGTGAATTGCACTTTCTGTGTTGGTTCCTTTTGGATTGCATAGTCTTTTGTGTACTTGTCCTTGCATAAGATTTTTGTTGCAATTATAGACCTCTCACAATCCTCTGTTGCAGCTTCCTAGCTCCATGCTTCCTATTTCTTCATTTTTTCATTTTGACTGTGACATATTTCTTCCATGTCATCGGTTCCTCTGCATAATAGGATCTCAACCATTATTCCTTTTATGCCATTATTAATGGTTGAGATCTTGCGCATATCCCTTTTTTTCCTTGTCCAAATTTTTTCTTGATACATACTATACTGATCTGTCATGTAACACGTCTGAGATGTGCGTAAATATTTCACATGGCCATATAAATTATGATTTACATATGCACGTGATATAGCAATATTTATTTTTCTTGTGCGATCCCGAATCGTGAGACATTGTCAGCTCATTTACGTCGTTAGTAATAAATGCAATTAACTCCTACGTTCCATCAACTTATTTCATAGCACACGAGCGACCAATCTTCGAGCCTATTTATGAGCCTTTCTTCAAGCATAGTGAACACATAATCATTGGTTTTTCCTGTTGTAGATATTTCACATACTTTTGTTTATATTCATAGGAAGTACTACCCTAAGGGGTTTTGTAACTGCATCTTGCTTGAAATTTTAAATGATAGATAGACTTTGAGACACACAATTATAAGGATGGTAATCGATTCCTTCAAACAATCCTCATTTCTTGAGATCCATATTCCCTAGGCCACTATAAGTGGTAGGGATCTTATCTTTTTTGTCATATCATTTTAGTTCCACAAGGAAAAATATTCCTCCATATTCTACACCTCCTAATATGTTCTACAACCAAATGCATTTCCCATACCTTACCATACCTCTTGTTAGCACCAAGTTGTTACAGTGCAAATGATGGTGTATAATAGGGAAATGATTTGAAAGTTTCTTAATATGGTGAGAAAAGCCCTAAAAATGCCTTTGGTTCCATCATTATGTGGCCAAATGTGGCCAAGAGTTGGAAATAAAAGCACTTAAGAGAACAAGCAAAAATAAATTTCAAAGAAAAATGCAAAAATAAGCAATTGGGAGCAAAAGAAATGTTAAAAAGCATTAATTCGAAGGAAAATGACAAAAGCGCTAAATCGGCTATAGGATCCACCGTTGATCGTATGTCAAGAAGAAGATCAACGGTCCACGTTGCTTTCGCATTACGAAAGTGTGCGGCAGAAAAAGGTTATAGGTGGTTGCGAAAAGCAAAACCGCCAGACAGGTGGCAACTCTACAACGCTTCGCAAACGAGAAAAGTGGTAAATAAAACTACCTCGAAGGGCTGCGAAACTGCCTTGGCGGAAAGGTGTGACACTAAAAATCAACGGTCGAGATTGATGGTGGAAAAATCTAACGGCTAAGGATACATTCTTAAAAAACAGTGCAAATGTCGAAGATCAATGGCTCAGGTTGCAGGTGAAAGAAATCAAAGGTGATGGGTTCAAAAGGTGCGTGAAGGTTAATGGGAGGAAGCCCACCAACAGATAAAAGATGAAGGTTAAACATAATACATGTTTTACCGTTGATCCGTGGATAGGTAAGAGATCGACGATTCCAAGAAGTTTCGAATTGCGAACATGCACGAATAATAAGGAGGTTAGCGGTTGCGAAAAGTAAAACTACTGGACGCGTGGCGACATCACAATCTTTTGCAAGGGTTGAAAATGGTATTGCAAACCACTTTCGAAGGCCACGAAACCACCCTCCACAGATTAGCTCCAAAATATGACGGTTGAGATCTAAAGATTGAAAAATGATCGGACGACGGAGAACCAGGGCACTAAAAGGGGATTAGATTTAATGGTTCATATCATCGCACGAGGGATCGACGGATAAGAAAAATGAGCGCTGGTAAAGAAGACTGAAGGATAAAGAGAAAGGGTTATATATAGCAGCGGGGCACACGAAAGTTGACATTTGTTATTCAAATAGTTAGAGTCAGAAGCTTCTGGACGGATGTGCAGTGGAGAAAGTGACAGAGCATGTCAAACTCAGGAGCTGTTAGTAAAAGGTAGGCCATACAACCACTGTTGTCATAATTTTATAAAATAAAAATGGAAGAATCTCCAAATGATGAGAATATGAAATCTAAAGATGCCCTGGAAGATAGAGACCACGACATTTTTGATACTTCAATTGGGTTAGCTGTTTCAGAAATTAAAATTAAGTTGAAAAGTTTACAAGAAGGAGGTTCAAATGTACATAGAGTAATACAGTCTTCTTTCATGTCTTTTTGCCCAGACCAATTTGTATCTTTCCCGGAGTTAGTTTCGTGGTGTACCTCAAATTATTATGAAGCCGAACAGGTTATCATGAATGCCTAGAAAACAAAAATTGTTTGTCCCATTGAACCCTCAGTTGTTAGAAGTGCTCTCAAAGTCCCTGCGTCTCAAATGCCTGAGTCAGAAATTTTTTCCGAAGAGTCTATCATCAATTTCTACCGCCAGTCTTCTTCTGAAAATAAAGAATCCTTTCTAGCCAATTGTCTCAAACCAGACCTTGAACTTGCAAATACCCCCTACCCTTTAGACGTCAGTTTTTTCAATGAGAACCCACAGCTAGTCCTTTCCTTAATTGCCCAGTTTTTAGGTTTCGATACAGACACATTAGTGATGGAATTTCAATTGAGCCTACTTTTTAGGATAAGTGTCGGTCTGCCTGACAGTGAGTATAATCTTACACCACAACTCAATTTTGAAGAGTTTTTGACTGAGAAAATTCATTCCCAATTCATGGATTTCCATAACACGAGGCACTTCAGATTTCAGTCGTATTTGATGAAGATGGTAATGTTTTATAGTCAAGAAGAGTTGCAGTTTCCTCAAATAATATTTACAAATATTTTGGAGGACAACATGTTTAATTACATGAATTACATGTTGTCAGTAATATATAAAATGATATTTGGAGAAGAATTACCTAGAGTTTTGCCTGAGATGAAGACCTTAATGCAGTTGAGCAGAGAATTAGCAGTGGGAGATTGGTTCTTGTCGAAGGATGACATAGTGATCAGATTATATGGATTCATACGTGAACCATATGTATTACTAGCATTTCTAACTTTAAGGGTTTTTGCTCTAGAATTCATTAGGAAAAAACTGATTGTTGAAGATTTTCATTTCTTACATTTTAAGAAATCTACTGATATAAAGTATCCTTTGAAGATAGGCCATTTCATTGTGAAAAACAAGTATGCTATTTCACATGTAGAAAAATTATTGGGAGATATGGATTTCAAAAAGGAAGTAGCTATTGCATATGACCCTCTTCATATTATTCAGAAAGGAGACAAAGTAACTAGACCAAAGCTTTTGAGCACCAAAAATTGGAAGGATTGTCATGAAGAGCTAATTTGTTGAAATATGAATATGAAGAGGAGACGACTGAAAATTCACAGGAGAAAGATCTTGCTTTGAT
Organism: Larix kaempferi; assembly: GCA_027924585.1. NCBI lineage: Eukaryota > Viridiplantae > Streptophyta > Pinopsida > Pinales > Pinaceae > Larix > Larix kaempferi. The sequence continues at coordinate 26,693,801 of BSBM01000476.1, forward strand.
AGAAGCTGAAATTAGAACGGAGGCCACATTAAGTATTATAGAGATTGGGGGAAAAAGAAGTCTTGAAGATATAATTGATTTAGAAAATGAAGAACAAGAGAGAGAGAAAAGACCCAAAATTGATGTACAGAAGGATTTAGTCTCGTTTACAAATAGTGAAGAAGAACAAAAAGAAAAACATTCAGTTCCAGGAGTTCAAGTACAGGAATATACATTTCAGGAGGCTAAAGAAGCTGGAGATGCGAGTAGATTTCAAACAAGGGCTGAAATGTATGATAAATATGGAGAAGATAAACATACTTCCGCTTGGATGACATATGATTTATTGCCTAAAGTTAGAAGTTTGACGAATTCAGAGGTTAATTTGGTAGCCAGTCGGGATATTAAAGGAAAAACTTTAAATGTGGCAGTATCGTCAGAGGACAAGATAACAGAGTTAAAGCTAAATTCGAAGAAAATAAGTGCGCCTGATAAAATCCATTTCCACAGGCAAATAAGAGAAATGATATATGATGATTTTTTGCAAGCAACTTTGAAAGTTGAGAAATTGCGGAGCACATTGAGTGAACTGGAAAATCAATTAAAACAAGAAAAATTTGAGAATAAAGCCCATCAACAACAAATCAAGAAATTACAAATTAATTTGGTTGAAAGTGGCGTTGGAGGTGATGCAGGGAAAAAAATATTAGCAGAGAAAGAAAATACAATTCAGGTATTGCAAAAGAAGCTAAATATCCGAACAACTCAATTATTTCAGGCTTCCGAAATAACTGTATTAGAACAAGAGAAAGATGATTTGTCTAAATAAGTAAATGAAAGTAAAGCTAAATTATTAAAGCTTACTGAAAAAGAATTAGATTGGGAGAAATATAGAGAGAGTTTGAAGAATCAGGTTGAGGATTTGAAAGGAAAGTTGTCAGTTTTGGATCAACAACAAGCAAGCACTAGCCAACCAGAATGAGAAGCCAACACAAATAGCCTTATACAGGCTACGTCTCAGGTAAGTTTGGAGGATGTAAAATAAAAGAGTTAAAAGAAGAAAATAAAAAATTAAAAGAGGAAAGTCAAAAGAGGGATGAAGAAATAAAAACTTTACAAGACAAATATAAAGAGTTGATTGAAACAAATAAAAGGTTTTCAAGTCAAGTATCAGGTCAAGTACCTATGCAAGGTTGAAAACATATGATATGGGATGCAATCATTAAGGAAGCATAAAATTTCAGGCCATATTTAAATTTCATGAAGATGAAGGAAAAAGTGATCAAAGATGCTTTAGAAAGTTGCACTGCTATGAGAGAAAGTTTGAAAAATAAGCCGAAAGATACAACACAGAACCCAATTACTTTCTTGAATGATTTAACAGAAGAAGATTTGAAAGTCCTGGCTATTAAAAATAGAATTCAGTCATCACATGGGCAAGGAGAATTATGGGAAAATATGCACATCTTGAAAGTGTTGAATCTAGAACTGAGAGAATGAAAAGACAGGTGACAAGTTTTAAAAGGGAGTTTGATACTTTGGTTCAAAAGGGGTTACTTGCATTTGGGATGAGAACAATGAATTAATATCCCAAAATGATTACAAGAAGTTGCTGTTTGATATCAAGATGGATCATGGAAGTTTCAAAATCCGACTCATCTTCTCACAGGAAAGATTGTAATGGAAAAACTTGTAGAAGATTTTGAAATTATGAACAAGTTGGCTTCGATTGGTGAAAGACTTCAACCAATCCTTTACATATCATGTTGAAATGAAAGTCTTGGTTAAAGAAATGACAAGTTACGACCTTCCGACCGCAGATCAGTGGAAGACGGTTGAAAAGTACGGAAAAATGAAATATACTATTCGTCCCTGAAAGTGTCCGTTGGCTCCCGTGACAAATGAAGACTTTGAAAAATCTTATTTGAAAAGAATTTGTAATATTCTTTATAGAAACTTTGAATCAAGTGACATGTGGCCAGTTAGTTAAGTTATTTTAGTTTTAGTTAAAAGAAGCAGTTAGGTTTTGCTTCAAAGAAATTTTGTATAAAAGACAATGAGAATCATTTTGAAAGGGTTGGAAACTTTTTAAAGACAAGACACTTTTTGTATCGAGTTACTCTATTTTTCTAATATAAGAGAGCCACGCAGAAAATAACACATTTTGCATGACATATATTCATGTGTTGATTGAAGTTACAGTCTGTATTCTCCTTTCCTATATGTTCATGTATTCCTTCTTTGTTATCTTTTCCATTATGTTATATCTTCTATGCTTGGATGAAAGTTTAAAATAAGTCAAGATTCATATGTTTATGCCTTGATTTATCGGGTCTGAGTATTCAACATTTCTCTAAAATCGATATTAGATTCATCTGAAATTGGTGCCCATTATTGGTGGAATGTCTATTTTTCTTTCTTTTTCACTTGCAAAAGACTTTGACTGTAATGTGACAACTACCTTGCCTTTGTAAAAGTCATTATTGTCGTTTATCTGCTGGTCCATAAATTTTCTAGTTTCGACTTCATGCCCAATAGTTCTTGTGTGTATTTCAACCATATATTTGTTTTGAAAAATCCCAATCATTTTCATATATCTTTAGCCATTCACATATTTTTGAGAGAGCCCTCTCTGGTAGGAAAAAAGGCTAATTTTCCTCCTAAAGGTTGGTTTGAAATAGTTACCTTAGGATTATCCTTCCACAACCAAAGGGTAAAATTTGAGTGATAACACCTCTCCTATATAACAACAATTAATAAGCAAATAATGAATTTCCTCATCAACACCCTTAAATAATGGACATCTTCCTAAACCTTGCCAACTCCTCCTTTGCATGAAATCCCATGTTGGAATTTTTTTTATTTATGGCTATCCACAATTTTTTTTTGGATTTAAGTGGGCATTTATATTTCCAAACCCCTTTAAGCCACCATCTTTGTAACTTATGTCTATCCACTTTTGTAAGATCTTTGTACCCCAATTTAGGATAGTAACTTCAACCAACAATTTGTTTTACCATATTAGTGAATCAACCTCATCTCTAATTATCACATGACTAAATCTTAGTGATTGGCAATAATCATGCTATATTATGCCATTGGATTCATTGGAACCCAACATTTCAACCTTCAACCATTCCTAATTCATAATTGTTTTCCATTCAAGATTTGAAAGCTGGTATAAGTAAAAAACAGCTCTATCCCTCAGAACTTCTAAATTTTGTCTTTGGAGTTTATAATTTACAATACATGCCACCTCAAAATACTCACCTAGCCTCACTCTAGTTCAATCTTCTACTTTCCACACCAGCCATTCCCTAATCAGTGGGAAAACCAAGACCACAAATTTTGAGATAATTGAAGTATTTTGATGAGTCTTTATGGGAGAGATTATCCATTCCTTAATAGTTAAAAGCTTTGTATATTTCTGAATCACTATTTTGCACCATAATCCTCTTCCATCCAATAGTATCCATACTTCTTTTGATGCTAGGGTTGTGGCTAAATTACCTATATTATTTATCCCCTAGCTTTTTGTCTCCTTTGGAACAACAATTCTCTTCCAATATACCCAAGGAAAGTGTTTCCTGTTATTTTCCCCAACCCATAGAAAATTAAAACTCATCTTCCTAACTTCTTTCCATTATTGCCTTAGGCATGAATGTTAAAGACACCCAGTAAATAGGAATTGTTTCAAGGACATATTTGATTAATACCACTCTCCCCAACTAGACAACCACCTATTGTACCACTAAGTTAACATATTTTCCACCTTAGATATCATTTAACCTCGATCCCTTTTGGTATAGTCTTTAACTTTCAGATAAAAACCTAGATATTTAATTCCTCTTTGCAGGTTTGCTTCCTCATATGGAAATAACTGAGAAAAACCCATTCTATCCTCATCCCTTCTCCCCATGAAGGAGATAGTAGATTTTATGAGATTGACTACCATACGTATTGTCTTACAATAAAGATCCAGAATCTCATAAATCGTTTAGGCATCTCTGAGAGTACCATCATATAAGAGTAAAAAATCATATACAAATTGTAAATGCGTGATACTTAGAGTCCGATTGATCCCAATACCTTTGAAAAACCTACCTAATTTAGACTTCAAAATTTTTCTTCTTAACCCCTCAAAAACCAATAAACACAACAAAGGTGACAAGTGGCTTGCTTGTTTTATTCCTCTACAAGGTCTAAACAAGGTCAATGTAGTTCCATTTAGTAAGACCACAAAGGATAGAGATGTTATGCAACTCATAATAATTAACATAACTTATACTAAACCAACAATGAATAAGCATTAATCCAAGGTAGAGCCAACTCACTCTATCATAGGATTTTGATAAGTCCACTTTGAGGACGATATCCTGTAATGTTTTCAATTTTTATAGTATGCAAAACCACTTGTGCAACCCCCACAACCTCGTGACTCGATATTCCTGCTAAGAACCTAAATTGCTCCTGGCATATAATCTTTGACAAAACATATTTTACCCTTTCATCTATGGCTTTGATGTAATTTTATAAATAAAATTGCAATTTCATATTGAAATTGGTCTATAGTCCCCAAATATTTGTGCATTATTAGATTATGGAAGCAATGAAATAAAGGTTGAGTTGAAAGAATCCATGACTTTCCTATTGATCCTTGACGCTTCTACAACCCTCAAAACGTCTTCTTCCAACATCTCATAGAAACTAAAAAGTAATTCCACTGTCTACCCATCAGGTCCAAGGCTTTTTTCTTTTCGAAAAGAAGCTAAGACCTTAACCATTTTTTAATTTGTTATAGGTTTAGTCCTCCTTAGTCACCATATTAGGAAATAAGTTTTCCATGTTAACAACCTCAACTATGGATGCCCTTAAAAAGACCTTCAAAGTAATTTACACCTTTTTAGCCAAGTCCATATGGCTTGTCACCATATTTCCATCTCTCCCTTCCATTTCCCAAATATTTTTTATATTCCTTCTATGATTTTCCATATGATGAGAAAATTTTGTATTATCGTCACCCTTCTGCAACCACAGGGCCCTACTCTAAAGTCTCCAAACTAGTTCTCTTTCTTCTAACATACTTCTCTTTTTTCTTTCTAATAATATGATCTCCTCTTTATGATCTTCAATCATATACCCCGCCAAGTCTTGAACGTAAAACTCCTCTAATTATCTCTCCACCTTGGCATATCCTTATCATTCCTTAATTTCCTTTCATGCGTCCATGTCACTACAACGTGTTTCACTTTCTTAAGCTTAATTCAAAAGCTACATTATCATGAAAGAATAATAAATTATTCTTAATTGAAGTCAGCGGCCAATTCATAGGTCTTTGTATAACCATAGAAAAGAAGGATAATACTCTCTCGAGATTTAATATTTTATTTTATCTTTACTGTCTCTAAACAAAAAAACCTTATTGTTCTTTCCCCTATTTTTTATCTCCCTTATCACTAGCTTTTACCTTTCATTTATATGCCTTTGAAGGAGTTTAATTAGTTGAATTATTAATCATATACCCTGCCAAGTCTTGAACGTAAAACTCCTCTAATTATCTCTCCACCTTGGCATATCCTTATCATTCCTTAATTTCCTTTCATGAGTCCATGTCACTAAGTTGTGTTTCACTTTCTTAAGCTTAATTCAAAAGCTACATTATCATGAAAGAATAATAACTTATTTTTAATTGAAGTCAGAGGCCAATTCTTAGATCTTTGTATAACCAAAGAAAATAAGGATAATCCTCTCTCCACATTTACTATTTTATTTTATCTCTACATATCTAAGCAAAAAACCTTATTGTTCTTTCCCCTATTTTTTATCTCCCTTATCACTAGCTCTTACCTTTCATTTATATGCCTTCGAAGGAGTTTAATTAGTTGAATTATTAATCAATTGATAGTGTTGAGATGTTTTTGCTTTATCTTCAACACTTTGTTACTCATTTATATGGTTGAAGGTTGGACATTACCTGCATGCGCAAAAGTTTGAGTCAATGGATTGAAACATGGGCCTCTTTTTTATTGTGCCTATGTATTCTAGTCATCTTCGTATCCACACATATAACGTAGGATGTAGAGATTTCCCCCTTTCACTTGCTATCTGCTTTGTATCACCAACTTAGCAAACAAAATGCATGGTGTGAAGGTTTGAGCCCCCTTTTCACATACCTTCCATTTTGCATTGAAAATACACCTACCTTCCGCTCTATATCACTAGTTATGTATTTCCTTTATCTTTCCTATTTGATGTGAATACAAAGACGCTTTATAAACTACGCTCATTAATGCACACTCGTTGATGTGGATGAAGGCCAAATGCCACTTATATCGGTAGAAGTTTGATACAATGGATTGAGAGATATGATGACATGGGTCTTTTCTTGAATTTTCCTCTATATTATAGTATTCTCCTTATTTGCATAAAACATGCTAAAGGTTTGAATCCCCTTTTGCTTGCCTTTCATTTCAACCTTTAAATTATCATATATTATTTCCATACAAAAATGGGAAAAATGGGGTTGTAAAGGTTTGAACCCCTTTCTTCTTACCTTCCATTTTGCATATCCTTCCACTCCACATCGTTAGTTTTACATTGCATTTATATTTCCTTTAAATTATCATATATTATTCCCATATAAAAATGGGAAAAATGGGGTTGTAGAGGTTTGAACTCCTTTCTTCTTACTTTCCATTTTGCATATCCTTCCACTCCACATCGTTAGTTCTACATTGCATTTATATTTTCTCTTTGATGTAGAATAAAAAGATGCTTTGAGCTCCTCTTCCTTCTTCTTTTTATTGTTGTTGGTTCAAACTCCAAACTTTGCATAGCCAAGGACTTAAAACAATTGAAGATTTCAAAGGCTTTTATAGACTTGATTCTTTCTTCAATGGATTATGTTCAAACATCTGTGGCTTTTAAGATCAATTACTAACAAATATTTACCCCCCTATATAGTAAAACAAATTATAAATAACTTATAACTAAAATTATTTTTTGGTTTGGTATTAGATTACTTGGAGAAACCTTAGATTCTCCTACATAAAAAACATAGGGGATTCCCCTAGTTCTATAATAAAGATGGTGGTGAATATATCATATTAGAGATTTATATTTACTCCCATATTAGAGAATTCAACTCACTCATTAGTATGTATTTCAATATACCTCTCCCCATATTAGAGAATTCAACTCACTCATTAGTATGTATTTCACTATACCTCTCCCCTCTTTCCTCTTTCTGCCTATATATTTGGAAATAATGAACCTTATCAATAACTATATATATGTTGGACGAGTCTATTGTCTTCATTAATATATATAGAAAAAGGTTTATCATGAGATATACAAGAAAATTCATTAATTTAGATCTTACAAAGGGCCTTAAATGAAAGGATTGAGATACACTATGTGAATTACACTAGGAGACAAAAAATAAGAGAATATCCTCTAAGTGTTGTGTATCTACCACAAATACAGCCATATGATTCATTCTTGCATGATAAATTCACAATCTAACATAATCCAAAAATAAAATTGTAATGAATCTAATGGGGGTATATATTTGGGAAATGTATATGTTAAGATTATATATCTAAGGTAGGTACATATGTTACAAGTAGTAGGTTGGGCTAGCATTTACATATAAATGTACCATGCATATGTAGTCTTCACATATACATTTCTCACCTATATAACCTCATTAGGGTCAACGCATAAGTCCATATTTACAATAATGCCTATATTGACCTATATATATATGTGCATTCACCCTATTTCCCATGTAGAATTGCTATATGTTTGAAAGTGTATATGAAGGTTACTAATATAGTGCCCCTACAATATATAGTCATTATTGTAGTTATGGACTTATGATTTGGTTATATAAATCTGTTTGGATTATTAGGAGGAGGTTCTTATAATGTATAAAATTGTTTAATATTTCAAAGGAATATTGCCAAAGTCCTTGGTGGTTAAGTGCTTATTTAAAGTTGAAGGTAAGTATTGGTGGAATAGTTTTGATATGGGTCCACTAGATGATCCAAGTGGGAAGAATTTCAAAGGGTCCTCTTAAATAAATGGATAATGTAGATGGAATAAGAGGATGCAAATAAAACCATGAAGGAAATGAAGAAATATAAAGGGGAACTTTCCAATTTACAAAAGGATAATAAAAAACCAAAGAAGAGATAACAAAGAAATGTGATGAGTTGTTTGAGATGAATGACCTCAATGAAGCATTAATCAAGGATGTTATGAATTCAAAGCATGGAAATATGATCAAATGAAAGAAGGATGACGAAATGTACATATTGTGAAACCATAATAAAACACTATTTAACGAGGTTAAGAGAATGAAAGAAAAAAATAAGCAATATCAAAATCAAGAGAAGTTAATGATCTTAGATGAAGAGACTACCAAAAAAGAGTAAATTTGCAAGAAGCTTGAAGAAGCACTAAGTATGTAATACGACAAATATAATTTATGCAATACAAGATTGAAGAAGGACATAAGAACTTGATGGATAACATCAGCATTAATATACAAAAGGAGAAGAAAGTGAATATATGCAAGACGATCACCAGAAAATACTTAAAGAAGTAGAACTCCAACACAAGGGTTTAAGGGTAAAACATATGTAATTGGTATTATCTCAAACAAAGATAAATTTTAGATCGAGAACAATAGTTGGAACCTATCATTGTACCATAAAAGAAGATGGATTATAAAGGATTGGGAATCAAAGAAAAATCAACAATGTTGGAACTATATCAACATCCTCTTTACCAAGAAAGTTCTCAAGAAAGACATGAATACGATTGATAGCAACATTGGCTAGGAACAATGGAAGAACCAATGATATTTATAGAATAGGGCATTAAGGAACCATTATGCTACATGATATTATCAAACAAAAACAACTATAACAAATTGGAGAAGTTACATAAATACAAGGAACCAAAATAACTATGCGACATCAAGCTTTCTAGGATTTATACTAGTACGAATGGACTACAGATGGATTGATAATCAATGATCGGAACACTAATGTGTAAACTTGTGAATATATTAATTACTTGGTTTTATAATATGTTAAACCGTTAACCACAAAACCTTGAGGACAAACCTTTTTGGAAGGGGGTACTATGTAATGACCCTAAAGGGGGTATATATGTGGGAAATGTATATGTGAAGGTTATATATGTGGGATTTGCTCAGGAAGTTTGGCACAGGGATTTTTTCGATTGAAATTTCATGGTGCCTCTACCAACAAATTGGAACGATCTATTCGCTAGCTGGAAGTATTAAACAGGGGATCTCTCCACAACAAGCCTGATCTCAAGAGAGCCTGGGAAGCATTTCCTAAGTTTATTTGTTGGAATTTATGGACAACTAGAAACAAGGAAATGTTTGAAGGAACCATCTCCACTCCTGCTCGAGTCCTAGCCTCGGCCAAAGCACTCTGGCTTGAAGCCTTGTTAGTACAGGGAATGGAGAATATAAAAAAAGAACCTCTCGTAGTGGAAGAAAAAATCTGGGCCTCAGACTTCTTCTCTCCAAACCCCTCTCTTTGTCTGGTTGCTCCGATAAAGAGACCCAATACTTAGAATTGGCATATTAGATTAAGCGCAGAGGAACTTCAAAAATGGAAGGAAAATAATGGATGCAACACCCTCTTCTTTGATGGAGCCTCAAAAGGCAACCCTGGGTTGGCAGGTGCGGGTGGAGTTCTCTATGACTCCGAAGGAAATAAGAAGAAATATTATGCACGGGGAATAGGTAGAAAAACAAACAACAGTGCTGAATGGTTAGCCCTTACAAAAGGTCTGGATATTGCAAGGGAGGAAGGCGTCACCGATTTAGTAGTTTATGGCGATTCAATGTTAGTCATCAGGGAGGCTAGGAGTTTGATTATGAACATAAAGAGCCCTACTTTCAAAATCCACAGTCTTCTTAAGTACCTTGTTAGTGAATTCAAAACCATAAGTTTCTTCCACATTATGAGAACGAATAACCAAGCGGCTGATGAGATGGAAAATGATGGAGCAAGACTCGATCGTGGTGTTCTAATTAGTAACCACATGATGAAAAACAAGGTCTGGATCCCTTGAATTTGATAATCCCTCTCATCCGTGTTATTATTTGATTGTTTTCAACTATGGAAATTCGCCTTCATTTGGGTGGGAGCCTTGGCTATTACCTCACGCAACGATTGAACTTCATCAACTTTTATGCTATAGTTTTAAACCCTGTTCAGGATTTCGAGGCAAGGGACATTCACATGAATATATCACATGGCTTCCACATGGGAAGCATGCATCCAGTCTATTCGGACGACCTTCGAGGCCACAGGTTATATCACGCTGATGGTCGAGAAGGTTGGCATCATTCCTGTTCACTTGTGCCTGCAAAGATGGCAAATTTTGGTCATCCTCTTTGCATGAAAACTATCTCGAACCATAGCAGTGTTATCCCGGATTTTAGGAAGCATCTACCCTCTTGGCCAGGGACTCAGGAGGGTATGACTTCGGTGTAGAGCATCGAGCATGTTTTGGGGGCAACGTTTGATGGTGGTGGAGTCGAATGCAGAAAGCGTCTCCACACTTCGTCAGGGGGACAAGAAGGTGCGGATTTTGTGCAAAGCAGTGAGCTGACCCTGGGCTTTGGACGGGATGAATTTCAGGGATTCGCGGCCTCCCTCAGTGTAATTGACGATCACCTGGCTATCCTGGATGCTCAAGTCCATGTCTTAAGAATTGAGATCTCAGAGATTAAAAAAGCCCTGCAGCACATGACAATTTCAAAGCATGCAGCTCGCTTGGAGGTTCGTGAGCTTAGAGAGAAAGTGGAATTCCTGGCAGTTGCTCTGGAGAATGGTGAGATTCGTGGAACAACCCAAATGAGGGAGATTCATGGTATTGCCAAAAGGATTGATGAGAATGTCAAATGCATTCGCATTGATTTGTTGAACAACAGTGGCAAGGACGCACAGCTCCGAAGCTATTCGGTACCGTCTTTTGGGTCCTTTTTTCCGTGTCCTTTGGTTGATTTATAAGCAGTATGAATTGGTTTCCTTTGTATGTATTTTCCACTTTAAGTGGTCGGATATATGTCTAAATTATGTCTAATTTCCTATCATAAACTCCTGGGAAGATGTTGCACTATTTTTGTAAGGTTAAAAGTTTGACATTCTTTTGGTAAAATGGACAAAGATGATGGTAGAGCTAAGGCCGCCCTCCACTGTTGGTGAGCAGGCCTGCTCATACACTATGTAATCCTGGTTTTTATCTCTTTTTATATATAAAAAAATCTCAACCGTTTATGTTAAAAAAAGGTTATATATGTGGGACACGTGTATATGTAAATGGTAGATTGGCCATGTAGTAAGACTAAATGGGAAATATTGTGAATGTGTGTGTGTACATATCTAGGTTAATATAATTATTATCATAGATATGGATTTATACATCGACATTACTAACTCATGAGAAGATGACATAATAAACTATATTCATTGCGCCGAGAGGCGCTCTATAGCCGAGTATGGGGGAGATCTTGTTAGTCGAGTAACAAAATAATACAAAGTAAACAAAAAAGAATAATACAAAGTAAAAAGTAAATATGAGACTTTAGAGTGTTTCTTGAGTGGTCGAGTAACAAAATAATACAAAGTAAACAAAAAATAATAATACAAAGTAAAAAGTAATAGATATTATGTCGGCTATAAACAAAAAAAAAAAGACAAAGTAAAAAGTAAACATGAGACTTAAACTAGAGACTTTAGAGCTTAGGATTAGGTGGCTCAGGGATTACACTCAAGGAGCTATTCAAGGAGAGGTTTACACCTCAGGAAATTTGATCCCTCTCGATACTTTATAAAATCTAGGATTTGAATCTAAACTAATAAAATGAAAACAATTACAACAAATTAAAAAAATTATACCAATTTAAGTGTTGATGCCTCAACGTCAACATGATTTCAAAACGTCGAAACATAACATGAAAACGAACTCACTTAACATGTCGTTATCCTTTTTCATCTCCACCATAGAGTCTAGAGCGAAATGCTTGTCGCGAGGCGCCCTCGTTTGAGCCATGCGTCACTCATTTAAAGTTTCGGTCACTATTAGTGTCATCGCACCTATATTTTTCACCTATATTTCAGAGAAGACAAAAAAATCTCCCCTCCCTCCTAGATCTCTCATGTCCCAAATTTACAAAGGGGAGAGATTTATAAATGAAGCTTCCATTAATATTCCTTTACCCTAGCGGTTGAATCTTTCACGAGTTTTAACATTCTAATGAATTTTTTTATACGTCATCTCATAGGTCAACCTTTTTTAATATAGTGCAAATATTAAAACCCTAAATCTCCTCAAATACATTCCCTTGTTAAACTTCACGTAAAGCACTTTCTTTGTGCGGAGAAGGCCTTCACATCTGTTGTTACTCCATCCACCACATAGTGCCACTGAAATTCCTGGGCGAGAATTCTCGACATATTGAAATTTATTTGTTCCCCATTCGGACTCAACGACTCAAAATTTATACCTCGAAGACATGAATTGAACCATAAAAGAAATATGCATTCACTCGAGCCAATGATGGAAAGCGCCGAAGCAAAACATAAGAAAATCGAAGAAGCCTCGATTACAGCGATTCGTTCAAGTGACTGAAACATGACCTGAGGTGAATCAGATCATTGTCCAAGATGTGGAATTATTGAATATTCAGGTAAAGGTCGTTCGACAATGGAAAAATTTCCTGTAATATCCTGCTCGGTTGCCATTTTGGAGATCAGTTTTTTTAGTGGTTGAAAACAGTAATACCGTCGTATGTGGTTCAATATCGAGTTGTTAGAGCTGCTAATTTGGTGAACGATTCAAAGGAGATGGCTCGTCTTTATCTCATTGGATGTCTTTACTTAAAAAATCACAGAATGTGCTAGAGGAGGATGCCTTGCATTCCTGGCTGGTGAAATTGTAACAAAACCAAATAAATAAATAAAATAAAATTCCAAGCCACCCAGCAAACAATATGGTAAAATGAATGATTTGTTTACATGTTATTTTTTAAACGCGTCGTGAAAGATCTACCAAGTATCACTCAAACGCATAGAACACACAACATACAACAGGATAGTGAGCACGAAAGTGGGCATGAAACGCTAACAAACACGGCCGGTGAACAACGTAAAGATAACACACACAGGTTGATGTGTGCAACCCCATTTTTCCTTTTCGCGGATGAATCACCACGAACACTCAAACAGCAGCTAAGGAAGTTGGTTGTTACCTAGTATGGGAAGTAGTGGAGTTTTATAAAAAATGTTCACTTGGAATTCTTGGATGTACGATATTTTATAATTGATGTTGTTTGTTACCCTTCATGCAAAGTAGTTGGGTTTGAGAAAGAAAAAAGTTCAACAAGTTATTTACAAACTTCAGTTGCAACTAACTTGACTTGTCCGCAGTCATTAAGGTTTATATGCTAACTATTATTGCAATGCTTCCTTAGAAATTCATTTCAATCATGGAGTTGGGGATTGAGGAAATTCAAGTTAAGAGAAAGAATGGGGTTGAATTCATTGGTTGGAGCTTCGATGCCATTCTACAGCTCTGCTGCACGTTGGCATATTCAAACGAACCAGTTTATAGTTAGGAGCACAACTTGAGCACAACTTGAGCACAACTTCACTGCATTTTTTTCAGCGTTGTTTTCCACAACAAACAGCTGTAGCACAACCATTTGTTTTCAGAGATAGAGCTAGAAAGATTGGAAGAACTTAACCAAATTATTGCTAATGAACAAAAGTAACTTGTGCATCTTGTAAAAGGCTCTAAAGTGCTATGAATTTCAATTAAAACAAAGAATGTAAAGAGAAAGCCCCAATCTTTCAAACAACAATTGTCTCCTCTTCTTGTTCCAACTTTGAAGGAAGGTGCTATATCCATGATGATTCAAAGTTTACTTTGGATCCTTTCAATAAGAAGAAACTGGACAGTGAATATGCAAAGATCATAACCAAACCTAAGTGAAAAAGCCAAACATCGAACGTTTGATGTTGTGGCAGTCCTCACAAGGAGAAATGAAATAGTACATTTCACATCTTCGGCGCCCCATAAACACCTCAACTCTCAAGCAAATGAAATGCTTCAGCCACCTTTTGGACGCCCTTAAATAAGAGGCGAAGGTGACGACATAATACATCAATCACATGAGAGGTAAGGGGCAAGTATTGTTGGGTTCCTTCTTGTTTTGTTTCCCTTCATATGCAGTCGTTCAAGAACCTAACAATATGATGATGGCGCAGAAGACTACTTCCAAGTCCATCCATTACGGTGAAGATAGAGCTCATCATTCTACTGGAGATATATTATGTTATTTTGCATACATTTTTTGCAATTTTCTGTATATTTTTAACACTGACATCTTCATGCATGCATGTTAGGTCTTCATGACAATTTGAGACTGAAGTTATACTCACACCATTTGGGTTTCACCTGATTGAACCTATAATGTTGATAGCAACACGGGGTCTCAAAAACCTCCTGTAAGACGATAAAAATGCAACACCCAAAGAGATATGCAAAGTATGAACCATAATAAAATTTTCCATTAAAAGGTTTAAGAGATTGGAAGAAGAAAATAAGCATTGTTAAAATGAAGAGAAAGCCGAGATATTAGATAAAGAGACTACAAAAAGACTAGAAAAAGAAATTTGCAAGAAGGTTGAAGAAGTAGTAAGTATTAATAATACCAAATAAAAATGTAATCCACAATTGAAGAAGGATGAACTAGTGGATGAACTAAGTTAATGGATACCATCAACCTTTGCTCCGTGAACCAACTCCCTTCAATTCCTAGATCAATGGACAAACAATGGTAGCCAACAAAACAATTTTACATATCCTTAGAATGTGGAACTCCAAGCATCCACTTGAATTTGGAGTTCCATTCATTGACCCTAGTTGATATATCCATGTCCATTGCATTATCATTGTATCACTGTAAGAGTCTTGAAATGCCAAGAATGAGGTAAACAAAACAACCATTTTTTTGAAGAGAACTTGATAATCACGGAGCTCAACCATGAATGGTTTTAGTTTCCTAAAACCATGAGTGTTAAGCTATAAGCATGATGTGCTACTCCTTAAACCAAAGTAAACCAATGACATAGTTTACCATGAACCAAATATCCTCATTTACAAATAATTTTGGGAAATAGTTAATAACTATAGACTTGAATTGATTAATATTTATCTTAACAAACATATAAAGTAAGCTTACAATCATCATGTTATATTATGCGAGGAATGATTAGTTTAATTTGTTCAAAATGTTTATACTAACTCATAAGTCCATCATCACATAAGTCCATCATCACATAGTGGGTAGAGCAATTAGTAATAGGTGCTTAATTACAAAAAAAGTCCATCATTATAAAATGTATGGTCAAATTATATAATTAAACAATATCATAAGATTACATTTTCTTAAGTTAGTGTAATCTGAATTAGAAGTATATTATAGTTGGCCATGTTAAAAAGTTAAGACATTGGAAGAAGAATGATAGGAATTGTTAAAATTAAGAAAAATGAGCATTTTGGATAAAGATACAGAAAGACTTGAAGAAGAAATTTGCAAGAGGTTTAAAGAAGCACTAAGTATTAAAGATATCAAATAAAAAATGTAGTGAAGAAGGATGAACTAAGTTAATGGATAGCATCAAAATTAGCCAACAAATGATTTTACATATCCTCATAATGTGAAACTCCAAGCATCCACATGTGTGAGATGAAATTATTTCAAAGTTCAACATGGATGAAAATTGAATTGTTCACAATTATACCAGACACAAACATTTAGGTGCACTTGGGGTTCAATTCATTTACCCTAGTTGATGTATCCATGCCCTTTGCATTATCAATGTAAGGGTCCTCCAATACCAAGGATGAGGTAAACAAAGCAATTAATGTTTTTTGAAATTAGTCCATGAACCAAATCCTTTCAATTCCTAGACCAATGGACAAGCAAAGGTAGCCAACAAGATTATTTTTCATATCCTCAGAATGTGGAACTGTAAGCATCCACGCATGTGGGATGAAATTATTCCATAAGTTCAACACTGATGACAATTGAATTATTCACAATTCTATCAACACAAACATTTAGGTGCACTTGGAGTTCCTCTAATACCATGGATGAGGTAAACAAAGCAACAATTTGTTTTGAAGAGAACTTGGCAATCACATAGCTCAACCATGAATATATTGAGCAAACTACACGGGACCAAAGTATGGACACCAAGTTGAAAATAACCCACTAGCATAATATAAACTCATTTGGATTTGTCACCAAGTTGAAAATAAATGTGAGTGTAATATAAAACTCTTTCGAGTTCTCAAAGCAAAAGTCACCCATTTGAAACTAAAAATGATGCAATGGACATCATTGCTATTCAAGAGTGAAGGAAAAATTATTACATTCAGAGTAGTGAGCTGCTCTACATCCCATTCCATCCCATTCCAGTATGAGGGAGATGAAAATTCATGTCCACTCATAAAATAAAATGTTGATGTTTATGCAGCTTCGGGAGGTATCATTGTAAGCTCATAATATTATTAATAATGTATTTATTTAGTGAAAAGGTAAAATCATGTAAAGACATGACTTTGCGTAAAAGTTACGTTCAAGACCTATATATTGCTAAAGGTCAATTCATTATTGTACCAACTTATAACACCAAGTGAATTAATTCATCCATATCTCTACTACAATGGAGTGATAAGAAGGATGGAAGTCTGTTCTCAGTATAAAACTATTTGTTTCTATGCATGGTTTATCTTCGAGTGATCCTATTTATTTCCGTTACATATAATTAAAATATATTGCTATTATCTTAAAATCTAACATGGTATCAGAGCCAATGGTTTGGAGTTGTGAGGGTATTGGCCCATTGTATTCCATTAGTATATGGTATTTACTAATTTCTATTTAATATGGATAGGTTTTGGTATGTGGAATTTCATGTATAAACATGGTTTTGTACATGAGATTTTGCATATGAACACGATTTTCTTTCCAAAACATGGGTTTACCAATTTATTGGGTGATTTATATGCACACATTAAAAGTGCCTTTACCAAATTTAAAACAATGATTACAAATAAATGAAGTCAACAATAAAGATAGGTATTTAATGTGTTGAGTAATAATACTTATTTACTTAAAGATGATTTTTTGTTGATGATGAACATAAATGGTTAATTAATTTTGGTTTACTCCTGGCATGGAATGAAGGATGAACCGGATTCCAACTCAAATTTATGACATGAATAACTTAAACCGAAAGAGTTTCTCGAGAATATAGCATGGACATAGACTTCTATATTCAGAGGGAGCAACTACCCAGGATGTAGCAGTGAGGCTCAACATCAAGAGGAATCTTGGTACTCCAAGATTGATGACGATTTTAGGTTTACGAAGACGCAAGAGGAACTCATTTGTCAGAGGGAGATGGCTTCAGATCCCATGACAATTAGATGGATTCCATGAAGAATGATAAGAATGATCGGATGTAGAAGGATCATGATGCTCAGATGCAAAAGGAGCAGGATGCTTAGATCCATAGGGATCAGGACGCTTCGGAGTAGAGGTATATGTGATGAGCTTGAAGATGTGATGTTTGCAATATCAGGAAGGTGTTCCCCTAGTATTATCCTTGTGACTTGGCTAGGGGTGAATGGCATGTAGGTAGGGAAGTTCCTTCTCCATGTCCTTGTGATGGGGTGGGGAGATTAGTGCTTTCTCCCAGATACTCAGTGACTGAGTGGGGAGATCTCTTGGACACCCTGTGATGGGATGGATAGACCAGTCCCTGAGATTACTCAGGAGGAGTCAATGCACATATTGCTTTCATGATCTAGGGAGCAAATATCATAATATTCTGATAAATGGGAAGGTGTCCCATAATTGCATATCTTGTACATTCTCCATGATTGATTATCAAGAGGAAGGCTTATGTGGATGAGATGTTGATGTTTCTCCAGGTGCAACATCGGGCATACATTCTACCAGATTGGTCATGTGATTTGATGAAGGAGAATGATAAATTCACTCACATGAAATTGCCATGTGACTTGGATAGTGGTGAATGGCCTTGGCATAGCCTTGCTTAGCTATGTGATTTGGATAGGTGTGATTAGGGCTCGAGGTGCTTGCACATCCTTTCTTGGTCATGTGATTTGGCTAAGTGTGAATAAGGATTGAGGTCACATTGCATACTCTGTGAGTGAGTGCTCCGTGATGGATTGATCTATCTCATTGTAGAGCAGGTTTGAATTGTTTATTTGATAGGGAATAGCTACCCCTTGTGGAATAAACAATGTCTATTCTAATGTGGGTTCACACACATTAGATCCCTGTACATGAATAGATGTCCATGTGAGGAGAAGAATAACATCATCTAGGTAAGTAGAAGCTCTAGGTAGAGTATTGAGAAGAGACTTGAAGTGATAACATTGTGTATGTCAGCATAGGAGCATATCCTTTGGTTGGTATTTTAAGGAGAAGCTCTAGGTAGAGTCTCGAGAAGAGAGTTGAAGTGCTAACATTGTGTATGCCAGCATAGAGCAAATTCTTTGGTTGGTATTTTAAGGAGAAGCTCCAGGTAGAGTCTCTAGAAGAGACTTGAAGTGTTAACATTGTGTATGTTAACATAGGAGAATATTTCCCAGTTGGTCTTTTAAGGAGAAGCTCCAGGTAGAGTCTCGAGAAGAGACTTGAAGTGCTAACAATGTGTATGTCAGCATAGGAGCAGATTCTCTGGTTGGTATTTCGACTAAGGAGAAGCTCAGGTAGAGTCTCGAGAAGAGACTTGAAGTGCTAACATTGTGTATGCCAACATAGAGTCGATTCTTCGGTTGGTATTTTGACTAATGAGAAGCTCATGTAGAGTCTCGAGAAGAGACTTGAAGTGACAACATTGTGTATGTCAGCATAGAGCCGATTCTCTGGTTTCTCTTTTGACTAAGGAGAAAACTCCTTTGTGGAGTGTATCCCTGTGTGGGATGATCCTTGTGTGAGATGTTCTCGTGTGTGGAGAGTGCTCCTGTGTGGAGCATGGGCCCAGAGGGGTGGACTAGATGCAATCGTTACCGCCTTCCAGTTGTAATGACTAGTAAATTGGAAGAAGAGTCTTCCTAAGGAGTGCAACCTCCTTTCGGTTTTAAACTGATAAAGTGCACGAGGAAGTAAATCCTCCATGGTCTAGAATGACCAAGCTGATCAAATTGATCAAGATATCTTCTTTGAGAGGATGATGTGGTTCTAGTGGAGACAATTGTTCTGGTTAGAAGGACTTGATTAGAAGGGGCCAAACTTCTCTTATATTTAGAAGACAAGAAGAAAGCTAGTGCCGAAGATCATGCCTTGAAGATCTATAGACATGCCTTGTTCTACTCCTTAGAGGGAATGGTCCATATCCGATGACATGGAGATATTTCTACAAATCAGAATACCTCCCTAGCTAAGAGGGAGTGTTGATGTTTATGTAATTTCAGCCGTAAGCTCATAATATTATTAATAATGTATTTATTTAGTGAAAATGTAAAATCACGTAAGGACGTCACTTTACGTAAAAGTTACCTTGAAAACCTATATATTGTTAAAGGTCAATTCATTATTGTAGCAACTTATAACACCAAGTTAATTAATTCATCCATCACTCTACTATAACAAAGTGATTCTCTTGTGCTTGGCTATATTTATGTCATCCTATTGCATATGTGGTTGATATTTTCAGTATATAGTTATTCTATGATATATATTATATTATAAGGTGTAATCATCAATGTCTTTAAAAATTATTTAAAAACCAACATAAAAAAATAAAATTATCATAAATTCATCTTAGCTAGATACTTAATAAATCCAAGTTATAGCTATTAAAATCCATTTAAAAAATAAACCCAACAATTAACGAGCCTTGAACTCTTGTCTCATATTTTAAAACCTCCAATGTGTTAAATTCATGATCATAACATCTACATAAAAAAATAAAATCGATGAAATAATATTTTTTTCATATTTTCTATTTCACAACATGTTTCAGTAATTCTTCATGGCCCAACTCCGAACCCTAACCCTAACCCTAGTAAGCATTGCCTTTATTATGTACCAAATAAATTTAGTAAGATTACAAGCATAATCGATTATATATAAATTCACCACAACTTGTAGCATTTTTAACACACCCGCGAGTTTAAATTGGTGGTGCTACTAACATGGAACATGAGATGCCGAGAAGAGAACCAGACTTCCATTAAATTAGTAGCGAAGGAGGGGGCGACGCAATTCTCAGCGCCGCTCATGTGGGGAGTGCGAGACGCCAAGTGGAGAACTCTAAAATAAGCTGCAACGGTCAAATTCAACTAGAAACAATTGTCATCTCGTCCGTAACCGCCAAATTTGGCAATATTCTTACGATGGTTTCGCCAAATTTGTTGGGGAGACTTGCACCAATAAATCACCATCAGAGTCCAAATCGGCAGCTATCTTTGAAAATAAACTTAAACGTTCTACAAATAGGATTTTTTACATCTTCTTTGAAAACACTTGTAACTATATTTTCGCCATCTATATATGATTAAATTTCTCAAAATCAGGGCAGAATACAAACAACAGAACAAAAATCTTCTAAAGATATATACACTTATTTATGACTAAATCATTTAGAATTCACAAATCTAGAAAGCAGGTGATAGACAGCGAAGACATATCCACAATGTATATATATGATTAAATACTTAGAATTCACGCCAGAATGCTACAATGGCGGCCACAGCACAAATAAGCTCAGATTTTCGAAAGATATATACATCATATATATTTAAATTTAGTGCTCGTACAAATATATGTCAAATAGGTTGAACCTATTTTTCTGATGGTTTAGATTGCTGTCTTAATAAAAAAATATTTTATCTCGTGGCTAGCGACTTGTGTCAGCGATAATATTTTGAGCTCTTTTTCTCTATACGGGACACCTGCGCACATTGAATTAAATTAGGTCTTCAGTGTGGCCGGAATCTTTGTATATATTCAATGTGTATATCGGGGCCCGGGCCTAAGAAACATTGTTTCTAGTTTGGACGATGCTTTAGTACTAATTGAAGAATGCTTCTGACCATGTGCTACATGAGTTTGGCAATCATTAACGTCTTTTATAATCTTAGTTTTTAATTTAAAAAAAAAAAACATTAAAGAAATCAAAATATGCATTGTATAGGTTTTATAAGTTTGTTTGAATAAAAAACCAAATATGTCTTAGTTATACATCTCCATATCGAAGTCTTTCCCTTGGTCAACAAATTATTTGAAAGAGAAAGGTTCCTAAAAAGCTTGTTATGACTTAAGCATCATTATGTAATTGCAAAAACAAATACACATTGCATTCTTTGTTATACCATAATCTTTGAGCGAGCACTTTCTATCTAGTTACTTGCTAATAAAGAGAAACACTATTGTTAGAAGAAAATTCCTCCCTTATTCTATAATTGATGTGTCAACTCCACAATTACGTCATGAATAGTCACTAGCAAAGTGATAGTTCTTTTCAACAATCTTACAAACATTGAAACACTTAGCCATACCACATCCTAGTTCAGGGTTTTTATCAACTAGTTGGTGAACATGTTTTTCATCAAACAATTTGATAACTGTATGCATTAAATTTTGATAACTATATGTACTAAAGTTTGGTCATTAGGTTTCTTTAGTCCACCAAAACATAATAAGACTTTTTCAACAATAGGGAGACAACCTACTTCAAAATGCTTAGGTTCAATTCCATTATCTTTAATATTGTTTGCTATGGTATCGTCCAATACCTTGTTAATTAAACCCAACAATAACATAGTCAAAGAGGTAAATGTGAGGCTTTGACACAATTAAATCCATCTCCACTTCCATAAAATCCACTTTTAATATTATTCATTTGAGTTGCATACTTTGAAGCACCTTTGAAGTTGGAGCTACTTCTAATATCATAGATCACTAACTCCTAATATTTGACCACTAACCCTTGGGTTCAATGTTAAATCATCAAGAGGTAGTGAAGAGGACCAAATAGATCATATTGACCCCCCACACACAAACCAACATATATATATATATATATATATATATATATATATATATATATATATATTGATTTCTTTCTTGTGCATCCTTGATTGACTTTAAGAACCCTATAAAATTTCAATTTTTGGAGCTACTTCTAATATTATAAATTACTCACTCCTAATATTTGACCACTAAATCTTTTGTGCAATGTTAAATCATGAAGAGGTCTTGAAGAGGACCAAATAGGTCATATTGACCACATGCACACATGCATGTATGGATGCATGCACACGCACGCACATGCACACATACCCACACACAAGACCTCCCAAATATTGGACAAGTAACTCTACCAACTAAGCTATTAGGCCATGCATTCAGGCTTGCCAACACCTCCCCTCAAGTCACACATCAACTTACGTGCATTTAGGTTTTTGCTCGACTATGATACCATGTCAAGGATAAAACATGGACCAACTAGGACTTGAATTTAAGTCCTCCTAGATATCATTCAAGTTTCTCTACAATTGATCTATCAACCCATATATATTTGAACATTTTTTGGAGGGTGACTTGATTGACAACATTCTCATGGATTTCCTTCCAAAAAAATTGATATATATTCTTGAATACTAATAAAATCATACAACCTAAGTGGGCCTAATGGTTAAGAACGTGGGTTTTCTCCTTGAAGGTCACACATGTTCAATTCTAGAGGGGGATAAGGCATATACATGTGATAACTTTGTTATTTCTGGATATTAGTGTGGGGATGGAAAGGTACCAACGCTATCATTCTTGCTTATGGGTTAGAGAGTGGGACAAATTGTATTTCATAGGTAGATTACTAATAAAATTAGTAAATCTTTCTTTTACGAGCAAACTTACTCAAGCAAAGTGGGGTGCAACCATTTTTTTCCAAGAAATAACCTCGCGAAAAACCCTATAAGTACTTCCCCATGATTCATAAATGGTAAATGGGGTAAACCATCAACCCTAATTACAGATCCTATTCTTGAGGGGATCAAGGTAGTTGAACCTGTGACCTCCCCAACTTTAGGGGGAGAGATCTCACATCGGACTCATGACCACTTGAGCTAACCGTCGGGGATAAAGGGGGGTGGAACCATATGAAACAATTTATATACAAAGTATTATTAAGGTATTTACAACATTCAAAATTCAATAAACAAATTTATTTTTCGATTAGAGGAAGGGAAAAGAAGAAATCATCCAACCTTGGATACATTCCCAAAGTGGTCTTATTTTGACTTTTTATTTATTTTAGAAACAACAAGATAAGCAATAATTAGTCCTAGAGATTCACTCATTTACCTACATAGAGGAAAATCTCCAATACCTTACTCATTCCTTGGAAAGATTTAGAGTCATCAATAAAATGTTGGAAATACATGAATAAATTCCAAGATAAAATATAAGTAAATAACAATAGACAATGATTTTGGTGGAAAGGAAAACGAAAAGATTCTTATTAAACTAAGGGGAGCATGAATACAATCCAATACATGTCCATCCTTATTGGCAATCTCCAAACCAAGCTCCTTCATTGTCTTGTTCATTTTCAAAAAGATCTCTTCCCAAGCCATAAGGAAGTAACAATCCAAAGCCTTTCTTTCTGCAATGCTTTAATATAAAGGGATTGAGGGGGGTTAAGATTGTATAACAAGGACATTCAAAAGGATGGAATGGATCAACAAACTAATAGCATAACTTTGAAAAGACGGAGATGATTAGCATTGATGAAATAATTTTCTTTTATAGGCTATTAGAGAGGTAACAAGCATGGCACTTGGTGTCTTTTATCCATGAGTATGTGTCATTTGGGTGTTCTTAGAGTCATCACCCCAATTGTTTCTGTTATTGAGATTTTTAGCATGTGTAACCACAAACCTAGGTACTTGTCTCAAGTTTGTTACAAGACCATGACTTTTGTGTACACACATGCGAAGTTCTATGGGTATCAAAGGATTACCTGTGGCAGTTCTTTATCTTAGCATTTATATTGGAAAGTGTGCCATACTTTCCAATAGAAGTGGACCTCTTGATGGATTTTCATAAAATTTGTTGTTTCATCATGTGATAACTAAAACTGTGAACAAAGATCCCCCCTAATGAATAAGGTCGGGAATACACCATATGGATGAAATTCATACATTTGTATTCATTAGATGCTTTGCTGAGAGAGATATTTCTCAAGGAAGTTACGAGATCAAATAAAGGGAGGAAATGACCTGTAAACATAGATAAGACATTTTCTTTGTTATAAAAAAAATCGTGTTCATGAGGTGGGCCTTCCCATGTTCATGTAGAGTCATGTCAAAAAGTACTTACAATCCCGAACTAGCAATAATAATATGTAATCAACAAGATTTCATAGGTCACCATGGTTGCATACTTTGGACTAAATGTTATCCATTTTGGTGGTGCAATATGTAAATAAAAACAAAGTCTACAATATTGTTGGTTGTAATAGTCTTCAAAACTCTGCTACTAGGGAAAGTGCTTATATAAAAGCACAAAAATATTATTAACTAAGCATTGAAAAGTGTAATAGAGCCAAAATTGTGATAACCTTATGGAAAAATATGAAATGTGTCAGCTACGTTATCTTGATATGTGAAGGGCTGGTGCAAGCTAATGCTGGCCAATCATGACACGTTAGTCACAATGGACTCCTGGAAAAACATAAATCTGAACGTCAAAAAGCAATATTAGAGCTACCTACACAACTTTTTGGAATATGGCGCAAGAAGATGAAACGTAGACAATCGGATTACCTTCCGGAATATATAAATATTATTTATGGAAATTAAGTATAACTCCCAAAAAATGGGGTTCTCCTAAGGTTGGTATGTTATTTTTTTAAGAAAACATAATGAATATGTTTGCATTAGTCCCCTGGTTTGGTATGCAAATGGTGGAATTTTGTGAAAAAAAATATATACAGTTGTAGATAACATGTCGTTCTAGTGCAGCACTATTTTTCCATATTTATTTATGTTAATTTTATTTTATTTTAAATTAAGGAAGTCAGCCAAGCCCTAAAATGACTAGGTCGAGCGTTAGTCCCCGACATCATGGTCTTAACATAATCAATGAACCTTTTTTTTTTAGGATGTAGGTCTTTGTGTGTACTTGTGCGGGTTCTTTTCTGTTTTCAAAATAGGCGAGCCAATCAAAATTTATAGACGAAATAAATAACCTACTTTTTGTGTAAGATTGACGTTAGTGCAATTAAAATTAATTAAAAAATAGAAACAAATAATAGATTTAATAAAAAAATACATATTCGGAATCTGCACACATAGTTCTACAAGTGTGTGCAATTTCATTAGCAGTGGACAAGTGTAGCATACGCATAATCATGCTCGAAATAGAAGAATTTATAGAATAAGATGTATTTTATTATAACACAGTCCAAGACACTTGGTTTGGCAACCCGAACCTAAAACCAAAGCAGCCAAGTCATCCACCACGTTGGTGGGAAAGGAATTGACCGCCAAAATTTAGAAATTTAAATGGTGCATACGCGTTGTTTTAAATACACGTGCACACACTAAAATCACGCACGTGCATTTGTTTAGTAATCTGAAATGTAGTTTTGATTGTGTTTATTATGGTGTTGGTATCCCATAGCAAAATTTTATGTCGGGATCATAACCAAACCTGGGGTACAGACACGACTGAAACAACATCATCTATGAGACTGGAAGATCAAGCTCCATAACCAACACTCTCCCTCTCACTCCTCCCATCTATTCCTAAGCCCCCTTTTGCCCCTCCCCCCTCTCTCACTATCTCCTTAACCATGCTACCCTCTCCCCCTAAATCTCATCCTCTCTCTCTCTCTCTCTATAATCGTTATCTCTCTCTCTCTGTAACCCCCCTCCGCTCTTCTCTCCCCTATGGCCCTCTCTCTCTCTCTCTCACTACAAGGGAAATAGCTTGTAGCGGAGGTTGCCCACAAATTGGCCTTTTATACTACGCCCAAACCAATGCTCAAGGATTTACTGAGAAGCGTAGGGAGGTGGAGGTGTAGGGAAGAGAGAGAGACTGAGAGAGCCCGGG